>NW_004624748.1:9582265-9600376 GCF_000247695.1 Heterocephalus glaber | reverse complement strand
GACCCGAGTTTGATCCCCGGTACCAAAAAAAAAAAAAAGAATAAAAAAATAGGGCCAGGGATTTAGCTCAGTGGTTCTGGTGCCTGCCTCGCAAGTGCAAGGTCCCAAGTTTGATCCCCAGTACCAAAAAAAAAAAGAATACACATGGATGAAGTGGCCTAATAACATATTTTTCAGATTGTGTTTCCATCGTGTGTCATATGACTATATCAAAATTTAAATTAGGGAGAAGTTTGGCTTATGTGGAGTCTGCTAGCTAACTGGAGCTTTTTTTCCAGGCCACTATTTGTTCAATGTTGGTTTTGGGGATCTTTCTGAAACAAATTACATCCTCTGGTGTCTTGTTGGTACTTGAGATTTTTTTAAAATTATATGGAAAAATGTTTAAGTGCTTTTCAGTTTTGTTTTGGTTGAGTTCTACTGTATTTGAATATTATTGTAGTTCTTTCCCCTTGCATTGTTCTTCTTTGAATGGTTTTAATTTCTGTATGTGTGTGTGTTTGATAATAAAGTTATTTTTAAAAAATGATCAAAGTGAAGCTGCGTCAATTTCATGGGTGGCTGGATCTGAACTGATGTGAAAATAGAATCCCCTTTTTACACTCATGGGGCGGGGGGCACCCATGGCACTGTCACAGAACTGCCCATTGGGTCCTCACAACCCCATGATGGTGGCAGGGCAAATGCTGCCATCTTCTTAGAGGAGGAAACAGGATTTAAGCATTGCTCAGAGGCGAACAGTGGGTGTGCCCCTCCTTCCCACTCCACCTCTACAGAGATGAGAAGGAGGGCCATTATGTTAAAGAATAGCTCAGCAAGAGTGTAGCGCCCCTCTCCCTTTGCTGGGGATTGAACCCAGGGCCTCAATGTGCTAAGCATGTGCTCTACCATGGAGCTGCACCCCTGCTCCAGCAAGAGTGTGGTTTGATTGTACTTTTATAAGTAAAATTTTTCAAACTCTGGATTTTCAGTTTAGCGGGCTGTGAATAGTAGGAACAAAAATTTAAATAGGGCAGAATAGAATAATAGCAGAGTGCTTGATAATCAGTAAGTATCCTTCCTGAAATGGCTGTCTCAGGAGCACGTGTGTATGCGTGTGATTGTTTGAGCTGGGTCATGATGTATCATATTATAGGTTACACTTTAACCAGTTAGAAAGCCATGGACCTAAATGGTGATGTCCTGGTCAGAACCGCTCAGATTTTCTTCATTGCCAGCCTCAGGCCTCGGCCCACTTCCGTGGCCCTTCAAATAGTACCAGGATGGCCATGGTATGGGAGTGCTCAGAGTCCCCGTGCCAAGCTCAAGCTCACTCTTTTTCAGGGACAAAAACTGAATGTGACGTGTGATCCTAGGGCAAGTTCCAATAACTGAGGAGACAGCCCTCACAGGGTGATGCAATTTTTCAATTTTCCAGTTGTTAAAACTGCATCAGTCCTGGCTATGCTGTCTGTCCCTGGCTATTCTATGAACATACTTGAACATTCCAGGGCATTTCTGCAGCCACAGACCAGGGGAATGACCTCCCTTACACTCCCTGGAGGCACACAGTGGAGCATGCTGCTAAAATTACCCCACAGAGACAGCTGACAGGTTCCTTTTACGCTGTGCCTCTCAGCATAGGGCATCTCAGATCAGTTACAGTTCCCCAAATTCTTTTTCATGGAAAAAGCCATTTATTTCTGGGTGAAGTGAAGCTGAAGGTCAGGTCCTGCCCCAGAAGGCACAGGTGTGGGACTGCCTGAGAGCCAGGCCTACACAGAGAGAAGTACAGAGAAAAGAAGATGTGGCCCCAGTTAACACGGCTCAGAGGTGGGGAGTCAGGGAGTCAGGAGGGGTGATTAGTTTCCTGTTGCTGCTATAACAAATTTCCACAAAATTAATAATAAATGACACACATTTATTTTCTTTTAGTTCTAGAGGTCAGAAGTCTGAAATGGAACTCAATGGGCTAAAATCTAGGTGCCAGCAGGGGTGTGTTCCTTTCTGGTGGATCTAGGGGGAGCCTATTTGCTTGAACTTTCTAGCTTTTAGAAGCTGCCTACATTCTTTGGCTTGTGGCTCCCTTCCACCTTCAAATGCAGCATTGGCAAGTTGATTTTTTTTTTAAACAAGAAACCCCTTTAACCTGAGTCCATAGTCATATTCCTTTCTCCAACTCTTCTGCTTCCATCTTCCACTAATAAGGACACTTACAATTACATGGGACCCACTGAATAATCCAGGGTCATCCCCCCACTTTAAGGTCAGCTGATTTGCCACCTTATTTCCTTCTGTGGCCTTAATTTCTTTTGCTATCCAACCTAACGGGGTAACAGGGTTGGAGACTATGACACAGACACCTTTGGAGCTGTAATTCTGTCTTTCATGGTGGGATGAGAAAACACCAGGCTATGAGCTGGACAGGTGGTGTTTCAAGCAGAGAGAATAACCTGTGCAGGATGCGTGAGGTGAAGAGGAGGGTGGCACACCTAAGGAACTGAGAGGGAGCCCATAGCTGCAGTTTACAGTGTGGAAAACAGACATCAGCAAGAGAAGCCAGACGAGACAGCCTCCCAGGTCATGTTGAGGATTTAGGGCTTTATAACAAGTACAATGGAAAGTTATTAAAGGTTCATAAGCAGCAGGAATGTTTGATCTGATTGCTCTGCAGTCAAGAGTGGAAGGCAGTCAAGAGTGCTTAGGCAATCACGACTGAAATGCGTGAGTAGTTCCCATCATATATCTGCTCTTGTTGGACAGAAACTGGCGGTATGTTCATCAAAAAACCATTCCTTTCCCCAAAGAAACAGTTAAATCACACTTTTCCAGCATTGTATTAGTTATTATCCTTGTCATTTGGAGAAAATACTCAATGCCCACAACTGAAAGGAGGAGAGGTTTATTTTGGCTCAATTTCAGTGGGTCTAGTACATGGTTGGGCTGTTCCAGGCAGAAATGTCATCGTGGAAGGGCCCTGTGGAGGAAAGGTGCTCGTGTTATGGAGGCCAGAGAGAAAGAGGAGGAGTCTGGGACAAGAATACACCTTTCCGAGTCATGGGCCCAGTGACTGCCTCCTCTGAAGAAGTCCCACCACCTAACATCACACTTAGTGGATTAATCCACTGACAAGCACAGCGCCCCCCGCCCCATCACCCAATGACTTTTGCAAAGCCCCAACTCTATTCATTAGGCTTTTGGGGGACAAGTTAGATCTAAACCATAACAACATTTCATCCCTCCCCCAAGGGGCTCATGTCCATCTCATTAAGAAAAATCTATTAAGTCCATGTCTAAGCGTCATCAAAGTCTTTAACAGTTTCAGCACTGCTGAAAAGTCCAAGTCCAAAGTCTCCTCTGAGATTCCAGGCAAACTCTTAGCTGTGAGCCCCTGTACAAATGAAAAGGAAAGTTAAATATTTCCAACATATAATGGCACAGGGTAAACATTACCATTCTAAAAGGAAGGAATAGGAAATAGAAATCATACCAAAGCAAGATGGAAACGCAGTAGGGCAAACATTAAATACTGCAGCTCTATTTCCAGCACCCAGGGCAGGCTGTGGTGAAATGTGAGCTTGGACTTGGGAAGCCCCATCCTTGTGGCCTTGCTGGTTGCAGCCTACATGGCTTCTCTCTTGTGCTGGCTACACTTACTGCCTTCAGCTTTCCTCAGTAGATGGTCCATATTCCGGTGATCTTCAATATGCTAGGGACTCCACTGCACCTTTGGCTTCACTCTCATAGCTTCAGGCACTGCTCTCTTGTGGGCTCCTGGCAGGGACTGTATCCCTGTCAGACATTTTTGCCTGACCTCCCAGGCTTCCTGAAATCTGGGTGTAAGCCTCTGTGCCCTCATAACTCTTGCATTCTGCCTGCCTGAGAAAACAGTACCACATGGATGATGTCAAGATCAGCTGCCAGCTTGAGCAGTAGCTGGAGTCCCTTGGACCATGGTTGCAGCAGCCTCTGAGTGCCTGGATGGCTGAACTTTGGGATACACTTTCCTAGGCAGCCCTGAATGAGCAGTTTCTCAAGGACTCTCTTCTTCAATAAAGATTTACAGTATCATATCCTTGAGCCTTTAGTTGGTTTTACTAATTTCTGAGATTCTCTTACAGATTCTCTTCTTGTCCCTGTACAAAATATTTGACTTCTTTTTAATGCTAATCTTTTTCAGCTACCATGCTTTCCTTTGTCCCAACTTTGCAGGTGCTTCCTTTCTGACAAAACTGAAAACTTTTCAATTGATTCAGCTCTGCAGTTCTTCATGATTCTTACTGTAGTTCTGACTAAAAGGAGGCAGCAGTACCTATGCCACAGCCTGAATGTTGGTCTGCCTTGAAATTTCCCCCACCAGGTTAATTAGCCCACCACCCTTAATCTCAATATCTAGCAAAGTCTTAGTATATCAGCTAAATGTAGACAGATTTCTTGCCAGAGCGTAACACACATACAGCTTCTAGCTCAATTGCTGATGGAGTCCTTGTTCCCAACTGGGATTTCCTGAGCCAAGCCTTTACTGTCTGTCTCCCTCTCAGCATTCTACTCTTTTGAGCTCTGACTAGTATCACACCTCAAGCACTGCTCACAACATTCTGGGGCTTCTCCAACTGGCATCTCCAACCCTTTCCAAACTCCTTTTGGAAACAAGTTCCAAAGACTTCTGAACCATATACAGTCACAACAGTGATGTCTCTTCTGGTACCAATTTCCTGTACTGGTCACTTTGCCATCACTGAGGCAAAATATCAAGCACTTAAAAGAAGAGAGGTTTATTTTGGTTCACAGTTTCAGTGGGTCCAGTCCATGGCAGGCCAGTTAGCAGACAGAAATGGCATGGCGGAAGGGTCCAGCAGAGGAAAGTTGCTCACATCATGGTGACCAAGAAGTAGAGAGAAAGGGAAGGAGTTAGGGAGGAGAATACACCCTTTGAAGTCATGCCTCAGTGACCTCTCCTTTCAAATAGTCCCCACCTCCAAACATGAAACTTTTGGGTGACATTTTAGATCTAAATCATAATAAATATCTTTTATTTAAATGAGGCTTCATGGCTAAGTGTTGCCAATGGATTGTGCCCAGAGATTGAAAAAGAGCAAGTATGCCTGCTCTGTGCTCTTTTTCTTTCTTTTCTATGGAGATCTTACATGTCATGTATGGATAGCTGCATTATAAGAAGACAGGAGTCTGGGTCCTTAAATAACCCTGTGGAGCAGCGTTCTATCACTATTCTGTTTGATGTGGGTGCAAGGGAGCAATACATTTCATTGTATTAAGCCACTGAGACTTTGGAATTGTCTATGTTACCATAGTTAGTTAATCCTGAGTAATACAAAAGCAAACAGAAAAATAAATAAACAAGATAATTTGAGACTTAGTAAGGTCCATGAAGAAAGTAAAGGTATAAAACAATGGAGAAAAATTAAAAGAGATGTTACCACAAAAACAGTACTGATGAAGGCAGGTGTGGTGATGCACACTTGTAATCCCAGCACTCAGCACACTGAGTCAGGAGGATCTCAAGTTTGAGGCTAGCATGGGTAACTTAGCAAGACTCTATATCAAAAACAAACAATAAACAATCAAGCAAACCAACAGGGTACTCATGAAAGGAATTCCTGATGGACTGGTGTTTCATCAGAAGCCTGAAAGAGAAGCAGAAGCTACAAGAAGAGACAGGGAAGCACCTTTTGGATAAAGGAAATAATAAATGCAAGGAGCCTGCATGGGAAAGCATGTGCCACATTGGTAGCACAAATGTGGCCAGTGTGGCTGGAATCAGAAGCACAGACACTGGCTCCCCTTGGGTTCCCAAAAGGCCACCAGCATTGGTGCATCTCCTACAAGAGTCAAAGCACTGCAAGGTTGCGTCTGCCACAGAATGTACACATGGAAGCAATGTCCTTCTTGCTTTCCTCCTAGCTCATGCTGCCAAGTGGGATGTAAGTGAGGAAGAGTGGCACAATGTAAGGATGGCAAGAATGGAAGCCAGGAGATGAGCTATTGCAAGTCTAGCTAATTCTGGTGGCTTGGCATAGGTTGGTGGCAGTGTTGATGGAATGAATGACTAGATTTGAGATGCAGTTTAAAGGAGGAGACAGCAGGATATATCATGTGGATAATGAGGAGAGCAAAGGAAAAAATTAAGGAGGACATCTGGGTTTTTGGTTTGAGCTTGAGTTGGTGATGATGAATCTGCTAAGAGAAAGAGTAGGGAAGAACAGGTTTCAGGGACAAAACCAACAAGGAGAATCCCTTAGGTGTGCAGGGTTTGAGATGGTTATTTACACCTAAGAAGAGGTGTCAAACGGACAGATGGATTGGGAGTGGAGCAGCTAACAGGGCAGGGATAGGTGCAAATATGCCATTGTTTGGAGTATTTAGAACCACAGGACTAGGTAAGACCATTAGGGAGAGAGGGGATGGCTTGAGAGAAGGGGTTCAGGAGGGAGCCCTGAAACATTCTACTAACTAGATATCTGTAAAGATAAGGAGCCAGGGAAAGAGACAGAAGGGTTGGCCAGGGATGAGGGCTAAGGAAGAGCATGAGGAGAATATTTCTTCCATTGGTAAGAATAAATTTTTACTTATTTATTTATCTGGTTTTCTGAGACAGGGTCTTGCTATGTAGTTCAGGCTGGCCTTGAACTCGCAGGCTCCCTCCTGCCTCAGCTTTCCGAGTGCTAGGATTACAGGCCTGGGCCACCATGCCTGGCATACTGTACTTTGAATTCTAATCTTTTCCCAAGCTAGCAGTATCATGCTTTCTCTTGATGCTGGGCAGCAGCAATGAACTGCAGCTCCCAGTCAGCCACATGATGGTGTGCTCTACCCTGTGCTGTTGTCAGCATTTTTAAAAATACAAGTATTCATTAAGTTATATGAGATATTCAACCCTTTATTATAAAGCAGGCTTTGTGTGTTAGATGATTTTGCCCAATAATAGGCTATAATGCAAGTGTTCTGAGCACATTTAAAGGAGGCTGGGCTAAGCTGTTGTTTAGTAGGTTAGGTGTATTAAATGCATTTTTGACATAATATTATCAACATAACAGTGAGTTTTAGAAGTGTAACCCCGTTGTAAATTGAGGAGCATCTGTACTTCATAATTTTGTTTAAATCAATTGTAGCATTTTCATTACATGGACTTTTAAACATTACTCATAGCTGAGCCATGTCACAGTACACTATGATTATGTTTTCTTTTTTTATTTTTTTGAGACAGGGTCTTGCTATGTAGCCCAGGCTGGCCTTGAACTCATGATGATACTCCTGCCTCAGCCTCCCAGAGTGCTGGGATTACAGGTGTGTGCCACAATACTGAGATAATATGTCATATATATTGTTTACCCCTCCCTGGAATTTAAAATTGCCTTTATTTAAAAATTTTTGGCAAGGTCCGGAGTTCAATCCCTGGTACCAAAAAAACCATTTTTGAGGGGGGGAAGGCTTAATTTTCTGGGTTCTTATTTCTAAGTCATCCCCAAACTCTCCATTGGCAGTATAAAGCCTCCTATCAATTTCTTCACAAACATCAGGTGATGCACGTTTCTTTTTTTTTGCCCCTTGGTAATGTATTTCTGGGATCTCTTTGTAATCCTGCTCCAGCCTGGACTGGTTGCTGTTGTCCTGAGATTTCTTGTCACTGTCATCTTTAGGACTCCTTTCGCCACCCTCCTGTGCTAGTCTCCTATTTCCTGGGCCCCATGTCTTCCTGTTTTCAGTTTATTCTTTACTTTGGGGGAAGTATATCTTCTATCATCTTTCCCTGAGGACGCATGCATGAGCGGTGAATTTTTTTTAAGAACTTGCACATCTGTAACTTTTAAATTCTCCCATTAATAGTTTGGTTAGGTAGGTAATAAATTAGTTTGGCAATAAATTATCCTCAAATTTATTATTATTAGTTTTTATTATTATTTATTAGTATTAGTTTGGCAATAAATTATCCTCAAATTTAAGACACTGTTTCATTGTTTTCTAGCTTCCAGCACTGGTCTTGAGAAATCTGAAGTTATTATTTTATTTATTTGTTTTTCGAGACATGGTCTTGCTATGTAGTTCAGGCTGGCCTTGAGCTCACTATGTAGCCCGAGCTGGCCTCAAATTCGAGGTAATACTTCTGCCTCAGCCTCCTGAGTGCTGGGATTACTGGTGTGCACCACCATGCCTGGCCTGAGGTTATTATTTTTAATCCTTTAAATGTGATCTGTTTCTCTCTTTTTCTGTCCCCCATCCCATCTCTCTACACTTAAATTCATTCAGCTACAAAAGTTATAACAGGACACAAACAAATTTGGTAAGGGAGTGGGATGGGGTGCCCAGGAATAAAGTAGAAAAACTATGGAAAGCGCAAGGTCCCAAGTTCAATCCCCGGTACTAAAAAAAAAAAAAAAAAAAAAGTAGAAAAACTAAACTCCACTCGAAAGACCTAACCTATGATCCCTGTTGATGTATATAAAGGACATTGCTTCCATGCAATAGTGTGGCTCCCATGTCCTAGACCCCAGTCTTGATTCTCTTAAAGATAGTCTCTTCTGTATCCTGATATTTTCCATTCCCCATTTACTCAGCTAATCTGAGCTGGAAAATCTATTGGTAGTTATAGGATTATATAACTTCAAAGAGGTTTGAGATTAACTATAGAAATTATGAGCTAAATTAAACTCACAATACTAATATTTTTAGCTCTAGCAATTAAATGTAAGACAATCTGCATGGGTTTGTTACTTATCTGAAGTGTAATAGCAAAGATGGAAATTATTCTCTGACATGTTTCTCTGTGATTTCAATTTGAAATGGTAAATGATGCACTTGGGCTTTTAAATAGAAAGTGTAAGAGCATTTGGCTAAGTATATAAACAGTAGTGATGGTGATAAGAGAATTGTGTTGCCAGTTGGAAATGCCAGCTGCCAGGAGGTCTTCCTGGGGGCATCTGTTAATGGTCACTGCACTACCACTGGCTGTTACAAGACTAAGGTACTCCCCCTTCACCGAATGTGCCCCCAAATGAGGATGTACTAGCGAATGCACAGTGGAGACCAAACTGAAACACTTATAAAAGCAAATTTTGCTAAAGGCTAGCTGAGTTTCTGAAAACCAAGAAAACATTTTCTATAAAGGATCAGATTATAAATATGAGGCAGGCTAGGAGGAAAATCCAGAATGTCATATAAAGACCTACATAACTACTTAAAATGTAACCATTAAAAAATATAAAAATTATCTTTAGTTCTAGGATGGTATAAAAATACCCAGATGGACTTGGCCTATAAACTATAGTTTGCTGCTCCCTGGGCACAAAAACTAAAAGGATGTAGTAATGGTTTAGATATGGCCAATGTGTCATATGTTGAAATTTAACCCCCATTGTGAGGTGTTAAGGGGATGGAAACTTAATCTGTTATGGTGTTTAGAGGTGGGACTTTGGGAGGTGACTAGGCTTAGATAAGATCATTATAGTGATGCTCCCAGGATTGAATCCTGATAGCTTCGTAAGAAAAGGGAGAGTGACCAGAGATACACAGGTGCTGCCTGCCTCTTGCCATATGGTGCCCTGGGGTGCTTTGGGATGCTGCCAGCAAGAAGTCTATCACTAACACGTCCCTGTAGTCCTAGCCCTTTGAGAGGCTGAGGCAGGATGATCACAAGTTTGAGCCCAGCCTGAGCAACTTAGCAAAATGGTCTCAAAATAAAAAATAAAAAAGGGCTGGGGATGTAGCTCACTTCGAAGGCCCTGGGTTCAACCCATAGTACCACCAAAATAAAGAAAAGAGGGCCATCGTTAGATACAGCCCATAGATCTTGCACCTCTAAAACCGAGTCAAAATAAACTTCCTCTCATTATAACTCGCCCAATCTGTGTAACTGTTATTGGCAACAGAAAACAAGGGCAGATGTTAAGGGAAGTAAATGCAAGGAGAAACAAGAAATTAAATAAACTAGATGTCCAAGTTCAGCTCACCAGACTTCTCATGGGATTCCCCAAACTACTGTTCTTAACATTTTCTCTACTGGAGGACACACAAGGAAGCAGACCACAGTGGTGGTCATATCAGTGGGGAAGGGACAGACCATTTGAAAAACTTCATCCCAGCCTTCTCCCTGCCAGCTCCCAAGTTTTGTAGACATTAAATGTGCTTGTGTTTATTGTGTGTGGGTCACGCCAGGTGCTAAGTTAAGCACTAGAGATATAGCAGTGATCTAGACTGGATCTCTACCCTAAGGAGCTTATGGTCTCCTTAGAGGTATAGGGAAAACACATATTCTATTGAAGAATGGTTGCCTATTCCGATACGGTATCTGCATGGATGCACACGGAGGGCGCACACTTCACCCTGTTTACAGGGATTAGGAGAGTCTTCCTGGAGAAGATGATGTCAAAACTGAGGCCTGAAGGATCAGAAGGAATTAACAGTAGAACTTAGTAGGTGCAGTGCAGCACATGCCAAGTCGCAAAGCCGAAAGGGAGTACTGGCATGTTTAGGGAGTTGTGAGTTCTTGTACAACCACTTGCTGATGCACATAAAATATGTGTTCTATTTCCAGATTTTATTTTTTCAGGTGGTGACTCACTATGTTGCCCAGGCTGGTTTCTAACCCCTGGCCTCAAGTAATTCTCCCAGCTCTACCTTCCAAGTGCTAAGATTACAGGTGCAGGTCACTGTGCCCAGCTAAATATGCATTCTTAACAAAGCACACAGAGCCAAGAAAACATGCCTAAAGCAACATTTCCATAAAACAGTATTTTTCATACTTCCGTACTACTGCTATCTTGATAATTTTTGAACTAAAAAGCGAGGGTATAAAAAACAAGTGCAAGTTTACTTCCTTCGGACAGTCGAGTTTCACGTGAGCCACTCTGGGAGAAGGCTCCTTTTCCATAGCCCAGGGCTCCCTCAAGCTTCTTTCACTGCGGACTGGAGACTGAACGCGGTAAGGAGGTCACCGCAAGGGCGAAACTCCCTTCCCCAAGGGGAAGCCGGAGACCCCTTTTGGTGTTGGGCCCGAGATCCGGCCGCAGAAGCCGTAGCGCCGGCAGCTGTGGGCGTGGAATGGGCGGGACTGTGCAGTAGCGACCAATGGGAGCTGAGGCGGTGGGCGGAACATCGAGGGTGGGCGGGGCTGCGCGCTGGCTCCCGCCCCGCTCCCGCCACCAGGCGGTCTTTTCTCAGCCTACCGAGTGGCGATCCAGTCAGGCTCCTGCTGCTCCTGAGTGGCGAAGGTGGAGGGCCACTGCCGCAGGTGAGTATCTGGCGTGCGCCTCTTCCCTTGCCCCGCTTTCCCGGAAGCACCTGGAACCCTTGGTTGGAGATGTGGTTGCGACCACGGTCTCCGGAAAGCCGACAGGGCCGGGTGTGCTCGGGTTGACGGTGCTCCCGGGTTCGCATTCTGGGCCGGCTCCGTGGGACGCGAGGTTCCAGGACTGGGCCTCCAAACCCGGCTGCTGCTCCGGGGTCCGGCAGGTCTGTGGGAGGCGCTGTAACTGTGGGTGACTCCCGTGCCAGTGTAGTTGAAGTGCACGCGTGGAGCTCATCTTGGGATCTCAGCGCCCCCACCCTGGCTGCCGAAGTTGGTTCCTCCTGCCGGTGCGTCTTTTCCTCCGCCCACTAGTGGGCTCATTCAGACCGGGCAGCCTCAGCATCCGCCGGCCTCGAAGCTCGGGAAAGCGCACGCTAGCCTTTGACTTGAGCACGAAACAAGCCGGGTTGGCTCATGTTTGCAAGAACCGATCGAATGAATTGGCTTTCAAACTTAACGTAGCTCTGGCTTTTCTCTCTAAGTGTAATTTCATATAAAGCAGTTACAATGATCAGAAGTATTTTTTCTGAGCAAGAATAGCAAAACAGTGTTGGAAGTGCCCCGCAGAGTCTACGTTTGTCCTACTTGTGTAATGAGAAAGTCGAAAGGCGTACATTTCGGGCTTGCTTTTGCTGCTGTCAACCTTTGTGACCATGGGTTCAGTTAATTAATGTGAGATGAGATAGGATTTCTAAGATTCCTTTTTTTTCTTTTTTGGCACCAGGGGTCTCATAGCCTCGCGCTTGCCAGGCGCTGCGCTGCTGAGCAACATCCTTAAAGCTTACATTTCCTAAGTTTGTGCTGAGCTTATTTTGCATCCTGCCCCCTTAAAAAGAATAGGAAATAGAGTTCATGAAAGGGTAACCCAGCAGGGAACAAAGATTTATGAGAACACAGAAGTTTAGACATTGATTGCAGCTTAAGACTGCAGACTGAAAAGGCAGCACCAAGTAAAATTGAAAGAATTTATCAAGAATTAATTACGTAAGAGAAACTTGGAAAGATTTCATAAGTAGTAGCAGCAAGTGCTGTAATTAGCTCTCTTTACAGCTCAACAGATAAGGTCAGATAAAAATAATTATTAGGTAAATATATGAGAAAATACAGTAGAGGACCGGGGATTTAGCTCAGTGGTGCCGCCGCCTTGTCTCGCAAGTGCAAGGTCCCTAGTTCGATCCCTGGTACCAAAAACAACAACAAAACAAAACAAAAAAGAAAATATAGTAGAAAGGACGGGTAACAATGTATATCTTACGTATAGGGAGAATTTTTGGAATTTTTTTTTTTTTTGTACCGGGGATCCAACTCTGGGACCTTGCGCTTGCAAGGCAGGTGGTGGCGCCACTGAGCTAAATCCCCGGCCCTGGAATTCTTTATATATTTACGTTCAGAAAATACTTTTCTTTATTAAAAATAAAGTTTTGTATCTCATGCATAAAAATTGTACATTTATTCTGGATATGTAGAATTCCCCTGCACCTGTATGAGTGTGTGTGTGTGTGTGTGTGTGTGTGTGTATGTGTGCCTGTATGCATGGCACAGTACTCGGGATTGATTCTGGAATCGTGTACATGCTAGGCAAGCACTATGCACCTGAGCTGTAGCTTCAGACCCCATTATGTTTTGTTTTTAAAACAGCTTTAAAGATAGTGTTCGGGTGCAAAGGAAAGATAATGCAGTCCTTCAGAGAGACATTAATTTGAATGGCCCATAGCTGTAACTAAGGAAAGTCACTTTTCTTCTCTGAGGTTGTGAAATCTGGATGATACTTATTTCATAGGGTTGTAAGAATTAAATCCTGCCAGAAAATGTATAACAAAGCCTATCATCAGGTATTCTGTAATGACGGCTTTTGTTAGTATTGTATTCATAATGCAGCAAAGAGAAATGGTCACTGGTTTTAGTCTGACTTAGAGCATGGCCAGAAGAGTAAGGGATAGTGGGAAGTGATTTAGTAACTGCCTGACCCTGGATTTCTAGGAAGTTGTAATCTTTTTCCTGGATCTCTTGCTGAGATGCTGCCCAGACAGTTGGCTGCTAAGGTCCCATCAGTCTGACTGTCCTGGCCTGTAAGACTTGGCATTTCAGTAGAATTGAGACTTTTTCCAAAAAGCTGCTTGAAGTTAGTACAAGCCCTTCAAAGAGAGCTAAAAGCAAAGAAATAGATTAGTTTACTGAACAGGGATTGCAGCCCAAGCTAACTGAAGCCCTGTCACAGCTTGCTGGGGCCGGTACAGTTTAGTGGACATAGGCTCACATATTCTAACTTTAACTAGCACCTCTTTTTTTTTTTTGGTACAGGGGATCGAACTTGGGACCTTGCACTTGCGAGGCAGGTGGTGGAACCACTGAGCTAAATCCCTGGGCCCTGCACCTCTTCTTGATTGGATGTTCATCCACCTCCCAAGGCTTCCTGGTTCTTGTGTAAGCCAAATCATTCTTTCTTTTACTCTGCAAACATTAACTTGAGAAGGCCCAGTGATAGTGACTGCTCAGGGATCTAATGTCAGTGTTTGGAAAGGAAAACAGAAGAGCCAAGAGGCTGTTTTTAACTTTCTTACAGGATAACTTTTAAGCACTGTAATTGAATAGAAAGTATTTTTTACAGTGTGGCCAGGAATGCTAATGCAGGGGTGAACGGTCATTTGTGGAAGATAAGTTTTGTTTTGGCAGTACATCTGAAAGCACATGTGATTCAAAAGGATGAGGAGGCAATTGCACAACAATTGTTACAGTTGAGGATTTACATGATTAATCCAGAGCCTTTGAATTTTAATCTAAATAACTAAAAATGTAATATCAAAACTGACAGAGGGAAAGGCCTAAAATTAGTGCCATAAAACTAGAAAGTTAATGAGGTGGCATGAGGTTATATGACAGTATAGTTAATTTTTTAAAAATCAAAGACTGATTATGGTAGGTAGAAGAGGATTGTTGTGAGTTCAAGGCCAACCAGGGCTACATAATGAGACCTTTTCTTAAAAATAAAAGCTCCAGGGCCGGCGATTTAGCTCAGTGGTTCTGTCACCTGCCTCACTAGTTCAAGGACTCGAATTTGATCCCCGGTACCAAAAAAACCCCAAAAAACAAAAATCCAAAAAATTGGTTATAATTGTATTTCCGATAAACTTCTGCTGACATTTTGGAGGGTTTTTATGTGTGTATATGTATGTTTTGTGTGTGTGTGTGTATGTCCACATGGTACATATATATTCATTGTTTAAAAAAAGTCACTTCTAAATAAGATGAATAGAAAGATCAACTATAACGTCATCATTACAAAGTAACTACTGGGCGAGGTGTTTAGCTCAGTGGTGCCTCAGTAGAAAGAGCAAGGTCCTGAGTTGGATCCCCAGTACCAAAAACCAAAAAAGTAACTAATTAAAAGAGTAATTTAAATGGTCATAGTGTCCCATGGTATAACTTGGTTATCATTTATGTAATTTGGTGATTTTAAGTAATGGCACAGATACTTGGCCTGCATCCTTGCAGTCTTCATTCTGTCACTGGGGCCCTGGTATCTACTTTTAAGAAGCTCTGCAGCCAGATTAAGAACGCTTAGGGAATCCCCTGTTCCACATAGGTGCTTGAGAATACATAGTGTCACACCACACAAAATAAGAATTGTGTAGGAGGTAAGGGTAGGGGAAGTGGCAACAACTGATTAATGACTTGCTCTTCGGGTGATGAGAATGTTTTGGGACTAGACCGGGTGGTTACACAACGCTGTGGACATAGTAAATGCCACTCAGTACTTCACTTTAAAGTTATTTTATGTTGTATAAATTTCACTTCAATAAAAAACTTGGGATAAAAAATTACAAGAACACAATTTTTATATACTATTCATTGGGAAAATAAATTACTTTTTAGAATGTTTTATGATTTTTCTCTTAAGCACATTTTTATTATTTATGATGCCTCCTATTAGCAGTACCTTTTTGGTTCTGCTTAATAATATGTCCTAGGGCTGGGGGTTTGGCTCAGTGGTTCCTCTGCCTGCCTTCCAAGCGCAGGGTCCTGAGTTTGATTCTTGGTACCAAACAAACAAATAATATGTCCTACTTACTAAAATTAATAGAATATCTTTAATCATCACAGACTTCTTATGGGTTCTTTATTTTTAAAATGTTCTCAGTGGCTTATGATATTGTCTAGCCTTAGATTGTAGCAGAATGTTGCACTTGGAGTCAGAATCCAGATTGTTAGCACAGTTCTGTCCCCATCAGCTGTGTGGCCTGAGGCAGGATACCATGGTGTGACTGGATTTTTATAGTCTGTTATGGAAATATTTGACTTCCTATCGCAAGTTTTTTGGGGAGAGCCACTGAAATCACTTATATAAGACACTTAATAGTATCCATGTATCACTGTTAGGTAACCATTATTTTGTTATTTAACTTGGCGATCAGCAAAACCCAAAAATGGGTTGAGGAAGTTGCTAGTGGACAGTAAATGAATTATTAGCCTTAGTATTAATATGTGAGGCGAACATGATATCCACTACACTACAGAAACCACTCTCTAGACTTACTATTAATATGTTCCTGGGCCAGGGATGTAGCTCAGTGGTTTTGCCACCTGCCTCTCAAGCACAAGGTCCCAAGTTCGATCCCTGGTACCAAAAAAAAAATATGTTCCTATAGTCTATAACTTACAGTGTTAACCATTATATTAGTTATGAATTTAGCAAAGCTAAGAGTTAACTATAGGTATTAAATGTTTCCAAGGATAGTGAAAGGATAGTATGCATGTTTTCATGGGTAATGAAAGGAATTTAGGTGACAAGGCTTACTTTTTGGTACTGAAATTCATAAAACATACGATGATCTTCTGGCTCTGTGCTTAGGGAGCCTTCTACCCCACTCATTTGTAACTACTTTGAGCTTGGTTAAGATCTCCAAATAAGGAAAGCTGTTAGATTTATATAGTGTCCTCTCTGAGCTCCTTATACTTCCTCTTAGCTTAAGCACGCTCCTTAGGCTTGTTGAGAACTGGCATTCTGGGCAATAGTGACTTGTGACAGGCTTCTGGGAAATTAGACTTGGAAAATTCCTGAACACATGCAAAATAAAAACATTGAGCATATTTCTTGCCAAAAATTACTATAATAAATTAGAAATTTTATTTTAAACTGACAATATAGTTGACTTTACATATACAAAAATGTATTTGTTTCTTGTTAATGGGCACAAGCCAGATTTACCAAATCAGATCACATACAACTGCGGAACATATGTATCGTGAGTGGGAAGGCTGGGCCGTGGCACATGAGTGTGTCACAGTCAGAGAGGACCATGAAGGGGAGAAAATTGGAAGACAACATTTAGTCAATGTCTTTAATATATATAATATTTAATTCCTACAATAGGCCTAAAGTTAGGCATTTTATTTCTCTTTGTGAATAAGAACATGTGCACTACCCATAGTTGGTTGTGTTAGCTGTTGTGATGATGATTTTTGGTGAAAATACCTAGATTGCTGGTCAACAGGAACTTCCTGAAGAAGGAAATATGTGGCTCTGACCCAGATCAGTGTCTTTCCTGCCTGCTAAGCTGCCTCGCAGTTAGTGACATAATATGGCTAAGAGAGCTGACATTATCAGAGTGTACACTAGAAGTAGATTGTGGTAATTTTAAGTAATTGTCACCTTCCTGCGATAGTGCAGGTTTGTAACATTTTTCTGCTCCAGTGTACCTGATGCCTCTTCTTAGGGACTCACTAAGACAGTGGCAGATGAATAGCAAATATTTACTGCAGCAAGAAGAAAGAGCCAAGATAAAACAGACTGTCCAGAAAACAGCCACCACCACACTACACTGAATGCATATGCATACAACAGTGTTAGCCCAGTACAAGACTTCTTGAGGCCTGAGTAAAAATTAAGGGGACTTAATGTTGAGGATTGTTGTAGGGGGCTTCAACCCCTTGATGGCACTCTCTGAAAACCAGGGATTTTAGAGAAGAAGCATCCTGTGTGACAAATTATAACTTTGAATAATCATCTTCTTGTGTCCAGGAGAAAACCCTATTGGAGATGATGCTTGTATGATTCTAAGCAGAAGTGACAGAATGTCAGCCCTCAACTGGAAGCCCTTTGTCTATGGAGGGCTGGCCTCCATCACAGCCGAATGCGGTAGGCACCCCAGGGTACCAAAGTTTGATGGTGTTTGCAACTTAGTAGGGTTTCCATTTGCCATTTGATGTGAATGTTGTTCAAGTGTAGATTGTTACAAAGCAATCTCAGAATTCAGAAATGCCTTCTTTTGGTATGTTTTTAAGACAGAGTAGTCATTTTGGCTGCTTACTAGCAGTTTATAGTTCAAAGTGCAACAGGGAGAAAGTTGAGCCTGTTGACTGAATAAAAGTTATGACTCCTGTTTTGATTGCATCTGTCCCTGTTTTCCTTGTCCTTGTCCCCACTTTGCCATTATTAACCATTTGGTTGTAAAAAGGTTTAAAAAGCTCAAGCATCTTCCTCGAGCCATATTAGATTGCCTGTACTTAGTAAGTCACTTTCTAATTTTGTATATTGTCCAAATTCTGTTGGTATTTTGACCCTGTTTATTCTTACATCATTCATTCAACGTGCATTGTTTGAGCAACTTCTGAAGACCAGTGCTGGGATGGATTTTTCATTTGCTCAGTTGCCTTCCAAGGCCTGTTAACTACTCACCTAGTGGGCTGGGTTCTCTATGCTAGTGGGCTTTCAGTGAATGAATTGATAAATTTCAGTGAATGATTCTCTCACTGAATAATTAACCTTGATTCAAGAATCAAAGTTACTGTTCAAGGATGGGTTTTGTATATTTGGGTATATATATATATAT
>NW_004624748.1:9503251-9575173 GCF_000247695.1 Heterocephalus glaber | reverse complement strand
AAAAAAGTAGATGGGCTAGGGGCCGGGGATTTAGCTCAGTGGTTTTGCCACCTGCTGCGCAAGTGCAAGCGCAAGGACCCGAGTTCGCTCTCGGGTACCAAAAAAAAAAAAAAAAGTAGATGGGCTTCCGCACCTGCCTTGTAATCTCAAGGTCATGAGTTCGATCCCTGGTACCAAGAAAAAGTAGATGCGCTTTATACAACTCTAGGTTGTTTATTAATAATTATTTCTGAACATATTTTATTCAATTTTATTTCAGGAAATACAAATTAAAATATTTATGTACTATAATTAGATGTAACACACTATGTAACTTTACTGAGAATACTAGGGATTCAGTTTCCTTAAATCCGTTTTGGAATAAGGCAAGAGAATAATTAAATCAAATAAAAATTCTACACAAGTTACTTTCTAAAGCCTCTGAAGGTATTACCTCCGCCATCTTTATTATTTAACTCATGTTCTGTGCTTCTCCCTGTACTATGCGCTTAGCATCCCAAATGAGTAAGAAGAGAACCCTACCCTCAGGGAGCCTTCAATCTAGTAGGGGATTCTGACAAACATTGACACTGTATTTATCATGTTGTGTACAATGTAGTTATACATGTGCTACAGGGAACATCTAGCATGTCTGAAGAAAAGTATAAGGCATTTCTGCTATAAGTTTACCTCGTGTTGGAGTAAGAAATATATCCACTCTCTTACTCACTTCTTAGATATATCTCAGGACTTGTGGGAAGGCAGTTCCTATATATTTTTTTTCCATGTTAGTGTGGCAGTAACATTCTTTTATAAGTTAGTGGTAAGATATTGAACAAATATAAAGTACCATTTTTTAAAAAATGAAAAATCCCTTTTCATTCTTAAGGCAAAGTGCTACCTCAGACATTTTATTTATGATGGAATCTTGGTCATGTGGATCCATGACCTTTGTGAAGTTCACTAATAAATTCAAGTGTAACAGAGTGTAATGGCATCCCGTGGCCATTGTGTGATCAGTTCACCTGCATACTTTTTTCTTTTCTTTCTTTCTTTTTTTTTTTTGGTACCAGGGATCAAACTCAGGACCTTGCACTTTTGAGGCAGGTGACAGAACCACTGAGCTAAATCCCCGGCCCTCCTGCATACTTTTTGGTTCAGCCGGTTGGCAGTAGTGGCTTGGAACAACTTAGGACCTATGCCTGCTTGTGCTTAGTGCAGCCAAGTACCCTGGAAAAGTCTTAATTATATTGGATCTTTAGAATTACCATCACTTTCTCTCTTTTCTACTTAGTAATCTATAGGGAAATATGCTGTTGTCTGTCCTTCCCAAAAGACTTTTAAAAGTGCTAATTTTTAAAAAAAAAAACTAAAAAGAATGACATGAAAGTAAAGGAGGCTGTTAAAGAAGGGAAAGGGGACCAGCGGGATGAGGGGAGTGTAAGAGAAGGCAGGGAAAGGTGGATACGATCAAAGTATTTATTATTTTCATGAGAAAGTATCACAAAGAAATCCATTATATTGTTCAATTAGTATGTGCTAATAATGATAGTAAAGAAAAATAATATTCTCACTTATTTTTTTAAAATGAATTTTTGGAGACCTAGTAAAATACCGGATGCAAGTCTCTGGATTCTACCAGGTGCTTTTCAGAGATTCCAGAGTTCCTAAAAACCAGTCCTTATAGCTTTTAGTCAGTTTACTGAGGAAATTTTAAAGTGACATCAGTGTAAAATTTATATTGCAATTTTTTCTAAGGGTTACTAAACAGTAGATGGAATGGTTTTCAGAGGTGTTCTGTGGTGGTGGTGGTGGGGAATGTGCTAGTTATTTTCCTTTTCATGCTGATCTTTAAAATAATCTCTAGATACGAATGCAAGCACAAAATAGCACCATTCAAGGAGGAATGATAGGCAACTTCATTAACATTTACCAGCAGGAAGGGACAAGAGGACTCTGGAAGGTAAGATTGAAGAATAGGTCCCACTGACTGACTTCTTGCCTTTTTTCTTTTAAAATGCATTTGTCATATTTTCATCACTTTATTTTAAGCCAAGTGGCATAATTGAGTGAAAGAGTGAGATGATTTCTTTCTCCCTTTCCCTATCTGTAAAATGAGAATATAAGGAATAATCATGATCCCCCCCCCGGTACTGGGGATTTAACTCAGGACCTTTGCGCTTGTCAGGCTGGCACAGTGCTGCTGAGCTATATCCCTGGTCCATAAAGTATCTTTTGAATAATTCACGTATGAGAAGTTTTGAGGAAGTTGAACACTTTTTTTTATTGGTTTGATTTTTTGTTGTTGTTGTTTTTGTTGTTTAAATCCTCATGGAGGTTTCCAGATTTTACTTCCACTGGATGATTGATCAATATGGTTTCAGGGCTGTTCAGTGAAGTTTGTGTTATTAGGAAAGCGCTGGTGTAGAGCACTCTTTCCTAGAATTCCAGTGACTTGTCAGTTCATAGAATAGACCCTGAATATCACCCCGTATGAACCCTCAGCATGACACAGAAACCAGAGGCTCTAAGAGGCAACTTGTCCCGGCCAGGGTCTGGCCCCAGATCCACAGTTAGTGCCAGAGTAAGAATTAGATTTCAGAGCTTTTGCGTTCTTGCCCTCCACATTTTTACCTACAGAGAAAACATAGAAAATTTGGTTGTAGTTTGTGGAGAATCTGCATTCTACAGAAGATTTATCTGAATCATTTTATTGTTTATATTTTTATGCAGGGAGTGTCCCTTACAGCTCAAAGAGCTGCTATTGTTGTTGGTGTGGAACTGCCGGTCTATGACATCACCAAAAAGCATCTGATTCTCTCAGGCCTGATGGGAGACACTGTATATACCCACTTCCTGTATGTTTATGGATTTAAAAAAAAATTACTACTTTATGTATGTATGAGTTTAGGATGGAAATTTGGTATAAAATTATAGAAATTTTAGATAGATTTTATTATAAAGTATTATATTCTAATACTTGAAAAATTGTAACACAGAAGTGAAGCAGGACAAAGCTCTTACCCCTTCACATGGGTTGCTGTTAGTAAGAGTTTGGTATGCACCTGTGTACACACATGTCTACAAAAGTATACCACATGTACTTTATTACAAAAGTAAGATTATCCTTTATACTTACTTATTTGCTTTTTGTTTATTTTTGTTTTTTCAGTGCTAAGGATTGAGCCTAGGGCTTCGAGCATGCAAGGCAAGCACTACAACTCAGCCATGCTTCCAGACCCTCTTATTTGCTCTTTAAAATTTAACAGTATATTCTAAATGTCTCTCCATGTCAGTACTTAACAGACTTACTTTATTTTAGTGGTTTCAGATTATCACATTGTCTGAATATATCATAGATTATTTAATCCATTGGAACTGACTTTGCCCTGACTGGGGCACTTGGCAAAGTATGTAGACTGTTTTGATTGTCACCACAAGAGGGGAACTGAGACATCTAGTGGGCAGAGGCTCCAGCTGCAGCTAACCCTTTTAGGGTATATAGGAGAGTCTCCACAAAAAAGAACAATCTATCTGGTCCAAAATGTGCATAATACTGAGGCTGAGAAATCTCTGAGTTAATTGATACTGTTAAAAGAAAAACCTTGGGTCAGTTAAATTGAACAGTTATTTAAGCAGAAAAAGTCAGTGAACAGGGTAGCACTTGTGACTGGAAGTCATGAGCACTCTGTCCCACAATATGTGTAGGCAATATTTATAGCCAGATACATGGAAGTGACATATAAATGGTCTATGATGGTTCAGCTTAGGATTTTTCAACTTTACAATGGTGTGAAAGTATGCCCACACAACCATTCTGTTTTTCACTTTCAGTATAGGGTTCAGTACTTTATGTGACGTATTCAATCTTTTATTATAAAATAGGCTTTATATTAGATTATTTTGCCCAACTATAATTAATTTAAGTGATCTGAGCATGTGTAATGTAGGCTAGACTAAGCTTTGATATTATGAAGATTAAGTATATTAAGTACATTTTCAATTTATGATGTTTTCAAGTTTGGCTGGGTTTACTGGGACACAAGCCTATCATAAACTTAGCATCTATATAGAAATAGCCTGATAGATGCATTTCTGCATTTGCCTCATTTGGACATGTTTTGACAGCTTTCAGCCTCTGATCAGCTGAATGTTTGGCTGACACTTGGCTACTTTTTGCAGAAGTATACTCTCACAGTAGATTGTTCATACATTGAGTCAGATTACAGTTAGTTATATATGGAGACAGTTTTAGGCTAAACATAATTCAATTTAACAATACCTAATGTAGTCTATGATAGTCTTGTAAGATTGAAAATTTAGTAGAACCTAAGACCCCTAGTGGGCAGTCACAGTGAGGACATCTTTTTCTTTGACCTGTAGGAATAATATGAATTACTGTGATACTTACTTATACATAAATAGATGGGCTAGATTATCCTTGTTGGATGTTCCTTCCTTTGACTGTCTAGAACCTCAAAAGTATTCTTAGCTGAGGCTGGAATTTATAAGCCAGTATAAATCAGTGCTGATGTTTAAGCTTGGCTAGCTCTCTAGATATGGACCTTAATCTTGATATTTTTATGTTGTTCCATCTTACTTGAATATAGTTTTAGGAGGAGGTTGTTTCCTGCCTTGATAGTAGTAGCTGTGGCTGAGTGGTTGGGTTTTTTTAATTCTATCTTACACAGCTCAAGCTTCACCTGTGGTCTAGTGGGGGCACTGGCCTCAAATCCTGTTGATGTTGTGAGAACCCGTATGATGAATCAAAGAGTCCTTCGAGATGGCAGATGCTCTGGCTACACAGGTACCCTGGATTGCTTGTTACAGGTAAGAATGAATGTCTGTGCAGTGTTGTGAAATAAATAAATTTTAAAAAATACATACACATAGACACAATATATACGTACACACATATACACACATACATATACGTATATACACACATGTATGTATATATACATACATATACATATATGTATATATATGACTTAAATAACTAAATTATTGCAGCTATTAAAACTAGGATGACTCAAGAAGATGAGCCAGGAGGAATGTGAGTGTGAGGCTAGTCTGTGCTACATAGTGAGGCCCTGACTCAAAAAAACAAAACAAAAATAACCCCCAAAACTGAGATGCATGATGGTTTATATGTCACACCATTTTTGCCACAATGGGGTTAACTTTTTTTTAAGTTATTTTTTTCTACTCATTTCTTTTTTCTTATAATTAGTACATACGAATTGCACAGATTGGGGTTAACTTTATTTTATTTTATCTTATCTTATTTTATATTTTTTGAGATAGGGTTTTGCTATGTATTCCAGGCTGGCTTTGAACTCACTATGTAGCCCCAGCTGGCTTTGAACTCAGAGCAGTCTTCCTGCCTCAGCCTCCCATGTACTGGGATTACACGTGTGCACAAACATGCCTGGCAAGTGTTAACTTTTATGTATTTAATATCTAGGTGGATATTTAGAAATGAAAGTTCATTTTCTGTATACCTGCACTCTACTGTGAAGGGTAATAAAATAGTAATGTTTTCTGTGATCATAGAACTGTCTCCTTCCAAAATACACCTTTTTCCTATTGAGTCAAACTGGAGTAAATAGCCTCATTCAGACATCCCTCTAAAAGGTATTCATCAATCTTACTGTAATTCTCAGCATTTAAATAACTGGGCCTACTATTCATGAGTACATGAAAGTTTTCAACCATCTCCCCCATTAGATTTTGAGCAGTCAAAGACTAAGGACCATTTTCATGGTTCCCATTCTGCAGTAGGAGGCCAGCTCATTATACTGCAAGTATTAATGTAATGAAGTGAAGATATTGTCATTTTTATTCACCCAACAACCTAGGAAATAAAAGCTCTCTAAATATCATTACCACTCTTGCCTCTCTCTCTCTCGGTTTTTTGAGACAAGGTCTCACTGTAGTTCAGGCTGGCCTTGAACTCATTATGTAGTCCAGGCAACACTCCCAGCCCCAAGATTTTTGTTGTTGTTTCTTTTTTTTGATACCAGGGATCGAACTCAGGACCTTGCGCTTGTGAAGCAGGTGCTGGAACCACTGAGCTAAATCCCTGGCCCCCAAGATTTATTTTTTAAGAAAAATAGATCAGTCTGACAAATATTTTTTGTTTTTGTTTTTGGTAGGAGGGATCAAACTCAGGACCTCGCGCTCATGAGGCAGATGGCGGCACCACTGAGCTAAATCCCTGGCCCTCAGTCTGACATATTATTAATGCATTTGACATATTAGAAAGTTGGAATTTAACTCTCTTTTTTTCTTCTTAATAGACGTGGAAGAACGAAGGTTTTTTTGCTCTCTATAAAGGATTTTGGCCAAATTGGTTGAGGCTTGGTCCTTGGAATATCATTGTATCCTTTCCTGTTGCAGTAGATCTAAAAAGAGATGTAGCTAAAGAATATTGTTTGTATAAGCTATCAGAATATTCATTTCTATCTTACATTCTTATCCTTTTGAGTTGCTCTGATTCTAGGAAATAACTTCAGTTTCTGATTTAGGAAATATAAAGTCTGTTTAGACACTGTGGATCTTAGTTTAATGATAATGTATTAAAAGGTGATATATGAATAAAAATTTTTTATTAGATTCAACTCTGGAAGAGGAGGGTATTTGTGGTTTCAGAGAGAGAGAGACAGACAGACAGACAAGGATTGATTTTACATCCCTTGCTGTCTTGCAGAAGACTGGTTAGCAACAATGTCCAAGAATGCTTATTGCAGAGACTGCCTGATGCTAAATGGGAATTAGCTCTGGGATTGTTTGGCTTATCTGCATTTTTTCATTTATGCCAAAGTAGGAAACAGGAACAGTTCGATAGACATGAAAAGGCAGAATTAAGAAGTAGTAATATTGATTTTTCCATCCTCTTATTTCTCTTTATCTGCTCCTCCTCCCAAGGAAGGCAGCATGATGGAAAGCTTGGAGGAGTTTCCCAGGGTTTACTGACTCCTTCTCACACAGAAGTTTATTGTTCTAGAGTCTTTGCAGCACAACGAAAGTCAACAAAAGCTAATGAGTATAAGGCTGAGGTTAGGGGATGTGCAGACTGTGCTGTGATCTTTCTGCTCTGGCTGACCTTGAGCAGGCTTCTGGGGAGAGCCTGAGGAAGTTAAGAATGGCATGCTTAATACTTAATCACGTCCATGGCATGGGTTTGTCTGTACACATTTGTTAGTAGGTGTGCTAATTTTTGGTCTTTTTTTTTTGTACTGGGGATTGAACTCAGGACCTTGTGCTTGCGAGGCAGGTGCAGTGCCACTGAGCTAAATCCCCGGACCATTTTAGGTCTGTTTTTATGTGTTGGAGTTGGGAAGACAGCATTTTCATTGGCCACCTTAACCTGTAATTACAGTTTTTTGTGACGTATGAACAGCTGAAGAAATTGGACTTGTGACAAGTCAAGGCTGCATGAGACGCCCCTCTGAAAATGCTGACTTCTACAACAGTAGAGCTTTGGCATTTCTCTGTGCTTCTCACTACTTGGCTCATCACAGATTCTGGGATGGGAGCAACAGATGAAGATTGGGATTAGTTCAGATTGCTGTGTGTTGCCATCAGACACCTTTCATCCACGTTTAATGGCCAAAACTTGAACATCCCAACACGAGTCCTTACCATTGAAGTGCCCTTTGACATCCAACATAATATATGAAATGCATGTTTCTTACTAAAGAAAACCAGGAGTGGATACTGTTTCTTTCAGGGAGAATAGCTCCTGATGTCTCCCAGCTGACAGCTGCAAATAATCAGACTGCTCTAACAAGTTCATAGAAACCATGTAATGGAACGTCCAAGAGGGTGTTACTGTTCCTGAACAGCTGGGAGCTTTTGCTTCTTGTCAGCTGAAGACATTTTGTTCATGGAAACTTGGACTTTTTAAGCCCAGGTATAGACAGTGCAGGGAGTAGATCCTTTCACTGCTGTATAATTTCCCTTGTCAGGATCTCTCACTTATAATAAGTGATTTTAAGCCTCTGAAGATTTGACCTTTGTGAGGAATTATTAGTGTATTAATACCTAAGTTGATGGTGGTGTGAGGTATTGACTTCGAAGGTTACAGTATGTTGGTGGGAGATGTTTTCAAGCAGCTTGGCTTCTGTTTTAGGCAATGTTAATGCTCTATGAGTTTTAGCAAAGCTTGTCATTTTCCAGTCTGTAAAATGGGGATAGTAACATCTATTAATGTAGGGATCAAATAAAAAAATAGAAGGCAGAGCTTGGCATGGTGTCCACGCTTATAATTTTAATACTGAAAGGCTGAGGCAGGAGGACTGCAAGTTCAAGCCCAACCTGGGCACCCTCCCCCACAAAAAAAAAAACAAGGGGTGCTCTGTGACTTGAAGAGTGTGTTTCTATCATTTTTACAGTTGTAATCCCTAAATAGTCTGCATAGATAGGAGCAAGTTGTATTATCATGGTCTTCTTACAGAAATTGTGAGTGAAGCCCTTTCTTAAAGGCCTTGTTAAAGAAAAAACGCTCTGTAAGTGAAGGTTTTAATAACATTGTGAAAGTTTTAATAACATTTTCCTTCACAAACTGTTGCTAATGAAGAGTTGTTTCCCAGATTTCTAGCTTTTACTTTAGTTTATGTTTTGTCTGTTAATGTTTCCTGTCTTGGATACCCTAGTTGGTTTGGTATAAAATACTTGCTTGAAATTATTATTATTTGGCTTTTTGAGCCAAGGTCTCATTATGTAGTTCAGGCTGGGCTTGAACTTGGGCCAATCCTCCTGCCTCAATCTTCCAAGTGGTGGAATTACAGGAATGTGCCACTGTGCTTAGCTTTGCTTGAAATTTTAAAAGTTTTTTTTTTTTTCAGTGGTAGGAATGGAACCCAGGGCCTTATGCATGCTAGGTAAGCACCCTACCAACTGAGCTATACTCCCAGCCCATTTCTTTAGTGCATCTGTTTATCTAATTTCTGATAAAAGGTATATGTTTTTCTTGTTTATTGTCTTCTAATGATGTGGCAAATCATTTTCCTTCCTTCTTGTCTTCATCTTATTCTTTTCAAAGCAAAGGTTGTCTCCAAGAGCCCCAAGAACTTTCTATTTCTAGATGTCATCCCAGGAAAGTGAATATATTTACTTGGGTCCCTTCAAGGATAATCTTTGAGAACCTGCTTCCAGGCAGGCCACTTACATATAATATGTGTCAGCCAGATCAATTCCTAGTTTGTGTAGGCCCTGGGACTTCCTCCTCCTTGAGAGTCTTTGTGCATCAGGCAATTTTCTTCACAGCCATTTTCACTTTGTCTTCTTTATTAATATTTCCTTTGAAAAAAGATCCTGTAAAGCAGAATTTTATTTCCAAAAATAAGCTAAGATATCACAAAGAAGAAAGGTCATTGGTGGTATTAATCACCTAAGGAGTAAAAAGTTTCCATCTCCCTGGCTGGCACTAGATGGCAGTAGATGACCTCTGAGGTCCTGCAGGGCTCCCTCCTGGTACTGAACCTTATGTGAAGAGATGTTTTTCTTCTTATCAGAACATTCCATGGATGTGATAACTTTCTGTAGAGAGGCTTCCACTGAGTTGAAAGAATTGCTTTTTTTGAACCACTCTTTTTATTGTAGAAAACATTTAAAAAAGTACACACTTGATTTCTAACATAGAAGCAAGTTCATTTTGAAGTCCATATGAAGAGAGAATATCAGACAATCTTTATTATTTTTAGTTTTAGAGTACATACAGGTCCATATCAGAAGACAAGATATTCAAACTTCACTGTAAAACTTCTGTTTTAAGACAAAGATATAATGTTTTAAGACAAAATATGTTGTAGATTTATTGTAAGTGCCTTATAGAACAGGATCTTAACCTGCTTTTACTGTCTCCTGAAGGAGTTAGTGCAATTGTTGATGCTTCTAACCAAGAAACAACTTGAGGAATTGCGAGACTTGTTCCTCTTGTTTTCAGAGGAAAACTTCAGGAACTGGGAGGCTTGCTCCTGTTATTTTAGGGGCATGGCTACCAGCCCCTCACCTCGAAATATTGCTGAAATATGAAAAAGGTTTTCTAGTGTTTATAACTAATTTGAAGAAATTAGTTTGCTTTTGTTTGCTTGTGGATTTGTGTGATCATTGATGCTAAATGTTGCTGATCCATAATATAAAATATGGCTCCTGTTCACCATATTTATTCATGTGTTAGAAATAGTATACATTATATAAAGAGAATACATTTTTCTTAAGTCTCCATATTTTGGGCTGTTTATTTAAACATTAGTGGAATATGTGATGTAAACCTTGTTTCACTTACTTAATAAACTATAATATATAATATATAAATATAATAATAATATGATTTGTGGTTATTTCAGATAAATGGAAACATTTTAACAAAGCCAAACCACAGAGAATTGAGAAAGCTGGGATAGAAGCAGTGTTTGTGACAGTAGCAAGAGCTATTTTTCTGTGGGTGGAGTATTTGGGATCACTTTATTCATTGCCTGGTACCTGTGTGACTCCTCCAAACCCCATTACCTGAAATGCCCTGTAGCTCAGTAGAGACCAGTGAACTTGGTTTGAGGCTGGCTTGGCAGGCAGCCTGGACTTTCTTTTTCTCCGGTGTGATGGCATCAGCATTGTGAGCTGTCCAGTTCTCTTAAGTCCTTCCAGCCTTGGGTGTTGCTAGAGGCAGGGTTTGGGGTCCTTAGTCATATATGGACAAGGCAGGGGTACCGGTTTATAGAAAACAGCCAGTAAACTAAATGTGAACTAAGTGTGCCTGTCTTAACATTTGAATTAAGTGTGGTGGTTTACTAAGAAAACCTAGGATTGGGAAAACTTTTTTTTTGGTATCGGGGATCAAACTCGGGACCTTGCGCTTGCAAGGCAGGCAGTGGAACCACTGAGCTAAATCCCTGGTCCTCTTTTTGTTTCTTAATAGACTTTTTTTTAGGTCAGTTTTAGATTCACAGCAAAATTGGCAGGTGCAGAAATTCCTATATACTCCTTCCCTCCTCCTCTCTCAATACTCCACACCAGAGTGGTATCATTGTTAGAATTTATGCACCTACATCGACACATTATTATCCAACACCCATAGTTTATATTGAGGTTCACTCTGTACATTCTGTGGGTTCAGACATATATATATATAATAGCATGTATCCACCAATGTATCATACAGAATAGTTTTGCTGCCCTGAAAGGGATGAGACTTTGTCTTTATTCTCCTAAGAGTGTAGATGACATGCCCTTATGTGGTTGACCATGTACAAAGGTCAGTGAGAACAGCTGATGGTGGTGTGGCTCACATGCCTGTGAGCAGTGATTCAGTTGGATGATGACACCTGCTGGGTGCATTTGGCTTTAAGATACTTATTTTTAAACTGGCAACTGGGAAGAAGTGATGGTAAATTTTCAGTAGATTATAAGTTGATTCATTCTGTAGCAAGTGGGAATACAAGACACAAGTGGTGTCTTAATGTTTTGAAAAAGCTCAATGCAAGTAATAAAACCAAGAGTACAAGAGCAAAAAGCTGGAAACCACTGATATGCCTGTAAGTATCCCTGTTTATCTAAAAACTAGTCCATGAGAAATGCTGCCGTTTAAGTGAGTGTCCTGATTTCAGAAACCAAGTAACAGCGTCTAATAGAGGGATCCTGGGCACAGTTACGGTATGTTTGTTTGTTTTTTGGTACTGCGGATCGAACTCAGGTCTTCGAGCTTGCGAGGCGGGCGGCAGAACCACTGAGCTGAATCCCCAGCCCCACAGTTACTGTAGTAGACAACAGGGCCACATTAGCAAACAGAATGCTTTGACTTGTGAGGGTCTTTGATGGTGTCCCTAGGAATGACATAGATGGTCAGCCTACTAAGCTATAAGCTGATTTACATAACTGGAAGTTATCAGGTAAGCAGAGGTCTAGTTTGGGTCACTGTTAAGACTTCTGGCCATTCACCCAGTTCTGACACCTGAGCAAGTTCACAGACTTGGAGCTTCTGACACCGCAGCAATACATACAAAAATCTTTCCTCAAGCTCTGGGAGATTCATGCCATGGGGAAGGAAAATACTTGGGACCATTTGGGGATTACTAAACACTAACTGAATTGATGAGGAAAGTATGTAATTGTTAAGCCAGATTACTTTGGTAACAATGTCAAAAATCTCAGTGGTGTACAATAGCCGAACCAAAGCTGGGACTGGTGGTGCACATCTGTAATCCCAGCACTTAGGAGGCTGAGGCAGGAGGATTGCTGTGAATTTGAGACCAGCCTGAGCTACATAGCGAGTTCAAGCCAGCCTGAACTACATAGTGAGACTTTGTCTCACTCATGCCCCCCCAATAGCAAAACCAATCTCTTGCTTATGCTACATGTCCACCCCAGTTTGCCTGAAGTAGTTTTCCATTTTATTTTCACTTGGAATCCTGGCTGCAACCTCTATCTGGAACATTGGCAGTCTAATGATACAGGGAAAACAGATCGTAGTGAAGCACAAACCAGCAGTCAAAGCTGTCCAGAAGTAATCCATGTCACTTCCATTTCATTTGCTGAGTCACATGGACAAGACAACGGGGTTTGGGATGTACAGTATGCGATTCTTCCTCAAGGAGGGAACCTGAATATTTGGCAAATAGCTGCTCATTCTATCACACACGAGGTAGGTGTTAGGTGATTTTCTATTATCTCTCCATTTATTTTACTATTATTTTTTTATTATCTCTCCATTTAACTTGTGCATTTGGCCTGTGCAAAAAGCAGATAGGTCTTAGAGAATGAGGCCTATTTAAAGAGTATAGTAAATTTAATCAATTGCTACTGTTGCTGCTGTTGTTGCTATTCTAGCCTGCACACACGTTTTCAAGACAACCACTATCACTGACAAATTAGGAAAACAGTACCATTCACAAAAGCATCAAAAATTAAATACTTAGGGATCAACTTAACCAAGGAAGTGAAAGACCTACAATTAAAACTACGGTATTCTGAAAAAGACATCAGAAAATAGATATCCCCTTTTCTTGTATAAATAGAACCAATATTGTTAAATGACCGTACTTTCAAAACTGATATACAGAATTAATGCAATCCCAATCAAAATACCAACAGCATTCCCCACAGACCTGGAGAAAACAATCCTAAAATTCATATGGAACCAGAAGAGACTCAGAATGGCAAAAGCAATCCTGGCAAGATGAGCAAAATAGGAAACATCACAATCAAGTTCTGGTAAAAAGCTTGATTCAAAAGCAGAATGATACTGGCATAAAAACGTGAATCAGTGGAACAGAATAGAGGATGTAGAAACGTCCCCAGGCACGTAAGCTATCTGATCTGTTTTTTTTTTTTTTTTTTGGTGCCTGGGATCGAACTCCGGACCTTGCACTTGTGAGGCAGGCGCCGGAACCACTGAGCTAAATCCCTGGCCCAAGCTAGCTGATCTTTGACAAAGGGGCCAAAAACATATACTTGATCCAGTTCAGTATCTCAAAATGCACTGGGACGTCATGTCTCTAGTCTCCAATGCGTAAGTTTCTCAGTCTTTAAGTTGTTTCTAGTTATTTGATACTATTAATGATGTTTGATATATATGCTCTGAATTTTTTGTTTCCATAAATTAGGTTGTGCGTGTGTTTTTTTTGAGACAGTCTAGCTATGTAGTTCAGTAGTTCAGACTGGCCTTGAACTCGCGCCAATTCTCTTGCCTCAGCCTCCCAAGTGCCGGGATTACAGGCGCGTGCCACCACGGCCGGCTTCCTCCATAAATTAGTTTTCTAACAGGGAAATTACTGGATGTTGGAAAACTTTGTGCTCATAGTTTTTTGGTTTTTTTTGTTTTGGGACCGGGGATCGAACTTGGGTCCTTAGCTCGTGAGGCAGGCGGTGGAACCACTGAGCTAAATCCCCAGCCCTGTGCTCATAGTTTTGATTTAAGCGGCAATCATACCTTTCACCCAGACTACCCAGCAGTGAACAGAGACTGGATCAGGGAGTTCCTCAGGAAGGCCCGGTCAGCAGGGTGACTAGATGCAGTCGCCAATAACGTGAACCACACATAATAATAAAGTTATTGATGTTGAGGAAGAGACTTCCGGTAGGGGCATTACCATTTCCGTTAGAGAGCGTCTCCGTCACCCTCTTCTTTTACACCCAACAGTACACTTTAGTAACCCGCTTAAAGCCACGTCTGCCCTGGCTCGGTCCCGCCCACACGCGGTGTAAGTGCTTCCGGGGTCAGGGCATTCTGGCCTGTCCCGCCCCTTCGCCACCGCGGTGCGAAAGTCCCGTGCTCCCGGAAGTCGTCCGGGCTTCTCAGTCGGGGTCCCCTGCAACTCGTTGCTACTGAGGGTCCCAGGGGCGGCGGCGATGGCGGAGGCGGCGCTGCTGCTGCTGCCCCAGGCGGCGGCCGAGCGGGATGCTCGGGAGAAGCTGGCTCTCTGGGATCGGAGGCCTGACACGACGGCGCCGCTGACCGACAGGCAGACCGACTCGGTGCTGGAGCTGAAGGCGGCGGCCGAGAACCTGCCGGTGCCGGCCGAGGTGAAGTGACGGGCGCGAACTGTGTTGGGCAGAGGGCTGGGTGTTCCTGGGCGTCCCGGGGAGGCCTGGCCTCATCACTCTCGGTCCGCTCCTCCCGGGCCAACGCGGAGGATCCAGTGGGAGGGGCCCAGACGGAGCCTGATCGGGGAGTTGTGGGGCGTCTGGGGCCTGGTGCCCGCCTGCACCCAGCCCCCCCCCCCCCCCCGCCTCTCTCCGGGCGTCTTGCTCCAGGTGTCCCGCTCCTGGTGTCCCTCGTGTCCACCGAGGCGCATCCTGCTGCCCACCCTCGCGGAGGAGGGCACGGAACTCGAGCAGGTTTGCTGCAGTCAGTCTCCAAATTGATGCTTGTTCGTCACTCTAATGAATAGTCTACCTTCCTTTCTGTGAGGGCCTCGGGAGACCAAGCTTGAGCAGAGTGACAGCTTCGCTTGTCACACATTATTAAATAATGCTAGCTTTTGGTCTCAGTATCACAGTTTTTAATTCCATTACCATTCAGATATTCTGCTTATTACTGCTTGTGTGATTTACTTCATTTAGCTTAAATGGCTAGAACTTCGTTTTATGAATTGTCAAATTTGACAGACTTTCTAGTTTTGAGGGCCAGTGTTTTGGGGGATGGTTACTTCTCATGTTGGAAGCATTCTTTTTAGTTTTTATTTTATTTTATTTTTGGTACCGGGGATCGAACTTGGGTCCTTGCGCTTGCGAGGCAGGCGGCGGAACCACTGAGCTAAATCCTCCGCTCAGAAGCATTCTTTTTATACCATTAGGAACTGGTATAACAACTGCAGATTGAGTTTAGAGTCTTCAGCTTTTTCTGCCCTTAAACTTGAAAGGTTTGATTTGAAAGTTCTCTTCACATTTACTGTTACATGCTCTCCATAAAGGAGTTCTCTTTTGGGTTTGGTTCTCCCTCCACCTCCAGGATGCTTTGCAGGAAGTGGGTCTGAAATAAGCAGTTGGAAAGTTCTTTGACTTGGCTGTGAGTCTTTTATGGTCTAGATAATAGCTGTTGTTTGCTCTATAAATGTTCCAATCTCTATAGTGGATTTGGTCTGCTGTTGAAGCAGGATCCCTGAGCCTCATGGCACCAGAGAAAAGAGGAGGGCATTTTCTACAAGGAAGAAAAAATCACTATCACGTGTTACAAGCTGTTTAACTTCTCATTGAGCATGGGGAGGGTTTGGAATTTTGTCAGTTTCACTCCATTCTTCCATATTTATGCAATGATACTTATCATTTGCATTTAATCATTTGACATTTCATTTCTACCCTGAGCTAGGAATTTGGGATAGAAAGAAAAATAGGAAGGACAAGCTCTCTAGCCTCACAAAGCTGATTACGGAGATTGTGACCATGTAATAAAAAGATCAAGAAGAGGGGCCGGGGATTTGGGTCAGTGGTTTCGTCGCCTGCTGCACAAGTGCAAGGACCCAAGTTCGATCCCCGGTACCAAAACAAAACAAAACAAAACAAAAAAGATCAAGAAGATACGTTTGGACAGTGACCCATGGAGTATGAAAAATAAAATAGGATGGTGTGACTGAAAGGGAGGAGGTTTGCATTATTAAACGGTGAAAGTGACAGTCTGTGGTGAGAACTGTTGATAGAAAACAAGAAACTAGCCTTAGAAAGACTAAAGAAATTACATTGTAGCTGGAGGAAAAAGCAGTGCAAGGTTATGGGTAGGGGACATTCTTCAGTTTAAGAATTCAGTGAGGGTCTTCTGCTACATGTGGCCTTGGTGTTGGATTCATATGGGAAGGAAACAGCTTGTTGTTTACTCATCCTGGAATCTTTGAGGGGAACATTTTCATTGCTCTTCAGCTTCCTGTAGCCCTTGTTTCCCTTTTTTATTTTTATTTGCATTACCACTCTTTTAATACTGGTGTTGGAAAAAAAAGTGCCTCCATTTTCATTGTCTGAGCACTATATCTTTAAAGGATTTATTGTGTTTTCCTGAACAGTTGAAACATGGCAGGTTAGTAGAATAGCAAGAGGCCAGCTAATTCTCAGTAAATAAATATCATAATGCTGTTAACTTTAGAAGATAGCTTTCACTTTTGGTTTATGGAAAATCCTTTCGTTTCTTTTGGAAAGGAGTTATGCTTTTTATTATTTTTTGCATTAGATAAAAGAATTTGTACTAGTTTGGTTTCTTGTCAGGATAAATTTTAGTAGCTAGGGAAAATTTTTCTTTCTGCTCAACTTAGTAATTCTTGATAAAGAAATAATTTACCCTGTCATTTATATGTGATTTATTATCATAGCTCTTGTTTTGTTGTAGGCTGCAGTGATTAGACATGATATTTAACTCTGCTAAGCCTTTGTTTTCTTCCTTATAAAAAATGGGACTTATGAGGAGTTGTGAGAATTTGATGCAGTCATGTATGTAAAGTACACATGACAAGCTACTTGCTAGTATGACATTATTAATATAATTTCTTTCAAATGATTGACTTAAAAGAATAGAGTAGAATCCTGTGATCCAGAGGGGTTTAGATGTCACTCAGATCAAAGAAAGAAGAGACTAGATTCCTTGAGGAAGGTTCTGCAATTCCATGATTTGCTCCAAACAGAGAAAGTAATACTAGTTTTCATTTAGGGATTGAATTGGTCAGATCGTTTCTAAAAATGATTTTTTCTAACTCAGAATTCTTCAAGAAGTAAAGTTGGGAGAGGAAGGTGTATGCTCGTTTTTCCCTGGCCCTGTCAAGCTGGTCAGGGAAAGCTTGGTAGTCTGTTGTAGTTATTATTTAATATAATGTCTCCCATTTGTATAGGCTATCCAGGAGCTCTTTATCATTGCCAGCCAGGATCTGTGCTCTTCTCAGGTAGTATCTGTCTGTTCCATCTGGAAGCCAGGAGTATGTGAGTGAGCTGGAGCCTCTGAATCATCTCCTTGCAACTGAGGGAGAAGTCCGAATAGGCAAGTTTGTGACACACCAGACTCCTTGAGTTGTCACTGTATTCCAGCTATTTTGAGAAAAGAAGATTTAGACATATGTACCAAATGCAGGCGTTTTCTTCTTTTACTCTGTTAAAAACTAATTGTTTAACTACTTTCAACATTTTTTTTTTGAAGTAGTTGTGTTACGGTTTTTCTCATGCTTGTTTTAAGAGAAAACAGTTCTGTATTAGAATAAGGGAACAGGGACCTGCCTCCTGCTTCTGGTAAAAGTCCTTATGACTGAAAAATGGTTAATATTTGTGCTTGAAGTAATCAGGTAGAATGCACTTTGATAAATTCAAATATCATGTTTACGCACATCTAGATAAAGACTGTCTTTATCCATGGCAGTTTCTCAAGTTACTTGAATTTTTGCAGTTTTACTTTCTCAAGTCAATTAGATGATAAACATTTTTTGGTTCAGGATAATAGATTGAGTACACACACGTGGGTCCCCTGGATCCCTCCGAAATGGCAGTAATAAATGTGTGGCACACCACAACCAGAGATGGTATCAATGAACCTGCAATTCAGGCAAATGTACAGTAGGCAAGAACCATGTAGTATTCTAAACATCAGTCTGAAGACTTAATCATAGAACAAAATATAAATATACATTTTTTTATGGTACTGGGGATCGAACTTGGGACCTTGCGCTTGTGAGGCAGGTGCTGGAACCACTGAGCTAAATCCCTGGCCCTAAATATAAAATTTTGACTGTAAAAAGGAGATGATATTGACAAAATTTGAAAGTAAGTATGGAAGAAAATATAGAGGTACTAATTTTCTTATATAGTGAGGAGTCAATAAATAGGATCTAAAATTGATGAATTCAAATCCAAAACTGTAAATCTGCTTTTTAGAGTTATGGAACAACTATCAAAAATACTGAAAGTAGGGCTAGGGATTTAGCTCAGTGGTTCTGCTGCCTGCCTCCCAAGCGCAAGGACCAGAGTTTGATCCCGGTACAAAAAAAAAAAAATACTGAAAGTAGTTAAAAGTAGGGGTGGGGAGAATGCTGCTTTTCATTTTAACTCTTGCAATGAAAAATTATGTTCATGTATTTTGAATAATGTTTATAGAAGAAAGATTGATAAAAATTGGAAATGATCTGTTTGGTTCTTTTTATGTTTGAAGGTCTTCATTTTAAAGTTCTTCATTCTACTCTCAAATTTCTTAGAAAGACTTTTTAAATTACAAACAATTGTATTGTCCCAGAAAAAAAGAAAGGCACAGCAGATTGGAGACTTACTTTTCACTTAAATACTCTATACTCTTGGACTCTTTTTATCCCCACCCCTGTACCAGGGTTCGAACTCAGGACCTTGTGCTTATGAGGCAGACTTGATGCCATTGAACTAAATCCCTGGCCCTATACTTTTGCACTTTAAAATTATGAGCCCATTATGGTTTAATGACACCTATGAATTTAGAATAAATTCTGTCTTTTCTTTATATATTATTGAAGAGACAATTGAAAATGCTGCATATTAAATGAAAAAAGGAAGATGTGTATAGTTTACCATTATTTGGGTTTTTAAAAGGTGTGCTTTTTTTAAAGCAAAGATACATAGCAAACTAGCTTTGATGGCTGCCTTTGAGGTGGGAAGTGAGTGGGTGGGGAATGAGTCCAGAGAAAGGGAACTTTTTGCTGAATATTCTTTGAATTTTGTCCTAGGAGAATATATTACTTTCTCAAATACATTTAAAAGGACTGCTTTGTATATTACAACTGATTCTGAAACAAGAATAATTTTACTTTTTATCTGGAATTTGTGATGATTTATGAGGTATAGTTCCAGAATCATGTGGTATAAGGCCTTATGAACTCTGATGGAACATAATTAATCCATCATTTTTTAAATTGAAAAATGGAAACAATTGTAGATTCACCTGCCAATGCAAGAAACACTGTAAAGAGGTCCCTTAGAGATAAAATTTGGCAGAAGTATGGTATTTAGTATCATATCCTACATCAGTGCACTCAACACAGATTTTTGACATTGATCTATGTTCCTTTTAAAGATAGATTTAAAATCTTTTCTCAAAAGAGATTAAATTCAAGGTGGATATAGGTCAGTGTTGTAGTGACTGTCCTGAGGGGTTTGCAGTATACTTCTTTAATTAGCCACAGTCTGCCTTTAGATATTATGTTGCCTTACATGTAGTATGAGACCCTTATGCATCCATTTCCTCCTTTCTCTCTTTAGTGCTATTGTTGCCAGATATTTTATTTTATATAGTATGTTGTAAACCCATAATACATCTCCACTAGTTTTGCTTTCAACATTTCTTTCTGATGATTAAAAAGCCTGTCTTAGTTACCTTCAATTTAACCATTTCGTGTGTGTGTGTGTGTGTGTGTGTGTGTGTGTGTGTGTGTGTGTGTGTGTGTTCAGTAGATCCAGGGGGTATTATATTCCATCTTCCTTAAGAACTCTCTTTAACATTTCTTTTAGGATTGCTGGTAATAAATTTTCTCAGCTTTTGCTTACCTAGTCCTTATTTCTGCTATATTAAAAAAAGACGTTTTCACTGATATGGGATCCTGGGTTGACTTTTTTCTTTTGGCACTTTATTTTTGAGACAGGGGCTTGGCATGTAGTTCAGGCTGGCCCTGAACTCACTATGTAGCCCACGCTGTCTTTGAACTTGCAGTGATCTTTCTACCTCAGCCTCCTGAGGGCTGGGATTACAAGTGTGTGCTAATACATTGGCTTATTTTTTTTTTTTTTTTGTCTTTTGGCACTTTAAAGATGTCATTCTATTGTGTATTTTTTCTTGAGAAGCCTGCTGTTCCTCTGTATGCAACACGTTTCTACCTCTGGCTCCCTTCAAAAGTTTTCAGAAATTTTTAGAGGGTGTGTGTGCACTGCTTGGATTCTTTGAGACCTGTAGTTAATACCTTTTGTTATTTTTAGAAAATTCTGAAGTTATTTCTTCAAATATTTCTTCTACCCCGTTTTTCTCTCTGTTGCTTTCTCTTCCTTTTGGAATGGCAGTTATATGTTTATCAGATAATTCATTACCACTCTATGGTTTTTAGATGCTGTATTTGTTTTCTTTTTATCTTTCAATTTGGGTAAGTTTTACTTAGTGACCTGACATGAAGTTCAGTGATTCTTTTTTTTTTTTTTTTGGTACCGGGGATTGAACTCAGGTCCTTCTGCTTGTGAGGCAGGCGGCGGAACCACTGAGCTAAATTCCCAGCCCTAATGATTCTTTCTTTAGCTGTGTTGAGTGTATTGATGTAAGTATTTTTCTTCTGTTACTATGGTTTTTTTTCCTAGCATTTTCATTCAACATGGTTTTCATTTTTCTGCTGCAATTTTGTATGTATTCATCCATCTTATCTGAATCTTATCCCAGAGCCTTTAACACAGTACTCCCAGTTATTTTAATTTCCTTTTCTTTTTTTTTTTGGTACTGAGGATCGAACTGGGTCCTTGTGCTTGTGGGGCAGGAGGTGGAACCACTGAGCTAAATCCTCAGCCCATTTTAATTTCCTTTTCTGATATTCCAGTATTCAAGTTATCTGAACCTGGCTCTGTTGATTATCTTATCTCTTGACAGTGAATTACTTTTTCATTCTTTTACCTTTAACTTTTAAATTGAAAACTGGATGTTGTGTGCCCGAACAGTAGAGAGAGAGTAGAGAAGAGGCATATTGTTAATGTTTGATATGGGATATTTCTCTTGTTAGCTGTTAGTGTGGGAGTTGAGTCAGTCTAGTCAGAAATTGAGCTGGCTGTAGATTTGTTGTTGCTCTGATTATCATTGTTTATGACTGGCTTCAGATTTTTCATGCATAAACTTTTGCTGCAGGGTTTTCTAAATGTTCTAAACGTTCTTCCTCTATCCTCTGCTTTTGGTGTGCTCTGTGCTTGTGTCTCAGAGGGTGTCTGTCCCTGCGCTTTCGTTCCTTCCCTGCAGTAGCTTCCTGGTGCTAGTGATAGGTCAGGGTTTTGTGCCATCTGGTCCAGCCAAAGCCTTAGGCAGGGCTTTTCTCCCTTGGGCCTTGGAGGGGGTGCTTTCTCAGTGATTCCATCCTTACTCTTGCTGTGAGAGACCTCTAACATTCTGAACCTTGGATGTTTCTTGCCTGTGCCCCTAGGCTCATGATTGTTTTCTTTCCCTCTCCTTGGCCATAGTGGACCTTCTGTGCTCTGGGGTTGACAGAATTTGTTGTCCCCCCCCTTTTCTAGTGGCCTTCAGCTTTGTCCCACTGGGGAGAAGGGTTCAAATGGGCCTTGTGCCCTGTGTCCCCTCATAGCATTAGTCACACCTCTCTTCCAGGCCTGTCCCAGTTTGTTCAGTTCTCACTCAGCACCATCTAGTGGAGGTCTGTGGAGGGGCCCAGGTGAATGGGTGTGAACTCCTTTGGTTCATGGCTTCCAGGGTCTTTGAACTGATCCTCCAGTTTGTGGAAAGGTTTTGATTGAATTCAATTTCCTGTCTTATGTGGTGCTTGTTGTCCTTTTTTTCCCCTGTGATCTTTTAGGAGTTATCCAGTGCTTGTTGCCTGTTCTTCCAGGAGATGCCCATCTTTCCCTAAGATTTAAGTTGTGTGATTATTCTGGAGCCTCACCTCTCCGGGATTTAATAGCTGTGATTTTGTGGATTAGCTGGCTTTTTCTTACTGTTAAGAGTAAAGCAATAGTCCTTCACACTGTCTTCATCTTAGCCTGGTCTCCATGTGTTTCCTGTGTGTTTTTCAAAGCTGAGCTTGGTCTGTTTACATCATGGGTGTCCATCCTTTTGGCTTACGTGGGCTTCACTGACTGAAGAGAAATTATCTTGGGCCACTTATGCAATGTATAATATAGTTAATATATATAGCCAAACCTCCTTTATTTTTAATTTTTTTTATCATAACAAGAAACAAGACAACATAAACATGAAACTAGTGGGAAATTTGACCTCGTTTTTGTGAAACTAATATATCATTACTGGTTTGATGGAAGTGGTTGCAATTCTTAGTGAGTTCTCAAGGTGCTCACCAGAAATTTTTGAACTAATTTTACTCTTAGTTTGCTTTGTTGTTGAAGCTGGTTCACAAATGTACATCCTGTCAAAAAGCCATGATGTGCATGAGGTATGTCTATGGAGTGAGGGATATTTTCCTCTGGGAAGGTAGGTCTTATACAAGTCTAGTACGATCTGTGCTTGAGCACCACACAGCATAGTCATGAAAAATACTGCTAAAAATCACATTGTACTGTCAAAAGTTTATGATCTTGGTCTGTTTTACTGAATGTCCAGGGCTGCATGTGGCTTGTGGGCCATGGGTTAGATACACCTAGTTTATTTTATTTGTTTATTTTTTTACACCTAGTTTAGATATATGTAAACAGTACTGGTAGAATCATTTGATTGAATTTTGTTAGGACCTGTGCATGTAGAGCTAAATTTTATTGCTAATACAATATTGTAAAAATAGATTAGTGACTTTTGTTCTCAAGGAATATAGATTTTAGTTTTATAAATGTACTTTGTTGCTATTAATGAGTAAGAATAAATAAAAACAATACTACTACTACAAATAGCAATACCTCATATTTATTATTTACCGCGTGGCAGGTCTTATACTAAGTGCTTTAATGTAGTTTGTCTCTGGTGAATTATGCCCCTTCTGGAGAAGACAGCTTGTTGTTGGTGACCCTAGGGTGGCATCTCAGCACAGCTCCCTGTGTCCTCCTGTGCTTCTAATGGCAGCATGCAGTTGCTGGTGACACTTTAGACATGAGATAGATCCTCACTAGGTTTGAGAAACTTAATTCTTGTTGGGCCACAGTCCTTTTACACACTCGGGGATGATGTTACCATCCAGGAAGAGTTTATATTACAGTACAAGTGGTGCCCTAATAAACATATTTACCCACATCCAACACCCACCTGGCACTCAAATCAGACTAATATGTGAGGATGAAGCAGCTCAGGGACCCTCCTGATCACTTTCTGTCTACAGCTTACTGGTATTTCAAGAGGCCAGTTTTCCCATATCTGTGTTTTCTTCTTTGCTCTTCATGATAGTCTTATGGTACAGAGACTATCTATGTCAGATAGAAGAAATTGAGGACTAGAAATATTAAGTAATTTGCCCAATGTCTCACAGCTTTATAAGAGAGCTACTCAAACCAGTTGCACTGTAGTGTGCTTCACTGTGCAGTAACAATAGCTCCATTTGAATCTATACTTGAAAAATCTCATATTAAAGGATTATGTTTCTAAATTGGTGGTACATTTTCTATCGAGCTTATTTTAGCTTTGAACAGAAAATACTGTCTTCAGTGAAACATTTATATTCAGAAACATAAGAATCAGCTTCACAAGGCCTTGGATTATGCCTTATGTTGGTAAACCTTAAATGCCCTGAACTAAGAACTAAATGCTAGACTTGAACCTAAACAATGGGCCCTTTTGCTTTCCCTAGCATCCACTTCCCCTTTCTTTCAGGTCTAAAAACAGCTTTTCTTTATAGACTGCAGTTAAGTGAACACCTGGACTATCTTTAGTAGTGGAGCACTAGAATACTGTAGGTATAGTGGTGCAAAGTGCAGCCTTGTCCTTTGGACTTTTCTGAGACTGATTGGAAACTCTGAAATGCTTCCTATTTTATGGAATTTCAAAATTTGTCAATAAGAATGTAGGTGAAAAATGTGCATGGATGGGAAATGGGAGGAAGAAGTGGTTTGTTGATTAAATGTGGGGTGTGATTTGTTAATCCTGTTGGTTGGTCAGCTTTTCTGTTAGATCCTGAGGAGAATGAGCTACTTTTAGCACACAGGTTTTCCTTTTTTCTGGTGGTAGTTCAACCAGAGGTACAAGTGAGACAAATGTGTGTGGTTTCGTACGGATTCACCATCATTGTTAGAAAGCCGTCTCAAAAATCATATGTTATTAATGATGTGACATTAGTATTATATGTTTTGAGAGTAGTATTTAACATAGAGCCTCGTTAAAAGTGTCAGTGTTATATGGAATTTATTAATCTCAAATGATTTAATGGAAATACTTCTTTTTCAAATCCATTGAGATGGAAACCCAGTCTTGAGTTAAATTCAAAGAATTTTCAAGTTGCTTAAATATTTTGTGGTTTCTTTTTTCAAGCTACCAATTGAAGACTCATGTAGCTTAACTTCCCAGTCACTGCCCATTGACCTGACTTCAACAGTGCCTGAATCTACAGAAGACATTCTCTTGAAGGGTTTTACTTCCTTAGGAATGGAAGAAGAAAGAATTGAGACCGCACAGCAGGTGAATTGCAGTATCTTTTCTAAGGATATTAGATTACTGCAGATGTCTCAGGATAGGCTAATAAAAAAGGTTCTAATGAAAAGGTGTGAACATTTGATACCATAGTGATTATCAAATCTTTCTAGAACATTCTTGATTTTGTGATAGTTGAAGCTATTAAGTATTTTAAATGACTCTGTTACTCAATTATATTGATGGTATAGATAAAGGTATGGTAGTCCAATTCTGGATGTTGATAGATTATTAAATTTATTAAGGTTTTTAATATTCTGTGTACTTTTGATTTCCCTCAGTAGGTGTCTATATTAACCTGTCCCCTCAAGCAGACACATATTGTACATACATATAAACACATACGTACATATAAACATACACACACCCCTCTCTGTTTGTTGCTAGGTAACCCCTTTAAGAAAGAAAAACTAAATATGATTTTTAGATGAAGCTTTGTTATGTCTCAGTAACTTAGCATATGTAAACTTGGTTTTTGCTTATTGCTAATTATAAACCTAAATGTGTAGTAGTTTATTTAGCCACTTCCTTTGTTTTTTCTATCCTTTTTTTTTTTTTTAAACCCTTGGTACCAGGGATCAAACTTAGGACCTTGCACTTGCCAGGCAGGCATGGTGCCACTGAGCTATCTATCCTGTTAAGAATTAAAGCTGAGGTATTTTCCAAGTGAATGGAAAGGAGGTGCACTCATGGCATGTGCAATACTGCAGAGTGCTTGAGAGCCTCAGCTCTTGGTTCAGACTTCCTGCCTCTGAAAGGCAGCTCCATCACTTAGCATCTTTGTGACCTCTGGCAGATTAGATTTCTTACTTTCTTGGGTCTGCAGTTTTTTAATCTGTGAAACAAGGACAATAATTATACACCTATCATAGGATTTTTATGAGAATTAAATAAGAGAACACATGTAAATGCAGGGTGTGGTGAACACAAAATAAATGCTCAGTAAGTGATAGGCAGGGTACACGAAAGTCTATGCACCCTTGACGTTGAATTCCTCTTGAGAATTCTAGAAGGTAATCAAGCACCGTGTCTGTGAACTTCTTTGGACTGAAAACAAAACCTGGATTAAATTTGCACCTGTATCTTTCATTAAAAGTTAAAAAAATTTAATATATTGAGTTATATCTCTTTAAAAAGTTTGTAAAAATCTAATATATTGAATTATGAACTTACATACAATAGGATATACTCATTTTAAGTGTTAGCTGAGTTCGTTTTGACAAGTGTGTATACTGGAATGACTACCACTACTACTAAGATATAAAACATTTCTTTCACCTCAGAAACTTTCTTTATGCCCAGTTTAAGGATGATCCCCAAATGGATTTTTGTGGGTTTTTTTTCCTCGATACTTGGAATTGAACCCAGGGGCTTTGCACCAAGCTATATCTCTGCCCTTTTAAAATTAAAAAAAAAAAATTGAGACAAGATTTTGCTGAGTTGCCTGGGCTTGGCTCAAACTTGGAATCCTCCTGCCTCAGCCTCCCGGAGTACTGGGATTACAGTGAGATGATACCATGCCTAGCCCCATTTGTTTTTTTAATAATAGATATTTTTCATAGTATTGGTAGTAGGGCCAGGATTCAAACTAATGGTTTAGGTGATGCCAAAGCCCATATTCTTAAACTACTGTATAATCTTGTTTTCAAGTTTTTATTCTCAGATTTTTTACTAGATAATATTGACATTTACCTAAGGCCCTGTGCTAACTATTCAGATTTGGCAAACTAGTAAGTGGGCATTAGGAAGAAAAGTTTATTTTTTATAATTGTGTCTGTAATACTCCTCTTACTGAACTTTGGAAATGGCCAGTGTTTTTTTAATATCCTTTGCTTTTCTTAGCATGTAAATATTGCATATATAATAATTATCTTCTTCTGGTGTCTTAGTGACTTTCTTATCACTGAGACATAGTACCTGATTCTCACAAGTTAAAGGAGAAAAGGTTTATTTTGCCTCACAGTTTGTAGAGGCTTCATTCATAATTAGGTGGTTCCAAGGCAGGGTGGCTTGGCACAGGAGAAACAGCTCATGGTGTGGTGGTGGTAAGCAGAGAGTGAGATCAAGGAGAGGGGAGGGAGATAGACCCTTCCAGGCCACACCCCCAGTGACCCACCTCCTCCTACCAGGCTCACCTCCCAGCGTCACATTGAGCTATACATTTCTCAGTGGAGTAATCCATTTATCAGTATCATTCACCTATGATCCACTCACCTCCTAAGAGCCCCATCTATAAGCGTATAAGGCTTTGGGAGGACATCTAGATATAAACCGTAACACCTGGCTTAAAGCTAATTATTTATGACTAAGCCTTAAATAATAAGACTGAGGTAGTGTCTCCCCCTTTGTCTTATAGTTTAGCATGTATTCACATTTCATTTTATCTTTTTTAGTTTAGTTGACAATATAATATTCTTTATTTTTCCAGTTTTTTTCGTGGTTTGCAAAGCTCCAAACTCAGATGGATCAGGATGAAGGAACAAAATATAGGTATGTCAGGTTCTTATATTTGTTTGATACTGTAAATTTTAGATCACAGTCACCTCGTACAATTCATATTCTGTGTCTTTAAACAAATAAAGGTGTAGAGAAGACACTGACATGCACATTTTGTTTAAAAATAGCCAGAGAGAGGATTTGGGAATTATAACTGATTTTAGAAGCTGTGTGATTGAAAAAAAAGATATCTCTGGAAAGCACTGGGTTTGAGTAATTTTACATGAACTCTAAGAGGTATTTGTTGCCTTTCCATATAAGGAGAAACATTCACAAGAGACATTAAGGATGGCCATCTTGATTGGGTTTAACTGTGTAGTTCTGGTTTTATATGCTGTTAGCATGTGGAGACATGATAGTGTACAGATTCTGGCCATTTCAGGATTGTGGGTTGGTATTTATATTCAGCTGACATTGACAGCTGTTATTGCTGGACAGTGTGTTAGGCTCTTTGATAAAAGATCCCATTTAATCCTTGTAGCAGCTATGTGAGCAAAGATAATTACTATTTCTGTTTTACAGAAGGGCAACTTGAGGCCTATAAATATTTAATAACTTGCTCAATATCATGCAGACTTAGGTAGAGCTGAGACTTGGACCCATGGCTTCCAGTTCCCAATCTGGAATTCTCCACAGCATCACACCATCTCTCAAAGGTGGCAGTGGTCTGATAGGACTGACCAACCTTGGATTGGCTTGGGATCCCACTCTTTGGAAGTTGAGCCATTACCTTACAAGTGAAAAGCTAGGTTAAAGTTAACTTTTTGTTGTTGTTGTTGTTGCTTATAGTATCAGTGAGTTGTCTTCTTAAGTATTTGAACATTTTATGATATAGCTTTTGCTATATTTCTGAGTATAATCACTTTTGCTAGTAGGTCAGACTTTCCTCCCGAAATTCAAGCTTGTGGGAAAAATGAGGCTTTCTTGCTAATTGACTGTGCTTATTGGGGGAAAATATTATTTCCAATCCCCTTTTGGTTCTGTTTTCTAGACAGATGAGGGATTACTTGTCTGGGTTTCAGGAGCAGTGTGATGCTATTTTGAATGATGTAAACAGTGCTCTTCAGCATCTGGAATCATTGCAGAACCAGTATCTCTTTGTGTCTAATAAGACAGGAACCCTCCATGAAGCCTGTGAACAGCTCCTAAAAGAACAGGTAATTTGGAGTAGGAGGGAGGGTCAGTGATTATAGTTAATATTTTATTTTAAATAGATGTATGCAATTTAATTTTAATTCCTTAGTCTCTGTAAATATATGTTGAACACTGCTCTGAAAGAGGCCTTGTGCTACATATGCAGGGCAGCCTGCTTTCCAAATGAGCTCATGTGAAGAGGGGTAAACACAAGCTTTCCTGTGTTGTGAGCTGTTAGGTCTCAGTACAGTTTTAGAATCAGTGGATCTATTAGCTTGCTCTGGCATTCTTTTTTTTGTGGGGGGGGGGGACTGGGGATCGAACTTGGGACCTTGCACTTGGGAGGCGGGCCGCAGAACCACTGAACTAAATACCTGGTCCCATTCTTTATTATTAACATTTCACAAACAAGCAGATGAACTGATTGAAGTTACACTTAAACTGGTGATTTAGAGGTAAAATATTGAAAACTATGTCTCAGAATTTTCTCTGTATGTATTTTATGTGTTTTTGAAGGCAATCATTATTTTACAAATCATAAAATTTAATTATTACCTCTTTTAATTCATGACTGCAGAAATATTTCACTATTGGGAAATCTGTACATCTACATGTCTAATATAAATCTGTTGACAATAATCTTGAGACTGGAGTGTTAATTCTTATATTCTTACAGTAATTGATTTTTCTCTTTTAAAAATGCAAGTCGGAACTTGTTGATCTGGCTGAAAATATTCAACAAAAGCTTTCTTATTTTAATGAATTGGAAACTATTAATACAGTAAGTGCTTTTTGCTTTTTTTGTAGTCAGTGATTTTTATATTTCCTCAGTATAGTCCTCAAACTTAGACTTTAGCTTGAGTTACACTGTAACTTACAAATGTTTGTATAGTAAGAGATATTCCTGTTTGTAACAAGTGGAGATAATATTACCAGTTAAAAGTTTTAAAAAATATAGTTTATGTAATGTTTTTTAAATTGGGTTGTTATTAAAATCTTTTGATTGGTTGCCTCTTCTATATTATCTGCAAACTGTGAAGAAAATTGTGGGAAGAAATGCTCAATTTTAAATCTTGCTGTGATTGTGCTAGCGAGAACATTTTTTTGAAGAAATTTTCATGTTTAGTTTGAAGAAATGTAGAGTCTTATAATGTATACTTGTATCCTAAATAATAGTCCCCAAAGTTATATTTCTTTTTCTGATTTATAAATTAATCATAATTATATATAAATCATGTTATTAAATTATTAAAATCATTAGTTTAATAAAGGCATAGAAATAAAGCTAATAGCACAGAAGTAAAACCGTGGAATGTAATGGGAATTAGTTTATTGCCAAGCCGTTTGCATATCAGGTTATAAAATGATTGGCTAGTAATATTTTACTTTTGTAATATGACTGCCAAATTAATCCTTGAACCATAAGAAAATTGCCAGTGTTTGAAAGTGGAAATATTATATATGTTATGAAGTACTAGAAAGTGGGAAATCTAGATACGTGATATATTATTTCATTATAACATTGTGCAGTGGTATAGTAAAAATATTTGCTAATTCATGCAGAGCTCCATTAAAGCTTACTAGGAATAAACTGATTTAAATCAGTATTCTTTTCTATTTGTTTTCTTCCTTATTATTGCACATGGACCATATTTGAGGACATTTTGATGACTTTTAAAATATATTGTAAAGATCTAGTACATTGTAGTTTATCTTAAAGGAAAATGTTAATTCTAGTTAATAATTTTAAACTTGTACCTGTATTTTGTTTTTGTCAATTAATTGATTGTTTTTGTCCTTTTGAAGAAATTGAATTCTCCTACTTTGTCTGTAAATAGTGAAGGATTTATACCTATGCTGGCCAAGTTAGATGATTGTATAACCTATATTTCATCTCATGTAAGTAATGGTACTTGTGTATGTTTCAAAGAAATCTTAACATTTCTATTATATTACTTCCTGTGTGCTACAATAATTACTTCTTCTGAAAGGAAAAATATAGTCACCCCTCTGTATCCATAGGTTCTGTATCTGTGGATTCAGTGAACCTGCAAATCATAAAGACTCAGGAAAAAGCACTGCATCTGTACTGACCATGTACAGATGTTTTTCCTTGTCATTTTTCCTTAAACAATAGTGTGACGACTATTTACATATCATTTGCATTGAATTGGGTTTTATAAGTAATCTAGAGATGAATTAAAGTAGATGAGAGGATGAATATAGATTATAGGAAAACGCTATGCCATTTTATATAAGGAACTTGTGCATCCATGGGTTTTTATATTCTTGGGGGTCCTAGAGCCAATTCTATATGGATCCTAAGGAATGACTGTATGTATCTGTAACATGTTGAAGAAAAACTAGTTAATTCTTTGTTGTTATCAGTAGTAGTATAAAAATACAGTACTTTTAGCTCTTGAGGCTGCCCCTGGAGTAGAATTGCTCCTGGCTGACTCAGCTTTATTTTACCTGAAAGGATGAATCATATTTTAAATTGTTGATAGCCTGTTGTGCAAGATAATTCCTTGGAAATGGAAAATATTACTTGGGGGAACTAAGGTGACAAGCTCTTTGGGGTTTTCTCTCTCTCTCTCTCTCTGCCTCTCTCTCTCTCTCTCTCTCTGTCTCTCTGTCTCTCTGTCTTTGATACTGATGATTGATCCCAGGCCGTTTGCACTAAGCTACATTCCCAGCACTTTTTTAGTTTTTATTTAGAGATGCTGTTACTAAGTTGCTTAGGCTAGGCTTGAACTTGGTGGTCCTCTGGCCTCGGCTTCCCTAGTGCTGGGCTTACAGGCACGTGCCACCGTGCCCAGCTAAGCTTTTTGGCTTAATCATTGTATCTCCAAGGATTTCTCTATCCTTTCTCTAGTTGGACTTTACATATTAGTTTCACAGTCCATGGAGTACTTAAAACTGCAGCAGTTGAGCTCCTACTTTGTGCCAGGTATAGGGGATTTGGCTGTGATGAAGTCAGTCATAGTATTTGTCTTCATGGACCTCATAATCTACATAAAACTTTTTTTTGAATGTTTGAACTTCATATATCGCTTTACCTAAAGGACACGTTGGTTTTTATTAAAATCTAGCTTTTTGTCAGTGTTTGTTTCTTCTTTGTAAATTCTCCTCTTTGTTTTACAGCCTAATTTTAAAGATTATCCTGTATACTTGCTGAAGTTTAAACAGTGTCTTTCTAAAGCATTGCACCTCATGAAGACATACACTGTGAATACACTACAGACTCTCACAAATCAGTTACTTAAAAGGGTGAGTTAACTGATCTCAGCAACAGCTTTATTTTTGGTTCATTTATTGTCCATAATCTTTTTTTTTTTTTTTGTTACTGGGGATTGAACTTGGGTCCTCGCACTTGTGCAACAGCCGACAAAACCACTGAGCTAAATCCCTGGCCCCCATTGTCCATAATCTTTATCTAAGATTAATACTTTGTAATTGCTCCAAAGTTTTATTAAGTTTTATTTATAATAGAATTGTCCTTATTAGAAATGTCCATTATAATCTTGTTTTCACGTAATATTTAACAGTTTGAGTAGTGTCTGGTAATATATGATAAATAATTAAATGAGCACATGTTTGTAATCCCTTCACTCGAGAGGCTGAGGCAAGAGGATTGCTGCGAGTTTGAGGCCGGCCTGGGCTGCCTAGTGAGTTCAAGGCCAGCTGGAACTATATAGCAAAACCTTGTCTCAAAAAAAAAAAAAAAAAAAGAAATACAAACTATATGTCACTTAAAACATTTCTGTTTTATGAAAATGTTGGAAAGAAATACACCAAAATAATAGAAGTGGTTCAGTCTGATAGATTATTTGTTTATTAATTAATTATCATTATTTTTTGTGGTGCTGGAGATTGAGCCCAGGGCCATGCACATGCTAGAGAAGGGCTCTACCTCTGAGTTACACTCCTATCCTAAATTTTTTTCTTTACCTTTTTTTTTTTGGTGGTTTTTATGCTTTTATTTTTATTGTGCATCCCTTAATGTTTTAAATTGAAATAGGAAATGCATAGCAGCAAAAAGGAGCTAGTTAGGTCCCTGCCCTCATGGAGCTTATATTCAGGAGAAATGATGAGTAAAGAAGGAAAAGCAGTTACAGATTGCAGTAGATGCTAGGTGGAAAGTTAGTAGGATGTTAGGTTAGAAAATAAGAGTAGAGCTAGCTAGGGTGGTCATTGAGTATATTTCTTTCCTAAGAAAACAGAATCAAAATGGTTATTTATATTTTGCTTTTTAAGCTTACTTTCTAAAAAAATATGGAATGTCTTCTTGAACTTTCATTCAGAGCCAGTGATTTTTGGGTTGTGTTTTACTATTTATGTTGCTTCTAGCTGATATAACAGACTATTTTTTTTACTATTTTGCAGAATTTTCAGTAACTTTAGGAAACTAATATTTAATAAATAGAAGTGCTCACTATGCTAGTGCTTTACCATTGAGCTTCACAAAGTCTCTGTGTATGTATATTATGGTAATTTTATGGATGCCCTGAATCTCAGGGAGGTGAAGTAATCTTGCCAATGTTTTACATCCAGAAAGTGTCAGTATGAATCTGTATGCAGGCCGTTTCCTTCCAAAGTTTTAAATAATACAGAGTAAATTTTAACTATAATAAGAGAAGAGAAAGATAGTTCCTCTTAATTATTTATAATTTGTAGCAATAATAATATGTAATTTCTCTGTGATTTTTCTTTCTAAGCTTTGGGTTGGTATGAAGACCAAGCCAGAGTCATATGAAATGGTTAGGGTTACATTTTCTGAATAATTCTTTGTTTGCTAATTATATTCCTTCCCTATTTTCTTCCATGTTTCTTTAGGATCCTTCATCTATACCTAATGCAGACAATTCTTTCACACTATTTTATGTGAAATTTCGAGCTGCTGCCCCCAAAGTCAGAGTAAGTCCATTGACATAAATAGGATATTGTTATGAAATTTATGCAGCTAGCCATTTTGAAGTACTTTGCTTACTCCAGGGAAATGAACGTGAATGAAAGATGGCGTTGTCCTTTCACATTCAGCAATGTATCTTAGAGATGGGTCCTGCTCACTTCCACAGAGCAGGAAACATGTCATTTTCCTGTGATCTTCAGGGAAGGTTTCTAGATAAAGGTAGGTTTAAAAAGCTCATATTTTTAGTGTACTTGAGGAGGCTGATGTTTTATACAGAGAGGACAGCATTATAGTGAAGGTTGTGGTGACATAAAAAGAAATACATTTTGGGAGAACTATGTAATTTGTTATAGGAACAAAGAATATTAGTGGGGTATGATGGGAAACAGCACAGGAAAAATGGCAAAGACCCATCTCACAAGGGACTTTACATGTCATTAATTCAGGAAAAGTAGAGAAATAATGAGTGTGATTTGGTCACATTGATCATTTCAGAAATGAAAGTTGCAGTGTAAACATGGATTATGGGGAAGAGAGATTTGAGATAGGCTTGATAACAAGGAATATTTTGCAGTGATCTAGGTAAAATAGGGATTGAATAAGGCATTGATAGTATCTTCCATGAGGTTGGATATGTGTCTTATTTACTGCCTGTAGTAGTGTTTGGTAGATAAAAGAATGCCCAATGTGTTCATCTTGATTAGGTAATCGTAGGTAATTGGAAATGGAGGCAGGGAAAGTCTGATATATTTTATAATATATCTGAAATATACTTAATTGGATCTGATACATGAATATTCTTTATTCATTGTGAAGTTACTAGAAAGGGTAATCTACTTTTGCTAAATCTTCTTTTACTTGTTTCTGTTTACAAAGTCAGCCACTTGAGAAGGAGTTTTTGGTTTTTGGAAATAGAAGAAACTTCCTTTTATTTATAGAAGATAATAGACAGTGATTAATTGATGGTATGAGATTTAGATTGTGCCTCCTTGATTGATTTTGCTTATTAGCCAAATGCCCATGATAATAATTTGATTAGAAAATGGTATAGATAAGAGGCTTATTCTCATGGATGATTATAAAGTGATTATTATAATTATCAGTGGCTTTCCTATACATTATAAGTAACCAGTTAGTCCATGTGCTGGGCCCCTACTTACATTAGCAATAGAAAGCATCAAATGCTTACCTAGCAATAACTTATGGAACTATAAGGATGAAGGAAATGGCAAAACTAGACAGACATTCATAAAAGATTGTATAAATGGTAAAAATATCTTGTTTGTGGTTAGGAGACTTAATTTTTAAAATCTCAGTTCTTCCCAGTGAAATTTACACTGGGAAGTACAGTGGGATGTACTCCTAGCAGAAATTCCAGTGGGTTGAACTTTATCTGATAAATAAGTAAGACTATAGAAATTTTTGAAAAATACAGTGTTGTTGATTCAATAATTCACTGACAGATCATTGAAATGGAAAATTCTAAAATTTAATGTATAAAGAAACATCTCAAATCAAAAAGAAGTGCTGAAGTTTTCTAAAATGGTATTGGGAAAATCTGCTAAGTATTTGAAAAAAAGAGTAAGCATTTTACTTGATAATATTACCAAAATACATTGTAAGTGAGCTAATAAATATGACATGATAAGCACATCCCCTAAAAAGCTAGAAAAATTATTGGGAAAGAAATTAAGGATATAAACATTAAATGTTTGGATTTTAAATAGCAAAAACAAGGTAAAAATTGGAATCTTTTCAACAGGAAAGTCAGTATTTTTTTTTTTTTTTGGTACCAGGGATCAAACTCGTGTCCTTGCGCTTGCGGGGCAGGCAGCAGAACCACTGAGCTAAATCCCCAGCCCAAAAGTCAGTATTTTTAATATACTATAGCTGCTTCTATATCAATACAAATACATTTAATATAAAATAACCAGGTTACTCAGATAATGTGGAAAATGCAGGCAAGTTAAGATTAGGCACCTGGTCGTGGTGGCAAACCCTTGTAGTCCCAATGCTTAGGAGGTTGGGGCAGGAGGATCATGAGCTTCAGGCCGTCTTGGGCTACATAGTGAGTTCAGGGCTGGCTCAGAATATATAGTGAGTTCTGTTACAAAAGAAACAAAGGTTAGGCATTATTTTGTGTTTTGGAAATAGATAAATTATGGCTTAGGTCAGTTCTTTTGAGGATTTGGTGAGACAAGTAATACTGTTGATGTAAATGATTCATTTCTAAAAGGTTTTTTTAGGATGCTAGCTTAACAGCCTATACAAATACATTTTTCTTTTGACCCATTGTGTTGTGCTCTCATAATACTAGCTTTAATAGTAGGAAGTAGGATCTCAGAGAAGTGAACCAGGTTGCCTGGGCTCAGACAGCTATGATGGAGCAGACACTCAGACCCCCTAGTTTCCCTCTGGGCTCTTAACCAGAGGGCTGCAGTTCTTTGGAAACAATTTAAATATCTAATACTAGAAGAATGAACAATAGGATAATATTTAGCAATTTTACATAATGTTTAATCATAATTATAATAATAATTATTATTATTTGTTGTTGTTTTGAGGCAGGGCCTCATTATGTAGTTCAGGCTGGCCTTGAATTCACTGTGTAGCCCAGGTTGGCCTCAAACTTGCGATGATCCTCCTGCCTCAGCCTCCTGAGTACTGGGATTATAGGTGTGTGCCACCACCCCTGGTTCACATAATGTTTTAAATGAATCAAAATGAGATTCATTGAATGTTTTACTAGGCACTATTGTAGGGCTTTTTATACGTTTTCATCTAATATTGAAAATTATTTAATAGGAAAGTGTCTATGAAATAATGTTAATTTTTGTTGTTTGTTTGTTTGTTTTTGGTACCAGGGATCGAACTCGGGTCCTTGTGCTTGCACAGCAGGCGGCGAAACCACTGAGCTAAATCCCCGGCAAATGTAAATCCATCTCTACTTTTGTTTTTGTTTTTGTTTTTTGGTACCGGGGATCGAACTCGGGTCTTTGAGTTAGCGCAGCAGGCGGCAAAACCACTGAGCTAAATCCTCGGCCCTGTTTGTTTGTGTTTTGAGACAGAGTCTCACTATGTAGTCCAGGTTGGCCTTGAGCTCACTAAGTAGCCCAGGCTGGCTTCGAACTGGTGGCGATCGCCCTGCCTCAGCCTCCTGAGTGGTGGGACTGCAGGTGTGCACCACCATGCCTGCCAAAGTTATGTTGATTTTTAAAAGGAGATTTTGGGCCGGGGATTTAGCTCTGTGGTTCCGGCGCCTGCCTCGTAAGCACAAGGTCCCGAGTTTGATCTCCGGTACCAAAAAAAAAAAAGCAGATTATAAAACTAAACATGTATAATTTCAGCTTTGTTTAAGAAGAAAACTATGGGTCCAAAAACCTGAAAGTAAATATACTGAAATATTATGTGTGATTACTTCTTAGTATGGAAGGTGATTTTCATGGCTTTTCATTTTTTTTATATTTACGTTTTTTTAAATGAGCAATGTGATACTGTCATAATAAAAAGGTAATGAAAAGTATAATTAATATGTTCAGCTTTTTAATGTGGTTTTTCTTTATTCTGCAGACTCTTATTGAACAAATAGAAGAACGATCCGAAAAAATACCCGAGTGAGTATCCAGTTCTTTGATTTCCAGATTACATTCTTCTTGTAGTGCTGTTTTTCCAAATCTGGTGTCTCTGATATTTCCTGAGGAGTTACTCTTTTTTTGTTTGTTTGTAGTAGTGGGGATTGAACCAGAGAGTGCCACACTGTGTCCTCGGCCCTTTTCTTTATATACTTTGAGAGAGCATCTCACTAAATTGCCCGCGCTGACCTCAGCTTATGATCTTCTTGCCTCAGACTCCCAGACATCTGGGGTTACAAGCATGCGCCATCAGGTGTCCAAGCCTGTTCTCATAGCACACAACTTACTTTGGGGAGCAAGGTCTCAGATTTGACTTAGCAAATTTTTATGCCAAGAGTTTTTCCCACAACAGGATTTCCTTCTCTTCTGAACAGACATGAGGTCTCTATTCTTGGAAGAGAAATCCTTTAAGAGGTAGCGCTTGTGGGATCACTTCATTATGGGTTTTGTTTTATATCTGTTATTTCTGAGCATTTAATTTGGGCACATGAAAGGTGACCATTATGATTTTATAGGTTTGACTATCTATTCTGGGGTTTAAGATCAGATTTAATTTACATATCTGAAATCAGAAATTCATAGCCCCATCTATTTTTATTTGCATTTTCATTAGATACCAGCAACTGCTCAGTGATATCCACCAGTGTTACCTTTCTCAGCGGGAGCTCCTTTTGGGCCCTAGTATTGCCTGTACTGTCACAGAGTTAACCAGCCAAAACAATAGAGACCATTGTGCCTTGGTAAGTTTGTACCTAATTTGGTTTAGTGTTAAATCTTCCCGTGAGCTATTCTGATGCCATACTTGATTTATCTTCCTCTAAAGTACTGTTTTTCCAAATCTAGTTATGTCCCTGATGTCTTGTTCTTTTTTTTCTCTTTCGTTAAATTTATTGGTACATTTTAGGTATGCAATACAGTTACATTCATCACTGGGAATTCCTGATGTCTTGTTCTTGTAGTACACAACTTACTTCAGGGAGCAAGGTCTCAGACATGACTTAGCAAGTTTATGTGGTTCAGTTGCCGTATCACCAAACTAATTTTTTTCTCAGTTGTGACATCTAGTTTATTAGTTTTGTTCAACTTTGCAAAATAATTCTCATTTTGTTTTTGAGATATGAAGATTCACAAATATTTCTTAAAAGACGAAGTTTCAAAGTTAGTGGATTTATGTTAACAATTTAGTTTTAGCTTAGCTTTTGCTGCAGAAGTACTTTCTTGTTTAGTGTGATTTTAATTCATACCATAGGAAAAACTCTAAAGGTTTTTGTTTTAATACATTCCCTTTCAACTAGAAAAGTAATTTGTGATCATTATAAAAATTTAGAAAATAAAGCATTAAGAACAAAATAGCTGGGGATTTAGCTCAGTGGCACCATGCCTGCCTCATAAGCACAAGGTCTTGAGTTCGATCCCTGGTACCAAAAAGAAAAAGAAAAAAAACCTCTTATGATTGGGCCAGGGATTTAGCTCAGTGGCACCACTCCTTCCTCGCAAATGTGAGGTCCTGAGTTCGATCCCCAGTACAAAAAAAAAAGAACAAAATAAGTTATCTGTAATTCCACTAAGCATTAAGCCATGGAAAAAGAAACATTTTCTGTTCTTTGGTAAGTTGTTTTATAAGTACATATGCATAATTTCTTTGCAGATAAAGTGTAGGCTTTATTTTATGAGCACTAGGTTTGTCTAACTATAGGTGTGTGTGTGTTTACACAGGTTCGCAGTGGCTGTGCCTTCATGGTCCATGTGTGCCAGGATGAGCACCAACTTTACAATGAATTTTTCACAAAACCGACACCAAAATTAGAGTAGGTGGCACATGGGACCTAACTTTTGTTAATAAGATGTAATTTGCTAATGACTGTAATGGTGCAGTATATTATAGGAGTGCTGTACAACCAACTTAAGTGATTTAACTTTTGTGTGTTTGTGAACAGAATGTTGGGTAGGACAGTGGGTATTAAAGTAAATATGTAATTTCTAGGCCAACATGTACTTATGGAGAGATTTTGATATGATAATATTTAGTAATTCTATATATATGTATGTATGTATGTATATATATGTACATAAGTATTTAGTAATTCTATACAACAAACTGTGTCTTGGTATATATAGTTCTTATCTCTACTAAGTACAATATTTCCTTTTAGTTCAAAAATTTTATGAAAGATAATTAAAAATGTGGATGCTATTTAATAACTCTTTTTTTCTTCAAAGTGTCTTTCAGATGCACTGTTAGTCACTTTTGGTTTCTTCGTGTTGGCTATTTTGATTCTTAAAAGATTCTGAGATTATGACTCTTGTAAATGAGGAAGAGCTAAATGTATTTCATGGTTTTGGTTGGGGTAATCACTTTTGATCAATACTGTGTATAGAAGACCACTGTTGGCAATATGAACAATATAGACAACTAATTTTTTTCTAAATGTTTAAAATTTCTCACAGTACTTGATATGTGTCCAGAGTACTTTGAGTTTTATTTATCTAAATATGTATGTATTCAAGAAATTTGAACCTGTCTTTTCTGGAAGAAAACATGCCATTTCATTCACAGTGAAGTAGAATATAAAAGGTAGTCAAAAGATAATTTTGTTGATGAGAAATGGAAAAAATGGAAATAAGGTCTTTGTAAATAGGGAAGGGTGGAGGGGATGAAGGGAGGGCTAGGAATGGGGGAAAAAAAGATAATTTTGTTTTTGAAAGGACATGTACAGAATTATTGCTGAAATAAAAAAAGTTGTGGTAGGTTGACTTTTGGTTGGTGGCAGCTAATTTCAATTGATTGCTGCAGATTACTCATAGATTCTGAGCTTTTAAAGCAAAAACAGTTCTCAGAATTTCTTTATACCTTTCACTTATCATTCTATAGTATTCCCAGATACTCTTTTCCAGTATTTACTGTTTTTATTGGCTGGAAGAAATCAATGAAGCTTTTAAAGTATTAGAGAATTCTGAAAACACTACTATAACCATATTTTATTCTTTCATTTTAGTGAGCTTTTGGAGAAACTGTGTATGTCATTGTATGATGTCTTCAGGCCATTGATCATTCATGTCATTCACTTAGAGACTCTATCTGAACTTTGTGGGATTCTTAAAAATGAAGTGCTTGAAGATCACGTACAGAACAATGGTAAGTAAATAGAAGTGATCAGTTTAAAGGTCTTTTAAATTATATCTGTGGCTCAGTAAATTGAAAAAAATTACATACTTCTACACCCCTGCACTAAAATATTTAATATTTTTTAATATTTAAAAACATTTAAAATAAAAATTTAAAATTTTTGAAGCTTAGGCTAATGTCTTTCTCCTCTTTGAATCAAGGGCCAACTTACTCTTTGACTAATGGTTCAAATTCCATTAAAGTCGGGCAAAATTAGTAATAAAATAGACACTTTTCATTTTGGCATCCAGAATGCAGAAAGAGTTGGCCATTAGTTTTGGGTTGGGCATTTCTAGTACAGTGTTACCAGAATACATAAAGTAATTGAATATTTTTGATCTTTTGATTAAAAATTAGGAATTATTTTAGCATCTTACATAGTTATGGTACATCATTTTTGAAATTACAGATAAAGAAAAGCAATTCTTAGGAATAGCTTTGCTTTATCCATCTTATCAATTCTTCACTATTTGGTTCAGTTATAGAGAACATGATTTTCCTAATCATATACTTTGGTCCTTTAAAAAAATACAAGATTGTGCACATTCAGGTTAGTATCAGCTCCCCATGATGAATGTAATCATCATGTACTGCAAACATGTACTCATAAAAGTTAAAAAAAGTACTTTTCAAGTAATCATTTTGTGGGCAGAATTGTCTTCACCTTGACTTTCATTGGTAGACACTACTATGGGTTTGTTACTCTTCCAAACCTATTCCTACTACATTTAGTCATTCTGTGATGTATGTTTTCTCACATATTAATGCTTCTGAATATAAGATAATTTTTAAATTAATATGAGTATCTTATGTTATTAACTCCCTATCTCTTAAAAAGCTGTTACTGAATTACTAGTGTGTCTTAACATCAGTGGCATTTTAGAAGTGAATAAGTACTACAGAAACTCATTTCATTTTTTACCTTTTTTCTTTGTGAAAATGTTAACAAGTCATTTTGTATCTGTGGGACTCAATTTATTTGTAAAATGGGGATGATAATAAATTAAGCTCCCTTAACTATCTCTTAGGATTGATCTGGAGCTGTACGAAATAACTTTTAGAGAGCACAGAGCTCTCTTAAAAGTCCCATTCAGTATTTATATTAATAATGGCAATAATTTTGCAGAGTTCTAGGAAGTATAAGGACCAATTTATTTCCCAATTTTAAATTGAAATTGAAAGACTTTTTTGGCATACTGGGGATTGACCCCAGGCCTTCACACAAGCTAGGCGATTAACTTTGCCACTGAGCTACATCCCCAGCCCCTGAGAGACATTTATTAAACCTTTCTAAGATCATTGAATCCTATTGAAATAGAATATAATCACAGTCTCTGAAGCAAAAGTGGTTAAAGTAATATCTTTGCTTGTTTATAAGAAGGTAATTTCCTATATCTACAAGGATGGATGCTTGCATTTTTTTTATTAGCTGAACAACTAGGGGCATTTGCAGCTGGAGCAAAGCAGATGTTGGAAGATGTACAAGAGCGGCTTGTGTATCGAACCCATATCTACATTCAGACGGACATCACAGGCTACAAACCAGCTCCTGGAGACCTGGCATATCCTGATAAGTTAGTCATGATGGAGGTAGGGTCTCCATATTTCATCTCCTTCTTGTCCTAATACAACTTTTGAATATATTATACTAGTTGAAAAAAGATTTTTCCTTTTTAATTTCTTAGAAATTAATTTTTTAATTTTTTCAGAAAGTAGAATCAAGATAAACTCATTAAAATCATAAAATTTTTAAAAAACATTGAAGAGTATAATTTGTTGTTATGATTATTAATCATTATATTCACTTCTTTCTCCTTTGCCAGGAAATACGTATTCTTAATTTTTAAGTTTAATTACTGCTGAGACTTCCCTTTTCATTTGTTTTTGGGTTTTTTTTGTTGTTTTTTTGTTTTTTCTGGTACCAGGGATCGAACTTGGGTCCTTGCACTTGCGCAGCTGGTGGCGAAACCACTGAGCTAAATTCTCGGCCCTTCCCTTTTCATTTGTAAGTGGCATAGAACAGGATTGCAGGTGGTTGTGGTGGCACACACTTGTAATCCCAGCACTGTGGGAGAGGCTGTAGTAGGAGAATTGCAACTTTGAGCTTAGTCAATTTACTGTCTAGATTCTGCCTCAAAATAGAAGAGAACTTGAGATGTAGATCAGTGTGAAGGCTCTAGGTTTAATCCCCTGTGCTGTAAAATATAGGAGGGTTCATAATATAGGAGCTACTGTAGTTGATGGTGATGGTGTAACCCTGCGTTGTGCTGTCTCAGAAAACTGGAGGCGGTCTTCTCCAAATTACACAGTACTGGTCCGGGGATTTAGCTCAGTGGTCCCGCTGCCTGCCTCTCAAGCGCAAGGGCCTGAGTTCAATCCCTAGTACCAAAAACAAAAAAAACAAATTACATAGTATTGATGTCCAGTTTTTGGTTTGAAGGCTTACATTACCTCACTGATTGTTCAGTTCCATATATAACTTCATCTTCTTTGAGTTTTAGGGAGAGGTTAAAGAATTCCCAGGTAGTAGTATGACAGAGCCTAGAACTTTTTTGGAAATGGTTCTTACTGTGCTTCCCAGGGTAGCTTTGAACTCAAGATTCTGTCTTGGATTCTTAAGTAGCAGAGATTACAGGTGTGTACCACCATGCCCAGCTCTAGAACCTAACACTTTTTCAACCATAAGCAAAGGTTTAGTAAAATGAATATTTAATGTACATACTTCAGCCTCAACACAGCCAACTTGTTTACTTATACCTCCTTACTCTGTCTTGCTCCCATTAATTATTTTAGAGCAAGTTTCAAACATTAAAATCTGTAGTTTATGGGTATCTCTAAAAGGTAAGGGTATTTTTATTTTTAACATAACCATAATATAATTATCATACCTTAAAACATTATAGATCCTTAATATCACATAGCCAGTTGAATCTCTTCCTTTCAGATTCACTAGTTGTTAATATTTTGTCACATTTACTTTTATCTCCTTGTGTTTATTTTGTTACTGAATCATTTGAGAATAAGTTGAAGACATCTTGATACTGCACTCTTATTTTAGTTCTTATTCTAAGAATAAATTTTCCACGTAGCCACAATATCATTTTTGTACCTAATAAAGTTAACATCAGTTCAACAATATTATTTACATAGAGTCCTATTCAAATTTCCCCAGTTGTCCTTTACATGTCTTTTATAACTGGACCAAAAATTTAAAAAAGTATAATCCAATCAAGCTTACTGTGTTACATTTAATTTTTGTCTCTTTGATCTCTTTGAGTCAGACTAAGACCCCTTCCTCCCTGTCTCCATTTTGTTTTTTGTTTTTATAACATTGCCCTTTTTGAAGAGACCAAGCCAACTTTATTGTGAAATGTAGCCATATTGTAGATTTGATTGTTTTCTCTTGCTTAAATTTAGTTTCTTTTTTTTTTTGTAAAAATACTAGATAGTAGATGTGTACTTCTTACTTCATTACCTCTAAGGGAATATGTCAGGTTGTTCCACAAATGGTTAAGGTGGTGATTATAAAAATCTTTCCCCTTTTATAATTAGTAAATCCTTAATGGATGATGCTTTGATTTTATATGAGTTCCCAACCATCTTTTCAGTCAGTTCATATTGCCAAATACTGCTGAAAACTACACTTTAATGTTCCTTCTGATTTCTCTACACAGCAAATTGCACAGAGTTTAAAAGATGACCAGAAGAAGTTACCTTCAGAAGCTTCATTTTCAGATGTTCGGTTAGAAGAAACAGAGTCTAACAGTCTAACAAAATCTGGTATGTTGTGAGATCTTTTCTTCCAGCACTTATTTATTCAGTTCATGCCTTTATTAAGGACTTGTGTCCCAGGCATGTAAAACAGCTTCTGCCTTTGAGGACCCATACATAATGAGGGGAGATTGATAAACCTCAGGTGTGATTCAGTGAGCTGATGGGAAACACAGGGTGGTTGGACCATGGCAGATCTTCTGAAGGGAATGCTGCCTGTGTGTGGGGAGGTGGGGTCCATGTGAATGGTGGCATCTGAAAGCTGGAGTGTGTTGGTAGGAGTGTGGGAGAGTCAGATGAAGTCAGGTTGTTTTACGTGGCTAGAAAAGCATATAGGAATGCATATAGGAATGGAAGACCATGGCTGCTTTGGGGAACACTAGTGGCTTTGTGTGTTTAGTCACAGGCAGGGTATATGTGAGGAAGGAACAAGTGAGGCAGCCCAGATGGTCATCAGTATCACGTTATGATTTCATAGCCTTTCAGCTTTTAGCTAGTATATTATGTCAGGGTGATCAAATTTGTATTGAGTAGCTGGGATGGAACTAAAACATTTTTGACAGGGATATAAAAGATAGCTTGGACTTTTTTTTTTTGGTACTGGGGATCGAACTCGGGACCTTGCGCTTGCGAGGCAGGCAGCAGAACCACTAAGCTAAATCCCCGGCCCAGCTTGGACTTTTCAAGGAACAAAATTGTCTAAGAATCACCCAAGGGTGACCTGGATAACAAGCTAAATGGTAGGTAAGGCATCTCTTCCCCAGCTGTAAGATGGTAGATACTACAGCTCAGCTCCCCATGGGACTGGTTATAACTCCATGAGTTTTAGAGAGTCCCAGCTTCCCCCAAGATCCCTGGATTTATAGCACAATTTGGTAATCTGAGTCAACTCTATGAACAGTAGGTACTTCAAATCCAGACTGCCAAGTAGCCGTCTGACAGAGTCATTTTGTCATTCTTGCCCTGTAGGAAGGAGACCCACAATGGGTTGAAATTGCCTTCTCTATAGTAGAACTCATGCCCTATCCCAGTACACATTGGTCCTAACAAACTTCCTTAAGAGTTAGTGGACAGATCAGAGTACATCCTGGTCTTGCTGACCCTGGCCTTTTATGTTTTCTCTTTCTCCAGAAAAGCCAGTTCTTTAATTCTTGCTGGGCATTGAAATGAAGAAGAGTTGGCAGAACTGGAAAAATTGGTTAGGAGGCTGTTGTGTTTTTCCCTTTGAAAGATGCAGGTGGTCTGAACTAGGATGTTGATGAGAGGATGAAGTGTAGGGATGAGGCAGAGGGTTAGAAATTTGGGTCAGCAGGATTTGATGACACACTTGAGTGTGAGGGCCAAGGAACAGTGAGTCAAGTCAGTGTGAGACAACTGAGAGGATTTGTGTTGTATGGATCTGGAGCCACCTGCCACTGAGCATGTGAAATCTGGCTGGTTTGTCTGAATGTGCCATGAGTGTGTAAAATATGTCTTAAGTGTGTTAAGTACACACCAGGTTTCAAAGACTTGGTATGAAATAAAAAAGGGAAAATATTTTATTAGTGATTTGTGTATTAGTTGCATTTTTCCTGGTTCTCAGGTATTCTGGAAATGAAAGAATGAGAACCCTCTGAAAGGAAGGCTTTAAGTGATGTTAGTTTGTGGTGTAGAATGAGGTATCACTGGTGGAGGGGCCATTTTGTGAAGAGATCAATTATCAGGCTCATCCAAATGTGTGGGCTTTTTTTTCTATGTAGAGAAGTGAGGGGAGAGGAGGCCCCCAAGGGTGATGGAGGAGAAGGTGTCTCCTGGCAATGTGGGAGAAGCCCTGCCACTGGGGTGGTTCTGTTCTTCAGAACGGGCAGCAGGAGACACATGGCTTTTGGTGGTTTGCTGTGAAAGTAAACTTTCCTCTGTCAACAGTTAAGTTAGACAGTGAAAAAATGAATGAACAAGTTGATTTCTAGCTTCAAAGCATTCAAACATGTTTTTTTTTTTCACTAAATCTTGTTGGGAGTACTTTTTTGGCTTCTATTTCAAAGGACACATTCTGCAGATAGAAAAATTTTTAGCAAAACTGTAGATAATGTAAATATTTTTTGATATAATTTGTTTTGGATTTTCTTTAAGAGATTATAAAATAGATCTTAAAGTGAGATTTTATGGAAGAGATTTAAATATTCAACTATTGATTGCTTTTGATAAGACAGCTTACAAAACTATAAGGTGAAAGCTCTAACTCTCCACCTTTCCCTCAATTCTCTCCCCTCATAGCTGTGCCACATGACCTCTAGGCATTCTCTTAAGCACACAGATCTAGAACTTTTTTTTTAAAAGGAGCTGTGTTTGTTTTGTAACTTATTACTGGTATATCATGGGTAAATTTTAGTTTTTTATTATTGAAGAAATTTCAAATACGAGTTACAACTGGCCTGACATACGAACAACTTGGGTTATGATCGGAATTTAATTTTAACTTATGACCAGAGTCTTGAGTTACTATCTGAATGCTGGCCACTCATGCTTTCAGATGGTCTCAGATACAGATTTAACCCTTAAAGAGTCCTGGAAGGAACATTACAATATTCTTTCCTGTGTGGGGTAATTGAGAAATCCTGGGCCAATGTCTCTCGTAAGGACACTGAGACCTGCCTGTATACAGGAAAGAGACTTTGAAGGCTGTGTAGAGGGGCCTGAGCCTTCAGTTGACCAACTTGAGTTACAACCAGCCCTTGTGAATGAATTGAGTTCATAAGCCAAAGGTCCACTGTTTATAGACTAGTGAAAAGAAAGATAAAAAGAAAAATGAGCACCCATGCCTAACTATGTGGATTGAAGACTTCAATATTTTATCATATTACACATACAATGTTACTTTTTCATTGCTGGGACAAAATACCCAGCGCCTACAACCTAAAGGAGGAGAGGTTTACTTTGGCTCATGTTTTCAGTCTGTGGTTGGTTAGCTTCAAGGCAGAAACATGGTGGAAGAGTCTGGGCAGAAGACACCTGCCTCTCCCATGGCCGCCAGGAAGCAGAAAAAGAAAGGAGGATCTGAGGAGGGGAACATACCCTTCCAGATCACGCCCCATGTCACCCACCTCTTCTGACCAGGTTGCACTTCCTAACAGCATATTTACCTACTATACCTAGCAGTAGATGAGATAAATCCACTGATGAGTATAGTACCCACACAGTCCATTTACCTTACATGTACAGGAGACTTGTGGGGGCATTCTAGATCTAAACCATAACACACACACACACACACACACACACACACACACACACACACACCACTTTTTTAAACCAGTCATTTTAAAGTAAATTATTGATATCATCGACACTTGACTAGTTCAGCATCTCTCAAAAAAATGACTTCTTACATAACCATAAACTGTTATTGCACTAAAAATTTAATGAAGTTCTTTAATGTCCTCTAATACTCAATCCATATTTCAGTTTTACCTCTTGTATCAGAGATTTATACCAGCTCTGTTTTTGTGGTTCATTTGCCACCTGGTCCTAAACATCAAAGTGATTGTCCTTTCCTTACAGAGGTGGCTGCTCAGCCACACTCCCTGCCTACCGTTCCTCATGTTTACCAGAGGCTGCCTTTTGACTGTCCAAGGGTGGGGGAGCCAGCTCTTGTCGCTTGTGAATTGGATATACTAAGTAGCCTGTATGTGATACAGCTCAGCATGGAAGGCAGGGTGACATGCAAGATGCGTTGATTAATCTTCCCATTTAAAATTTGTTTTCTTTTCACTTCTACCTCCATTGGCTCCCATTTGTTTCCATGTGACTACATACACCTCTGCCTCCGCAAATCTATAATATGAGTATGCTGTTCATTTCATAAAGATTGTTGATCCTAGTTTGAGAAAAGCAGTTTGGGTTGAGCATATACGTGAGGCTGGAATGTACATATGTTCTCCCTTGTGTTAAATCTTACCTTAGATTTCTAAGGGTATTCTTTTTTTTTTTGGTACCGGGGATTGAACTTCTAAGGGTATTCTTGATTAAAGATGAGAAAAAAACTGGCGTCCCATTTATAGTTAATGAGAATATACAGTTTATAACTACCATGCAATTTATTGTAAGACAGACATCCACATACCTGAAGTGTGCAATCTTTTTCATTTGGGTTTTAGGTTCAACAGAAGCCCTCAATCCTAGACCACATACCACAATTTCTCCAGCAGATCTTCATGGAATGTGGTATCCTACAGTTCGAAGAACTCTTGTCTGTCTCTCCAAATTATACAGATGCATAGATGTATGTGTAAATTCTTATATCTTTGCTGTGAATTGCTTATTCTTTCACTTGGAATGTTTTAAAAGTTTAATATTTTTTAAGATCTTGGTACATTCTGAATAAATTATTGTCCACTAATCAGTTAATCATAAATTGTGATTAAAACTAAAAAATGATCTTGATGCAGTATTTTGCTTGATATTCTTAGAATCATGATTTTTAGGCATGGAGATAACTTGAAGGTCAAGCTTATTAAGGATCCCTGACCTGAGCATTCTGTAGACTCTTAGAATCCATTAAGGGGCTTTGGAGGGTCTCTGGACACGTTGAAATGGTGGATACATTCTGTGTGTAGTTTGTATGGTGCCTTTCTCAGGAGAAGGGCTTTGGCTTTCATTGCTTCTCAGAGGAATAAGTTTAAAACAATTGATTAACTTGTCTGCCTTAGTTTTTAGAGGAGAAGAGATTGCAGAGAGGTTAAGTGGTACATCCAGTGTCACATAGGTATAATTTACATTTAATATTAAATGGTGTAGTCTAGTTTTGCACTCAGTTTGAATCAGCATCCTCAGCAAATAGTGTTAAGATAGCATGTGTTTCTAGTCATGGAGTAAGTTTAATTATTTGCTGAAGTTAGCAGTACTTTTTTTTCAGGACCAACTTACACTGCATTTGATCTCAGGGAACAGAGTTATTTTAAGCACTCTGGTTTAGTGATAACAGTTGTCATTCCTCTGTAACAGCACATTTGTCTACAAATTTGCCATCATTGGTTTGATTTCCAAACCAAAATAGTTACAAAATTTGGTCAGTTTACTTCAGTTTTTAATTTATTAATTTGATGGCTACCATCCCAACTGCACATACAGAGAAAAATGATTAAATATAGCAGTCATGTAACAACTTGTCCAGGTGCCACTGTTTTTTAAGGATATAATTCAAAAGGAGTATGAATGCCCTCATATCACATACTGGTATTCCATTCTGAAGTCCTACGACCCAAGAAGATTACAGTTGTTTCACGGCATCAGTGAAGTCCATACTATTCTATCTAATTTAAACTGCGTAGTTCATGAGATCTCTTTGAGAAGGAAGTCTGGACATTTGGTATTTCTTCCTTCCCAGGTTCCCTAGTAGGTATATTAAATAGTAGCATACTAGAATTTAGAAGTTCCCTGCAGTAGAGCCAGAATCTTGGGGGAAATGTGCAGGCAGCATATTCCACTTAGCATCCTTTGTTACTATAGATCTTAGTGAAGGAAGCCTCTGAGGGTGCTTGAACAGGACTTTAGCAAAATAATAAGGCTGAAGGAGATCATTCTACCTGTTTTGTTTTGTGCCTCAGGCTTGTTCTTTTTTCACCTAGCTGTCTTTCAAGTCTTAACCTTTTCAGTCTTACTGATCAAAGGTGAATCAAGTGAAAAACACCATTAAGGCTGAGCTGGGGAAGAAAAGGGTCTTGGTCTAAGCTGCCTATCTTTCACCTTCCAGGCAAGATCAGTGACCCAGGGGGAGGTAATGCTAATCCCCTTTTATTTAGCAGCCTTGAGAAAGGGAAGAGCAATACAAAAAGAGAATAATATCAAGCAGGAGACCAGCGCCAGGAGTACAGCCTGGTAATAAATGTCTTGCATATTTTGTCCATGTTAGTTTCATCTCAGGTAGAGTGAAGGCAGGAGGGTAGCAAAGGGACTGATGGGAATCTCTGCCCAATGAACACGTCACACCTCTGGGATGATAGAGAAGTGGCAGAATTAGGATTCATACTTCATGTACCATTTTGTAACATTTTTTCTATTGATTATATTTTCTATTAATTTATAATACATAACTTCTTATAAGCATGTCACTGTTTCAGCATTCTTTGTATTCATACACCGTATTTTATAATTTAGTTTACTAGTATTTTGTGAACCTCGCATCATTGAATATTTATATTATTTCAGTTTTTAAATTGTAAATAGTACCATAATGGAGAGCCATATACACAAACCTGAAAGTACCTTAATAAATACCGATTAATTACCTGGGTTAAATTTTTACTAAAGGATTTACTGAGGGTTTCACAGTTAGTTTTAGAGCTTTAAAAAACAGCCCTGTAATGTGAAATCAGGCTGGGGTAAGGGCTCCATGAGGTCAGAACTCTGTCTACCTCTTGGCCTCTGTATTTCCTGGCATCTAATACGGTGCCCAGCATGCAGTAGTGCTGATACATATGTACTGAAGGGGCACACATGGATTTGCACACATAAATGTGCTTGTACATTGGTTTAGAAAGGTTAGAGGGGAATAAAAACTCCAGGAGGAATGGTACAGTACTAAAATAACTCCATGATGAAGATAAGCATTATTAGATGCCTGCACAGCTTAGCCTTTTTTTCTCGTTTTTTGAAGTGCCACAGGCTGTTTCTCTTTTATTTCACCAGAGGGCCGTGTTCCAAGGATTATCACAGGAAGCATTGTCAGCCTGCATTCAGTCCTTACTTGGAGCATCAGAGTCTATCAGCAAAAACAAGGTTTGATGAAGTGTTAGGTGAAATTTCAATACCTATAATAATATTGTACGATATAGTATTCATTTATAGGTACAGAAATTTAAAGCCAATCTTGACAGTTAGATTTATTTATGATTGTATTTTGAGGCCCTTTGAGAGAAGCTAGTATTTCATTATAGTCCTTATAGACATTGTGCTAAGAAAGGCAGATTACTAAAATACTAAAAATAAATTTTAGAGCTGGGGATTTAGGTCAGTGGCACCGCACCTGCCTCGCAAGCGCAAGATCCTGTGTTCGATCCTCCCCCTCCAAATTTTAGGGAGTGAAAGTTCCTTGTCATTGTCTTATTGCCTAAGGAGATGATACCGCTCTTTCCCTGGAATACCAAGAAAGCACTGTCAAGGAAACAGCAACTTAATCATCCCTGCAAAGTTGTTTTCAGTAGTCTCATGGCCTCATCTGGATTAAATCAGCCATCCATTTTGGAAAGAGGCAGTTGTGGCCCTTGGATTGTGTGACTAGAAGTAATTGCTGAAACTGCATGGTTTAAGGTTTTAATCAGGATGGGGCCCGAGGGAGACTGCTGGTGTGTCCTTCTCTCATGCCCTTACGATATATATATATATTTTTAATTGAGCATGATCAATAGTATTGCTTAGCATAATTCTTCTTAAAATGCCTATTGCCTGCAGGAATTTTCAGCCAAAATTTTATTACTGCTTAAGGTATTCAAAGTCTGTGACTTCTAAATTTACAAAGTTGATTTCTAACTTAAAGGCTTTAGATACATTTTTTAATATAAAAAAATCTCTCCATGAAAGAATTTAGCATCTTGTTGCTAGAAAAGCTGTACTTTTGTGACCACTGTCTTCTCCCATTTATGGAACAGAGAGTTGAAATTTTGATACAGACTAGAAGACAATAGAAAATAAAGTTATAGATAGGTGAGTTTAAGTTTTAAATATATTTGTGAGTCTGACCTCTTACATTTATAATAGGTGAAATTGAGAAATGGGTCTCTAACATTAGAGAAATGATTAAGTAAAGTGGGACATATTCCATATGGTAGAATATATCATTACATTTAAAACAATAAAATAATATAATTAACTTTGATAAGGCAAAAATAAAAGGATACAAATCAGATATCCAGTGTGACTTTATGCAATAAAAAATGCATTGAAGCAAATACGAAACTGAAAGCTTTGGGTGACTTTTGCCCCATTCCCTACATATTTCTTTATTTTCCAGATTTTCTGCAGTGAGTATATATTTCTTAATGACCTAATTAAGAAAAATTTATATGCTTATGTCCTTTGGTACCACTGTCCTCTATTTTAAGCCTTTTGATTATTCAATCTTCTGTCCTATCTGTAGGCTTTTATCTATTTCTATTTTATACTTATTATAAGGGCTGTAAGTACATGTAGAAGCCCTCAGTTTGGTAAGCACTAGCTTATTTAGTTTCATGGCTGAGTTTATGTACTTTTGCCTTTCAACTTTTTAAGAAATGACATATGAAAAAAAAGTGACTAATGAAGTGGCTTAATGTCTTTGAGAGTTTTTCTGGTTTTTTTTAAGGGGAGAAATTATTCTTACATAGTTAAATTAAGGTGCTGGTCTTCCAGTAAATTAGCATAATACAATCTGTTGAGTTACATCAACTTTAATAAATCATATCTATATGATGCTATTTTTGACAACAGAATTGTTAGTTCTTTTAAAAATAGAACAAGTACTAAGACATGTAGCATTTTGTACTTTGCTAATGCTCTGTGTTCCAGAGTACATAGTTGAGTTTCCATTGTAAAAGTCTTACTTATATAGATTATGTTTATTAGAAGTGAGGGGAGGGCCGGGGATTTAGCTCAGTGGTTTCGCCGCCTGCTGCGCAAGCGCAAATGACCTGAGTTCAATCCCCGGTACCAAAAAAAAAAAGAAGTGAGGGGAGAGAGACTAGGGAGGGGTCACTTGTTTAATAAGCCCTTTAAAATTTATATTACTTACTGTAGAATAACTTTTTTCTAATGTAATATAAAAACTTTGATTAGAAATATTTTCAAAGTAATATTAAATCTTGAGTAGCAGCAAGGAGGAGCAAATAAAGCATTGCATTTGTAAATATACAGACTCCTGTAGAAACTGATTACTTACTATTTTGGGATCAGGTTGGCTTTGAGAACTAAACTTCCATCACATGTCTCTTGTAGCTGATAGGTTCCAAGAGGGCAAAAGGGCATGTGAGACTCAGGAGTGTAGATTGTCCATCCTCTTTATAATCCAAAATGGTGACCCCCAAACCATTTTACATTTGGAGGAGGCTCCTTTTGAACTTTTATATAAATAAGAGTTTGTCTGATGTTCTTGTTATTGAAACCACTTTGACCAAATAGTGAAAGGTATCTTTCTGAAGAGAAAACAACAGGCCACGAGAGGGCAGAATTAGGCTCATGTATGGAGCTTTTGTGTACCTTCTGCTCTGTGTTGATGTCAGACTGCAGCATCTTTTCTACCTTTGCAACAAATTTAAAAAGGTTTGAATTCTCTTCCTAGATGTGGTGCTTTATAGGCTTTTTGTCAGATATACTTTCTTGGATTTTTTAAGTAGAGCAAGTAATAGTTAAGCAGGATGTTTTTCCTCCAAATAATAATTTTTTTTTTTGTACTGGGGATCAAACTCAGAACCTTACGCTTGTGAGGCAATCATGGTGCCACTGAGCTAAATCCCCAGCCCTTCCCCAAATAATTCTAACTGAGTGATATAGGGAGAGTTCACTGTATAGCAAAAGAGTATTGGCATCCCGGCGTGGTGGCGCATGCCTGTAATCCCAGCACTCGGGAGGCTGAGGCAGGAGGATCACAAGACCCTGTCTCAAAAAATGAAAAAAAAGTATTGGCATCATAAGCGTGTAAATTTAGGTAGATTAATGTCAATTAATAATGTGTTTTATATGTTCCTGTTTTGATTTAATCTATGATAATACCATTTTTTCTGTTTTAGACTCAGATTGATGGACAGCTTTTCTTAATTAAGCACCTTTTGATTCTTCGTGAACAAATTGCTCCATTTCACACTGAATTCACCATTAAGGAAATTTCTCTGGACCTCAAGAAAACTAGAGGTACTTTATTGTCCTGGCTGGCGCAGTTGGGTGTGTTTGACCTTCCCAAATGTGTCAGCACAGGTTGTAGGTTTATTTTATGTTCATCTGCAATTTTTTTTGCATGCTTTGCTTGCTAAATATATTACTTGTTAATACTAAGCTGAGCTGTCAGTACCCTAATTGCTTCTAACTTGCTGTGTTTTCTTTGTGAAGGGAACTGTATTTTTTATTGTTGTTTTTGAGAAAGGGTCTCTCTATGTAGTTCAGACTGCCCTTGAACTAACTGTTAGCCCAAGTTGGCCTTGTACTCCTGGCAATCCTCTTGCCTCAACTCCCTGAGTGCTGGGGAAGAGAACTGTACTGTATCTGAGCGTTTTAATTCATAATATAATATTACCTGTCTTAGATTCTACCACATGTTAGTATAACCAGTTAGAAAATAAAAAATCAATATAATAGCTACTTAGTACTAAGTAGTGTATGTCAGCTAATTGGTATGATTTTAAATATTGAGTTGAATTTGTCAGTTGTTGAAAATTTGGAAGCCAGGGTAAAAGTGGGAGTACTTACCTAAGATCTGAGAGTTAGGTTTTGTTTCTGTCTCATTGTTTCCTGACTCTTGTAAGATCTTTAATGGGTATTTTAGCTTCCTATCAAACCTTTCTCCTAGGTAAAATGAGCATACTGAACTTACTGGGACACCTTCACTGAATTATCAAGATCATTCAGAAAATATATGTTAACACGCTTTATAAGTTTCAGTTGCTTAAATAAACTTAAGTGATGTTAAATCAGCTGGTTAATTAATCATGTAGATAGGGTTTTTGAATTGGTAATAAATACTGACTCATCTTGGGAAAGATAATTTAGCAGTCCTAATGATTTGTCCCTGAAGTAATAAGAGATAGTTTTTAAAAGATCAGAGTAATGACTTTTTAAGCTGTTGATTGTAGGCAGTTAAGGATATACCAAACATCACTTATTTGTCTTGATTACTTACAAATTTTTATAAACTTTTATCTTTTCCTAATCACTTCCAAAACATTTAAGCTCTAATGCCTTAAGCCATCTGTTGATGTAATGAATTAACTTCTCTATTCTTTATTGGGGTAATTGAGAAAAGTCACTGAAATTATTTTTTGTATTCTGTACTTCAGAGCAATGCCGAATACAGAATTTCCAAAGGTAGCAGGTTTTTAGTTCCCTACCCCTCTGTGCTCATCTATAAGAGTGGGGTTTCTTTTTTTTTGGTACTGGGGATCGAACTCGGGTCCGTGCGCTTGCGCAGCAAGCGGCGAAACCACTGAGCTAAATCCCCGGCCCCTGGAGTGGGGTTTCTTTAACTGGCTGGGGCTCACTGTGGCCTTGTGAGAGTCATATTAAACAGGTTTTTTTCCCCCTAATGTTCTCTCCTGTTTATTTCAAAAATTTTTTTTCGTTTTTCAAAGCCCGTGTGTGTTATTTGTATACTTTGTTGTTGTTTTTTTTTTAAACAGAAGCTAGATTTCCTGGCCTTTGCCTTTACAAAATGCTTTTTTTTTTTTTCAATGGTACTGAGGATTGAACCCAGAGCCTTTTTTATTTTTATTATGAGACAGGATCTAACTTAGGTGCCCTGCCTGGCCTTGAACTTGTGATCCTCCTGCCTCATCCACCTGAGCTGCTAAAGAAAGCATAATTTTTAAAGAGCGTAATCTCTTCAGAGTTGCTCTCTCCCAGCTATTCTCTTTGATTTCTTTCTTTTCTTTCAGTATGAGGTGTGGGAACAGTGCCCTGTCTTAAAGAATTCCAGATTGCTGATAGTCCCTTATCTAAGTGATGGGATAGAGGAGGGTTGATTTACTTTCATTTTTTCTTATTCATATGCTCTTGCCACTTGGTTCTATTGTAGATCCACTGAGATGTGAGCAAATGAAAAAATGAAATAGCATAAGATTTTGGCAAAATTTGTTTTAAACTTGGGGAAAAAATAAGAAACAAGATGCATTATGTAAAGGTACAATTCCCAATGAGAAATGCAGTTGTGTTGTATACCTACAATGTACCAATAAAAAATGTAATACAAAAAAACCACTTTGTTTTAAAGTATGTTTTCTCCCAAATATTATGAAGCTTATTTAACCCTTCCAGATGGTGGTTTGATTCTGTTTATTGCAGACAGGTTCTTTTAGGTATATCATAGAAAAGATACAGCAGACACAAAGAGTTTCACTAAAGCTTTACTTTAAACACCAAATCTGATAGGGAGGTTCTTTTTCATTAACACCAGGGCCAAGGCAGTATTGCAGTGTGTGGTTACAAAACCAGGGATTTGAAATGAAGCCTTTCCTGCTTTGCTTTCTCTAATCTAACAAAGCAAAGCAAAGAAATGATCTTTTTTTTTTAAACTCTCATTTAATACTTGCTATCTTCACTTTTAACTCTCTAACCTCTTATGACTAACATTTTATCTTATTGCATTTGAACATTAATGTAACCTCATTTAGTACTTTGTATAGATTCTAGTTAGTCTGGAGGTTAAGGGATAAATATGTCCTTATGGTGTTTTCCTCCTGGCTGACACATTAGTTTATTCACTCTCCTTCAAGGGAATAAATTTTTATGCCAGCCAGGATCTTAACAAAGAAGCTGGGTAAGTATGTAAATATTTTCTTAAAATCTCTTAACATTCTAAAAGTACAGTACTGAAATATTACAGTGTCAAATACCATTTATTACTTTTCTTTTTTTCTGTAAGTGGATTGTTGAGATGAATAGTCATTTTGCAGTTCTGACCTTCAGGAAGTAACTGCCACAGCCATCACTGGCAGTCATCTCGCCCTCAGCCATTCACTGAGCTGAGCTGAAGATGCATGCCTTGTGGCTTGGGGCGTAGAGAACTAGTGTTTGTTACACAAGACTTCTCTGTTGAAACTGTACATGTTCACTGGATGAGTAATTTTGTTTCACAGATGCGGCATTTAAAATCCTGAACCCTATGACTGTTCCAAGATTTTTTAGGCTGAATAGCAACAATGCCTTGATAGAGTTCTTGTTGGAGGTGAGAAGGAGTCTGTTTCATTGGTGGTGGGAATGAAACGACATTCTTTACATGTCTAGTAATTTCTAGGCACATAAAAACAGGAGGAAATTGTCATCTTCTTTTTAAGGGTACTCCTGAAATAAGAGAACATTATCTTGACTCTAAAAAAGATGTAGACCGGCATCTGAAATCAGCCTGTGAGCAGTTTATTCAGCAGCAGAGCAAGCTATTTGTAGAGCAGCTGGAGGAGTTCATGACAAAGGTATAGACCGTGATGCCTACTTTGTAAAGTCATTTTGCATTCTTCCTTGGCTTTCCTTTTGAATTACCCTCTTGTGAAAACTTTAGCAGAAGGAGATAGCCAAATCTTAATAATTCTATCTAAGAAATTACGGTGTCTCCTATAATAGAAACTTCTGGTTTGCGGACGTTTAGATCTGCTTGCAGAATTTTCAGTTTTGAAGAGGAAAAGTACAAATACTGCTAAGCTAGTTACAGCTGACCTTTGGCTAGCTGTGTTTTGTTATCCATGTTGTAAGTTACCTGCATGTGGGCTGGGTGTCTCTCTCATTGTCTCCTGGAATCTCACTTTGTATTGGACCTGCAGAGTACCAACCAGTCTCGTGTATCCAGAAACAGATTGTCTTTGTGCATGGGGAACATGTTTAGGTTATTTGAAGATGGGATTTTGAGCCTGAAAACTTAGATGTGATTCTGATTCCCTTTCATCCACTCTTTATTGGTCCTTCGTTTATCTGTCCTCTTTCTGGGCTCCCCTGTTGAGGTGTTTCATTTTCCTTAATTCTTAACCACATTCCTTTTCCCAGAAAAATTGCATCTTCTTTTCATAGATTGAGAATCAACTTTTGCAGAGAGACTGAAAGTACATGAAATAAACTTTTTACATCTTTATTATTTGGTTCCTTCATGATTTTTGGTATAATTAATAGTCTTTCCTGGGAAAAACAAAATGAGAACAAGAAGAACATATATGCTGTATTGCCTAATTTCTTGCCCCTGGAAAAACAGTCTTTTCTCCAAGTATTTGAATGGCCCAAAAGAATGTAGAACTATTCTGAGTGTTGGGGTAGAGGTGTTTATGAAAACATTTAAGTTAGATAATTTTCCTTGAGACTTCAGAAACTGTTGATACAGGGCCAGGGATTTAGTTCAGTGGTTCCGACACCTGCCTTGCAAGCGCAAGGTCCCGAGTTCGATCCCCGGTACCCAAAAAAAAAAAAAGAAAAAAACTGTTGATACATTGTTTTAGTATTCCATAGTATTTACTGGACAATGCTTGAAACCTTTACTTAGGGCTTGGAATAGTAAAAGAAGGAGCTTGGAGCTTGGAGTCAGGGAACCTTGGTCATAGACCCCCTCCTGTGACTTCCTCACTGAAACTAGGCAAGTCATCTTCTCAGAGCCGTGGTGGGCATAGCTATAGCATCCATCCTCCCTACCTGAGGTTGTGATGAGGTTCAGTTAGTATTATATGTGGAAAAGCTTTAATTGTAAAGTGCTGCAGAAATGTTATTTTATAGTAAAATAGACAAATTTGAGGTGAAGATTTTGCTTTGGCAAAAAAAGTCTTATTAAGGCATTTTAATGGAAGTATTTTAGTTTTATAACTAGGCTGAAAGTTACTTCTTTCTGGTGGGACCAGTTTATGCTAAAAACTCAGACTTATATGTAAAATATACTCATTTTTCTTTAAGCAGTTAAATAATATATTACAGATTTATTTTTAATATTCCCTCTGAAATGTTATTAATTTCCTCAGTAACACTAGAAATTTTTCTTAATGTAGTGTATATAGTAAAATTTGACCTATAAATTTAATTTCTGCTCTCAAAGAGTTATAACCTAGTGGGAAATCAAGATGGGAAGATAATGTAAACATTAAAGTGTACACAGCAGTGCCTTCCAAAACACTGGGTCTTTGTTCATCCCTGAGGCTTTATAAAAGATGGGACTCATTGGGGAACCCCCCTCCAACCAGCCATTTCTTCCTTGTTTTTCTCTGGGTATCTTTCTTAGGAGAGATTATCTTTACAAGTCTGGGAAAACTGAGCAAAATGTTCCTTGGGATTTGACTTAAAGATAAGTAATATCTTTTGCCATGCTCAGCCTAATTAACCTCTAATCAATGTGTATTTTCTTTTTTAAAACTGCATCTCACAATGAAAAATAGATATAAGGTGGGCATGGTGGCACACACCTATAATCCTAGCACTCGGGAGCCTGAGGCAGGAGGATCGCTGCAAGTTCGAGGTCCGTAGAGAGCTCTAAGGCAGCCTCAACTTCATAGTGAGATCCTGTCTCAAAAAAAAGGGGAACAGGGCCAGGGATTTGGCTCAGTGGCACCGTGCCTGCCTCGTAAGCACAAGGTCCTGAGTTCGATCCCCGGTACCAAAAAACCAAAAGATATTTGAAAAAAAAAAAGAGGAATTGAGTGAGAGGAAAGAGGAAAGAAGGGGTTTATGCAGATGGACAGCATGAACAAAGGCCCAGAGTAGTCTACGGGTAGAAAGAGAAATTAGAAATAAAGAAGTCTAGGAGATCTGAGTTAATGTTATACCTGTCCCTGCCCAATCTCTGAGTATTTTGTTTCCTCTTTTTGTGAGAAAGCTAAAATGTTGGTACTCAGTTTTTCTAATGAGACTTTCCAAGTGAGGCCAACACCATGGTCTGGACTTTTTGCATATGGCCATTTAAAAAAACCGTTTCATTCAGTTTGTCTTTTACCTTCCCCAACCATTTCTTACTCTTATCACTATTATATCAGCAACAGTCTTGTCTGAGCAGCTGAATGCACTTTTTGTATTCACTTTTCTGTACCGCTGCTGAGGAATGATAGTGATGAGGAGAAGACAGGCTCCCATGTCGGTGTCTGTAGCACTCAATGGTCACATGTGCCCTTTGATGGTATTTGAAGATCCTGTTTCTTTGTTTTAATGACATTCTCTCTGCCTATGAAAAGAAAAAAAAAGTCTTTTCGGTATGTAAAGGTGATTTTTATCCTGCTGGGCAATATTTTTCTAATAACATATGGTAATAATGACATAACAGTCCACTTAAGAGAGACCAGTTTTGTGTTGGCGCTTCTCTAGGGCAGTGGTGGCAAACGTGTGGGATGCATGTCACAGTGGGCTATTTGTATCATTGAAAGCTCTAAAAGGTTTGCCACCACTGCTCTAGGGCCTTCATTTCCATCTTCCTGTATGGAAGTGTATTAGGGAGATTGCCTTATATGATTTTGGTATATTTTTTTTGCAAGATAACATATGCTATGAAATCACAAAAAAAGTTTTGCTTAAGAATTTTGTTGGCTATAAAGGATTATGAGATACATTGCCTTTTTGTTACAGTTGCACGTTAGATTATCAGTATATTTTAATAGGTTTAAATTGGGTTTTGTTTCCTCTGAGAACAGTACAGTTTGTCATTGGTGAAACAAAACATTTATTTTTGTCTCCTCTTCTAGGTTTCAGCATTAAAAACAATGGCCAGCCAGGGAGGCCCCAAGTATACCCTTTCCCAGCAGCCTTGGGCACAGCCAGGTATTCAGGTTTTACCATTTTGGATTCTTTTTTTAGGATATTATTAATTTCCATTTATATAGCTTTACGGTGACAGCTTGGAGTTAGTTTCCTGTTCACTCTGGAATACTGTGATGTGAGTTAATGCAAGATTCATTTTGGAGCGACAGCTCTTAATTGGCCAACACTATGTGTATCTCAGTAAGCATTCCAAGAGAGGAAGAATTTAAAAAAATTTTACCCAGTTAAAAATAAAATGTGGCTCAGTTGGAAACACTTTGGAGTCTGATTTCTATATACTCATTATTCTTTGGGTGAGATAGAGCTTTGATGAAAATAGTATATTTGACAGAATGAAGTTATGGAGAGAGAACACCTATTTTCAAGTATATGAAATGTGGGGCCACTGTTTTGTTTCACATTTTCTCAAAATTACATCCTCTGTTGATTTTTTTTTGGTACTGGGGATCAAACTCAGGACCTTGTGTTTGCAAGGGAGGTGGCGGAACCACTGAGCTATATCCCAGGCCCCCTCTGTTGATATTTTAGAGTATTTGAAAAAAAATTGTAAAAATTGAGGTGTCAGTTGGGAGTTGGCAGGCAATATCATTGCCTGATTTGCAGATATATCTGAAATGTCCAGTCTTACTCTTGCCTAAATGTTTTTTATTGTTGTTGTTTGGTTTTTGGATTTTTTTTTTTAGTGCTGCAGGGTTTTTTGTTTTGTTTTAGGGTGGTGACAGTTCTTTTTATTTTTGTTTTTTGTGCTGGGGATTGACTTCTGGGGCTTGCTCACATTAGGCAAATGTTCTTCAACTGACATCCAACCCCAGCCTGTTGGGGGAATTCTTTAGTATTACATGTTAGACATTTAAAGTTACCCCTAACTTTGGGTTATTTTTGGTACATTATGTGGCATTTTGAATTGCCATTAAATCAGAACAAATTATTTTGTTAAATTGGTATTTCCGGCCATTTCTGACCCATATTTTGAAACTAAAAAGGGTGAAATTGTGAAGTAAGTGTTTTTATTATGAGTAAGCTGTGTCCAAGTTGGAAAACAGCCTTTTCCTCATAGTGAAAGAGTTCCAAAAAGTGATTCTGGTTTTGTATCTGTGAAAATTGGCTGTGTATAGACACCTAATATGCAATCAACTTTTTAGATATGACTGATTTTTCTATGAGAATGTTATGTCTGTCAGGTATTCTTTTCCTTTGAGAAAAAGGATTGCAGCCATTCTAAGCCTCCAGAATTTTCAGTTACTATGAATGCCTGAGTTAAAGTTGGGCCAAGAAGTTAAGAGTATTTCTTAGGAAGGTGCACAGTTGTAGAGAATTATCAATTGTCTTCAAAAGAAAGAATTGCATCGCAGAGGTTCTTCATATGCACATTGAGGATGTCAGTACGGGTTTGCATTGATTTGTTGTATTGCAAATAAACTTTGTGACATGCCTTTTGTTTACTATGATGGAGACAGTGGATGTTCTACTGTATTATTTTAAACATCAGTATTGTGTATGAGATTGAAATCTTTAATATCTTTAAAAAGCAGCATACTTGATGCAGTTGTACATTCTGTCAGAAAACAGAAGTCAGAATCTTTTACTGACAAGACTGGAAATTCTACTTGTAGTCTGCCTTAGTGTCAGCTACTTATTGTGATTCCTCACAGTCAAGAAGCAGACTGATCAGTCCCGAACTCACCTTTTGACTCTTGGAGTAATATTTGTGATCTTTGGATTAATTAGAGCCTTTGGTTTTATGGTTTCAGTTGCTTATAAGGCTTATTGAGAAATAGAAGCTGATTTATAATTTGAATGTTTATGTAAATGAAACTCTTGGATGGAATAAATCTTTCTTAAAATAGGCAAAAACAGCAGATAGGCATAGGCATACTGACTACAGCTAAGCCCAGAGACTTGATGCATAATTGATGTATTGTTCTTTCCATTTTAGAAAGATCAAGGTAGGGTTATTATTTTCTCAAGTGGAATCCTAATGGAATTCACAGTATTATATGTATTGTGCTCTTAAGCATTACTAGAATGTCATTAGTAAAGTAGGAATACGTAAAAGAAACTGACAAAAAGGATTGATTGAAATAAGGCTTGCTATTTTGTTGTTTAACCCTTTTGGTTTCTTTCTAAGTAAGGTGATCTTAGTATACCAGTGACTGTTTAGCCTTTTTTTTTTTTTTTTTTTTGAGACAGGGTCTCATTATGTAGTTCAGGCTGGCCTCGAACAAGTGGCAGTCCTCCTGCTCAGCCTCCCAAGTGCTAGTGTCAGGCCATAATGCCCGACAGACTGTTCAGTCTATTTTGTGCTTGTATCTTCTGTCCCTTTAGCCCTCGGGGAGGTGTGGCATTGGTTTTTCATGATCTGTAATGCCTGAAGCCCACACTTTAGTGTTAAAAGAGATTTATGGGCTAGGTGTGGTGGCGCTCAGGAGGCTGAGGCAGGAGGATTGCTGCAAGTTCAAGACCAGCCTGGGCTACATAGTGAGTTCAAGGCCTGTCTGAACTACATAGTGAGACCCTATCTCAAAAGAAAAGAAAAACCAGAGATTTATGGGCTTGGAGCATCGAGGAGAATCTGTCTTGAGCCCCTCTGCCTTAGAAACTCAGGGTGATGGGTTCATTTAGAGCTAGCTGGTCAAGTTTTAGGAGGTCACATTGTGATAAACTCACAAGTTGATGAGTTCTAAATCAGTATGCCAGTTGGTTAATTTGCTCTAGGATAGGTTTTTTTTTTCTTTTTGTGGTTCTCAAGGGCTCTGAAAACTGATTTAGTGATCCCTGAAGTGGGTTGGTGATGACAGAACCAGAGCCGATAGAGAAAGTGTCCAGAAGGAGCTTTCATTTATTTAATGAACATTGGTACTTTCTTGTCTTGTTTTACCACAGCCCTTCTTAGTTAATTTTTTTAATCTGGTACAAAATTTGAATTGTGAAGGCGTAAAATGAAAAATTATATTTTCTACCACTTGTTCTTCTCAAAGGTAACCACTGGTACAGTTTCTCTCCCCAAATTATGTATGTGCTAGGTCACTTGGACTTCAAAAATTGTTCCCCGGATGAGGTTGGGCCATGCCCCATACTGTTTTCACTTCCTGTGTGTCCTGCATCCCTTTTGTACCAGCATAGTCAGCCCTGTCCATTATGTGTGATGAATGTATAGGACGCATCATCATGCATGCTTTCTTTAGTAATTCTGTTAAGGGATATTTCAATTATTTTTAGTTTGTGTTTCCATATAGTCTTCAATGAAAGTCCCTCTATACATATATCTTGGTAGTTTGTGAGTTTTATTAATAGAATAAATTTTTAGTAGTGGAAATGTTAAGTGAAAGAATATGTGTATTTTCAGTTTTGTTAGATAATGCCTAATATCCCTCAGAAGTTGAACTGTTTGCTACTCTCATCAACAGCTAGTATAAGGATACAGTTGTCTCTCGGTCTCTATTGGGGATTGGTTCCAGAACCCCCCACGGGTAGCCAGCATCCATGAATGCTCAAGTCTCATATAGAGTGATTTTTTTCTTTTTCAGTACCAGGGATCAAACTCAGGACCTTGTGCTTGCCAGGCAGGCACAGTGCCAGTGAGCTATATACCCTGCTCATAAAGGGAAGTATTTGCAAAAACCTTTGAACATCCTCTTGTATACTTTACATAATCTCTAGATTACTTGTAATACCTAATAACAAATAAATGCTGTGTTAATAGGTGTTATACTATATTATTTAGGGAAAAACAAAATAAAAAGTCTGTAAGTGTTCAGTATAGACACAGCTTTGGGTTTTTTTTCTTCTTCTGAGTATTTTTGATCTGCATTTGGTTGAATCCATGAATGTGGAGTACATGGATTTGAAAGGCCAAATACCTATTTCCCTACATCCTTGTCAAACATGGATATATCCAGTCTTTTTGCCAGTTTTTGCCAATCTAAATATCTCACTGCTTTAATTTACATAAATTTTGAGTGAGATTGAACATCTTTGAGAGTCTGATCATTTCCTTTGTAGCTATCTAGTTAATTTCTTCTCTTAAATACATCATACAGATGACTGCTCTTCCTCTGTAGCTCCCTCACATACTACATTGGGGTTACATGGTTTTTAAAAGCTCTGGAATTCTATTCCCTGTCTGATAATACCACGTAAGAAGGTAACAAATGGATATTCAGTTCAATATGTGTGGCTATCTCCCAAATGACCTAAGTTAGGTGCTTATTTATTGTGAAGTAATTCTAACTAGTGTCTCTAAAAATGACTTATTACCGCCTGCCTCGCAAGTGCAAGGTCCTGAGTTCCATCCCTGGTACCAAAAAAAAAGACTTTTTAAAGCTGTATCTCTTACCTTCAAATTCTAAAGAGGCATAGTACAGCCCCAGTAAATATCTTGAAGCATGCTGCAGGAATTCTTTACTGCCTCAGCCTTCGGGGTTAGAGTTTTTTTTGTATATAGTAGATACTTAATGTTTATAAGGCTTGTAATTATACTTGATAAAACAAACAGAAAAAAAGAAAATTCTTTGTGGAAATAAAGTCTTTTCTTTTTCTATTTCTTTTTTCCCCTCTACATTAAAATGGAAATGTTTCTTTTTCTTTGTGATACTAACAAGATTATTTGCTTTGCAGCGAAGGTTAGTGACCTTGTGGCAACTGCCTATAAGACAATAAAATCAAAGCTGCCTCTGACATTGAGAAGCATGTCGCTGTACCTATCCAATAAAGATACAGAGTTCATTTTATTTAAACCTGTTAGGGTGAGTAGCACAATAATTTATTTGAATGTTGCCCAGTGTGTTCCAATGTTCTTTTCTCACCTACCAGTTTTCTTTTCCTACAGGCATTTAAAAATGTTTGTATTCTATTCTAGTGAAGTTGATTAATAATCACCATGATTCTTTAAAGGCTTTCAGAGCCTTTATCTATCTGAGTATATCTTTTCCTTCCCCATACCCTCCCTTCATCTTATGTTTTTAACATTAACTAACATTAACTTTAAAATTAGAAATGAGTAAACAAAAAAATCAGATGCTCACATTGCATATGGCTCAGCCCTTAAGAGAGCAGCATTTCCGGAATTACGCTCCATTTTGCTAGTGAGTAGTAGAAATAAATGGCTGGTAACAGCCACTGAGGGATTAAGTGTCAAAGCAAATTTAAGACTCACATCTTCTAGTTCTGTGTTGAGCTCACATCTTTACCCAAGGTGATTTTTAAAGCGCATTTTATGTGTCTTGGAACTTTATTATCTTTTGTGTAAGAAATGGGTGAAGATTACTATTCTCTGACAGGGCAGTTTTCTAGAGTTTAGTTTTTGCAGGAAATATTATTTGGTAAGTCTTCATCAGTTTGTGCTAGCATAGGTTTAAATCATGTCTTCGGGAATCTCATGAAAGATACATTTCCTCCACTTGTTTTTGTACAAACCACAATGACTTAATATTCTTAGTGCTTCAGGTTTAAGATGTATATGTTTCTTGTGGCTTATCTGATATGACATTCTCTTCTTTTTTCTAAGAATAACATTCAGCAAGTCTTCCAGAAGTTCCACACTCTGTTAAAGGAAGAGTTCAGCCCCGAAGACATCCAGATCATTGCTTGTCCTTCCATGGAACAGGTAACCCCCATACTGAAGGTCCTGGGGACTTGATCCCTCCTGGGTTATTTAACTTGAGTAGATAATGTGTTGGAGGAAACTTGGCTTTAGTTTTAATTTTAAAAACTACATTGTTTATCCTGATGAGCAAGAATTCACACTTTGAATTGCTTTTGAGGGACAGTTTTAGTTTTCAGTTGCATTTTAATCCTTTCTGAAAATGAAAACTGCTGTGTTTAAAATAATGACCTGTTTGTGAAAGACTCAAATACTGGCATTCATTTAGCTTGGTGAATCATTTTGACTGAAATATGCACATTTCAAATGAAAAAGAGTGGAGGTTATTTTAGAAATTAGAATAGATGCTGGAAGTGTTTTTTATTTCTAAATTTAAAAACTGAATATGGAGCCAAATTGTGTTAGCTGTCATTCATTCAATTCAGTCAGCAAATTGTAGAGTATCCATTATATATTAAGAGTAGTTGGTACTTTGGAGAATAGTTTATTTCTGGTTTTAAGTTTGGTGTAATTTAGGCATTTAGTATATGATAAGGACTGGAGAACTGCAGATAGAGAGGTAAGGTTGGTGAAACCCTAACTGAAGTGAGTAGAGGCTGTGGAGAAGGGAGCTGGGAAAGTTTTGTTATATAAAAAAGAGAAATCTGGAAGGTGAAATGGGATCTTTAAAAAAATTGAGATGTAATTCACTTACCATAAAAGTCACCCTTTTAAAGTGTAGAGTTTAGTGGTTTTTAATATATTCACAAAATTGTATAACCATCAAACATTTTGATTCCAGAATATTTTCATTACTCTTATAAGAAACCCCTTAGGTTCAGTGGTTCTCCTGCCTGCCTCTCAATCACAAGGTCCCGAGTTCAATCCCTGGTACCAAAAAAAAGAAAGAAAGAAAAAAGAAACCCCTTAGCTGTTAGCAGATTTTCTATTCCTCCTTTTCCTACCAGTTGTCTCTGTATTTGGTTAGTCTGGATATTTCATTAAGTGAAATCATACAACATATAACCTTTCATAACTAGCTTCTTTCATCTAGTGTATTTTCAAGGCTCAACCATGTTGCAGCCAAAATTTCATTCTTTTTTATGGCTGTATATGTGTCTTTGTATGGATAGATGGGGATCATATTTTTAAAAAATATCCCTGTAGTTGTAGGATTGTACAGTCAAAACTTTTTATAAGTCATTTGAAGTGACTGTTTTCTGGGTGGTTATGCCACCAACTTGCTATAGAATTAGGCTTGTTTTCAATGTTTCAAGATTTAATTTTGCTTTGTAGTTACGTAAAGTATTTCTGTGGCTTTTAAGTTAGAATTACAGAGCAAGGTAAATTTGCCGAAGTCTTTCTTTTCCTTTCCAGTTCCCTCCAGCCTTTTCCCTCTATCCCCTATAGATAACTATTATTCACCCCGTTATCCTTCTGTTGCTTTTTTTTCAGTGATTGGAAACACATGTTTGTATGTTTGTGGGAAGCTCCAATGAGCAGGGAAATGTCATGAGTGGCGAATGTGAGATGGAATCCCAGGAACAGTTAGGTGGACCCTTTGGTGGTCTGCCATGAGTGAGGAGAAGTCTGATTGTGTGGGCACAGAAGTGGAAAGGCAGTGGATGTGGGAGCTCCTAGGAGTCCTAATCTCAATGAAGTAAGAAGCAAGATTATTGCCAAGACTGAGGGGGGGTATGAGTGTGAGAGGTTGAAGGAGGAAGGTTCCATTGAGTTTAGTGGTTATTAGTCCAAATGAGATCATTCAACTTAGTTGTCTAGGTTTTTTCCCTATGGTCATAGTCAGTTGCATGAATGTAGATGTGGCGTGAATCGTAAGATCCAATTGTGTTAGACTGTTTTCCATTACTATTACAAATACTCAAGATAATCAACTTATAAAAAGAAAAGGTTTATTTTGGCTCACAGTTTTGGGGTTTTGGTTGATGGTCAATTGATTCTGTTGCTTGTGGGCTTACAGCAAGGCAGCACATCACAATGGAAGTGTGTGGTGCAGTGAAGCAGCTCACCTCATGGGCAGGAAGTAAAACATAGGAAGAGAAAGGGATGTGAGTCCCCTGCCCCCTTCAAGGGTGTGTCCCCAGTGAGCTGAAGACCTCCCTCTAGGTGCCACCTCTTAGAAAGTTTCCACCCCCTCTCAGCAGGACGGGGTGGGAAGCAAGCCTTAAACACATGGGCCTTGGTACAACACTGCAGATCCAAACTATAGCACCAGTGTGTAGTAGTATAAGTTTATTCTTTTAAACTTACAGAAAAGGTACAAAAATGGTATAAGAGCTCCCATATCTATCCTTTTATGCAGTTTACAATTTACCTCTCTGCTCTGTCATCTTACTTTCTCCCCTCCTACTCCTCTTTAGGTCATTTGAGAGTAAGTTGGGAAACACTGTGCTCCTTTACTCCTGAATACAACAGAGTGAATTTCCTAAGAAAAGGAAATTCTCTTATACTACTCCCACTTCTGTATAGTTTTCAAAGCTTAAAATGTAACATTGATGCTGTGGTCTGATCCACAATTCGTACTACAAATTTACCAGTGTTCTAACAATGTCCTTTTCAGATATTGTCCCTGAGTCCCAGGTCAGGATCAGATCATACACTACTCTCAGGGGTTACATCTCTAGTTTCTTTGAAGCTGGAGCAGTTCCACAGCCTTCCTTGAGCTCAGTCGTCTCAGTTTGAAGTTTCTTTGCTCATGATTAGACTGAGGTTTTGTATTGCTAGCAGAAAAAGCATAGGGTTGATTTTATATCCTTCCCCTTGCAACACATATTTATACAAGAGATGAGGGTTGACATTTCTTGGTCACCAAAGCAGTGGTACTGTGTAGGCTTCCCAGCCAGGTCCATTTACCTATAGCTTTCCACAGCCTGGATGATCCATGTGTGTCAGGCAAACTGCCCTTCCCTTCCTGTCCCCATGGTGACCTACCTCTGAGGTCTTGGGCCTCCATTACAGAGTGGGCAAAGCATTCTTGCATCTGTCAGAGTTAACATGTAAACTAAAATTCACCTATCATGCCTGTTCTTGTGCATTTAAAAAATCATTTGCAGAATTTGGCTTATACACAAATTTACCCAAAACATACTCTACACAGAAAAAGGTGCCACTGATTCTGTTGATATCTTCTGTCATATGTGTTTTTATATTGTTTTGCCATTAAAACTTTAAATGACTTGAGGGCCTGGATTTGGTGATAGAAAGTAGCTCCTTTTAGGGCCTGTAGATGTCCAGTGCCCAGCAGCTGTACAAACGGTCGTTTCTCATTTTGCCTCTGAGGCTCTGGGCACCTCTTCAGGAGGGCAGCGTTCTGCAGCAGAGCTAACACAGCCTATGCTTTGCTTTTCAGGTAAACCTCCTGCTATCTGTTCCTAAATAAGCAGGCTGGTCAGGAAGTGTGAATGGGCTGAGAGATCTTGCACCCTGCAGGACTCTGAAGACTCCTTCGTGGGACTGTCCCCAAGACCCACATGAGCGTGCTTCTCAGTGCTGATGACAGAAGGAAGCATAAGCAAAATGTTAAAAAGATCGGTGTTTCCCTTTTGAAAACATCAGAATGCCAAAGATGAATGGATGTGTAGTGATCTTCATTTAAACGGTCACAAGAAGTATAAGTTTTTGAGAGGTAGCCATGAGGAGCTTGAAGTGAAATGCTTCTTCACAAAAGTTGTGCAATAAAAATAGGTTATAATGAATAGTGCTAATAACTTTATGGAAATACAGCTGATGAGAAAGCTGCTGAAGGTAAGGTTTGCTAATACGTGAAACATGACACTTTTAACCACTGAGCATTCCACAGTGACTATTGTTTTACTTCCACAAACCTTATTTCTTTTGAGATAAAGCCTCACTATATAGTTCAGGCTGGCCTTGAACTCACTATGTAGCCCGGGATGTCCTTGAACTTCTGGTGATCCTCCTGCCTCAGAAACCTTATTTCTATATTTAATGTAAAATTTCTCCTGTCATTTGATGTTTGATTGGGAGTGGCTTGGTTGCTTCCGAGAATGCATTGTACTTTCTTGAGGATTCAGGTGTTACCTTCCTGTCTTTGATGTGAGGCAGTTAAAAATGTGAGGGCCTTGTGGACAGCTCCAGGATCTGTACTCCTTGAATTGCTGTGGTGTAGAGCATTCAAAGCAGGGAGCTGCAGCCTCTTGCTGTAGGCAGGTATGGTTCTTCCATGCAGATCTTTATGGTACAGTCGTCAGTGGGGTGAGTGGGAATTACCAATTAAGGTGTCTTTAAGCTTGTGAATAAAGGAGAGAAGGAAACCTGATGAATACCAGGTCTCCTGAATGAAGCTTAGTTGTGGACCTTCTGCGAACAGCCTTTGGTTGCACCTGCTATTTGAAAAGCAAACACTTTTGCATGTGTTATACGTATCTAGCAGCCTATGCTGGGCTGTACTGTGCTGTGCACCAGCCTAGTGGGTCTCCAGCCCTGTTAATAGCAGAACATGTTTTGCCAGTACACTCAGGGCCACAAACACTGCCCACATCTTAGAAACACCGCACCCCATCAGGGATCGCACATGAGGCACAACAGCGAGTATCCTACAGATTCTTTCCTCTTTAAATTTGAAACTAGATTGATTGTGCCTCTGATGTTGTAGTAATAAACGTAGTGTGGTTCTTGTTTCAAAAAAATTCCTTAAGCCCTGGTGTGGAGGCGGGACACTGCCAAGGGTGCTGGAGTGGCTAGTGACCCTTTGGTGCAGGCGGTGCCGCTGTGCCAATGCTGCTCTCGTGCATGGTGCCACTCTTCACAAGGTGCAGTTGGTTCCATCCTGGTGTTTGTTGTCGGTAACCGGTCACTTGTTTTTTAATCACCTTTATTTTGGTGCCAGATGTTGCTTGATGGAGCTTGTTACTCTATGTTTTGGGAAGGTAAGCGGGTCCATATTTTTTCTTTGCCTTGAAATGAATGAACTAGGAAGATTGTATTTACTTCTGCTTACTGTTTTAAGTACATGTTTAATGAGATAAACTATAAAATACCTGGTTTTGTGTATTATGTGTACATTTGGTTTTAAAATAGCCTTTCCAAAGAAATGAGGGCATGATTATTGTACAGTACTGTGACTGATATAGTTGGATGTACAGAGCAGAATGTGTTCTTCAGGATAAAAATATTTAACGGCACTTTTTCTTGTATTTTGATCTTTTGTTTCTAAAATACTCCAACACCTTACAAAGTGCTAGGTAGGTGATAGTGACCCACCTGGTTGCTAAATGAATATTTGTTTAAATCTATACAGTTTCAAGTGTTTACTTATACAAAGAGTGTACATATTTTCAAATAATTTAAAATGCTTTATATTATTTGGCTAGAAACTTTTTAATAAATCAGTTTTTAAAAAATAAAGATTTTTGCTTTCTATTTTCTTGTATCTGGTATATGTTTGGATTCTTTCAAAATTTTTTTAATTGAAGTTTTTATTGAGAGAACAGTGGATCCACAAGCAGTTGTAAAAACTAATACAGAGGGCCGGGGATTTAGCTCAGTGGTTCCGGCACCTGCCTCGCAAGCGCAAGGTCCCGAGTTCAATCCCTGGTAAAAAAAAAAACAAAAAACTAATACAGAGATCTGTGTGTCCTTTGCTTAGTTTCCCTCAGTGGTAACATCTTGAAGACTGTAATGAGTATAATAATCAGGATATAGACGTTGATAGACTCCACACCAGTCTTCCTCACCTTTTCCACCTTTTATATACACTGCATAAATTCCTTTGGCAAGGTAATTATTGTGAAAAGACATTTTTGGGACATCTTAATATTTCATTACCTAAAAATTTTTTTTAGTCAACTTTCCTTTAACTGTAATAAATACTTGAGGTAAATTGACTCATAAAGAGGAAAGGTTTATTTAGGCTCACAGTTTGGGGGCTTCCCCTTCATGACTGTTGGACCCCATTGTGCCTGGGCCTGTGCAGTGAGGCAGTGCATCATGGTGGGCAGTGTGTGGTGAAGCAACGAAGAGGAAGAGGAGTGGGCTGGGGTGCCAGCGATCTCTTCAAGAGCATACACCACTGATGAGAAGACTGCCCACCAACCCCCC
>NW_004624748.1:9464932-9497311 GCF_000247695.1 Heterocephalus glaber | reverse complement strand
TTTTATTGGAGTAGAGGTTCTCGAAGTAGGTATTGATGATCTTCTGGATTTCTGTTGGATCTGTTGTGACTTCACCTTTTTCATTCTTAATTGCATGTATTTGTGCCTTTTCTTTCCTTTTTTTGATAAGGTTGGCTAAAGGTTTATTGATTTTGTTTATTCTTTCAAAAAACCAACTGTTTGAATCATTGATTTTTTTGTATTGTTCTCTTAGCCTCCATTGCATTGATTTCTGCCCTGATCTTTATAATTTCCTCTCTTCTGCGAGCTTTGGATTCGTTATGCTCTTCTTTTTCTAGGAGCTTGAGGTTCTGCATTCGGTTATTTATCTGAGTTTTCTCTGTTTTCCTAATATGGGCATTCACTGCTATGAATTTCCCGCATAGAACTGCTTTCATTGTGTCCTGCAGATTCCTGTATGTTGTACTGGCATTTTCATTTACTTGTAGAAACTGTTTAATTTCTTCTTTAATTACTTCTGTGACCCATTGGTTGTTCAAGAGGGTGTTATTCAGTTTCCATATGTTTGTTGGGGTTTTGCGGTTTCTTATGTTACTGATCTCCCAATTTTATTGCACTATGGTCTGATAATATACAAGGGGTAACTTCTATTCTTTTACATTTACTTAGACATGTCCTATGAGCTAGCATGTGGTCTATTCTGAAGAATGACCCGTGTGCAGCCAAAAAGAATGTGTATTCTGATTTTGTGGGGTGGAACGCTCTGTAAACATCTATTAAGTCCATTTGTTCAATAGCTTGGTTCAGTTCTTGAATTTCCTTGTTAACTTTTTGTCTAGATGATCTGTCTATATGTGATAGTGGGGTATTGAGGTCCCCCACTACAATTGTGTTAGTGTTTATTTGGTTTTTCATGTCTATTAATATTTTTTTTGTATAGTTGGGGGCATTTGTATTTGGTACATATATATTTAGTATTGTCATCTCTTCCTCTTGGATTGTTCCCTTCAAAGGATGTAGTGACCATCTTTGTCTCTCTTAATTAGTTTTGATTTGAAATCTACTTTGTCTGCAAATAAGATTGCTACCCCTACTTTCTTCTGGGTTCCTGTGGCGTGGAGAACTGTTTTCCATCCTTTTACTTTCCGTCTGTGAGTTTCTTTTTGAGTTAGGTGTGTTTCTTGTATACAGCATATTGTTGCATTTTCCTTTTTAATGCATTCTGCCAGTCTATTTCTTTTGATTGGTGAATTGAGGCCATTAACATTGAGGGTTATAATTGATAGATATTTATTTATCCTTGTCATGATGTTTTACTTTTGTTGGCTCTTTTATTTCTTATTTTTTCCCCCTTTCCCTTTAGTGTCTTACCTTGCCTGGTGGCTTCCCCATTTTTCTTTCTTTTAAGAGACTAGCTATCTTAATACAATGAATCCTACGTGGATGTTCCTGAGTTTCCCTATTAGTAAATTCAGAATATCCTAAAGTTGCAGGATATACATTCTTTCAAATACATGGAACATTTACCAAGATAGACACGCACAAAACTAAAGTCCCCAAAATCATCTTTAGTGGTATCTCAGCAAGTAGGGATCTCTTCCCACCCTCTCCCCCAGCAGGGGACATGTGACAATGTCTGAAGACATTTAGATTTTTTAAATGTGTGCGTGCCTGTGTGCATGAGTGTGTGTACTATTGGCTTCTAGTGGGTAGAGAACTAGAGATTCTGCTAAACACCCTACAATGCCAGGACAGCTCTCACAACAAAATGATTGAGCCCACGATGTCAGCAGTGCCAGAGTTGCAAAACTCTCCTATCTTCAAGAGCAAAATGGCATCCCTGCAACCCTCAGCACTTGACAACTAGCAGGCCTGGTTGTCCTGTTGTCCTCATACATTACACCTGATCCATTTTGCTTGATGGTTTTTGCCAAGCCAGCTTGGGAGCTCCATGGCAAAGGAACTTTCTGTGTCTCCAGTAACCTATAAGAACAACCCCAGGAAGCATTTGTTGCTCCGGAAGCATTTGTTGAACAACTTGCTCAAGTCATGCAGCCTTCCCCACCCTATCCCATTACCATCATTCTGCTGTTCTTCCAGGTATGGTAACTCTGATTCCTTCCTGCCTCTGTTTCCAGTGTGACTACACTGGGTTGAGGCTCTCGTTTTCAAAGTTCCTTGCTGGGAATATTGAAATGTCTTTACTACAAGAGCCCCCCCCCCCCCCGGCAAGAATACAAAGTCTTGAATCCTAATGGCACACAGAGACTCAGTTGGCCCCTTCTGCTTACTTGTTATCAGGATCCTTGAATACAGGCAACAGAAGGCATCACTAACTTGAGCAGGAAAGAACTTTAATAGAAGTATGGAAGAGGACTTGGTCATCCCTTGGGGAAGGATCAGAGACTGGAGAACAAGGGGGAACGACAGCAGGAAGCCTCACAGGTGCAGGTTTGTCTTTTTCCAAGGCGTTGGTATAGATTTGCCTGCATGGGTGTCATAGGGCCTGGACCAGATGTTGCTTTCATCTGGGCCATGCCTCCAGTGGGGCGAGTGTTGTATCTAGCTGGCTCTCTATGCTACCTGGCTCTCTATGCTACCTGGCTCTCTATGCTACCGAGTGCTGAGCAAGGGAGGAGGGTCATCTCAGCTGCAAGTTCACTCTGCCCGACCTTGAGATTCTGGAGCTGGACCTGGAGATGGTTTTCCTTCACCAGCTGGGGCAGTGTTAAGCTTTGTAGGATACTGGGGTACACTGTAAAGCATAGGGAAGGGGTCTCTGGCTCTGCTGTCTTTCTTTATATGCTGGTTACTGAGCAGAGGCAGGATGGTGTCACCACTCGCTCTCCAGTGAGTTCTTCCCCATCCCAGAAAGAAGTACAAGCAAAAGAAAGAAGAGGGGATGGGAGGGCAGAGGGGAAGAGGGAGTTGTGCCCTGTGTTTGCTCCTGTTTTATTTGTTAAGAGTTCTCTTTTACCCCTGTATTAACTTGTTAATAATGTATTACATTTTCTTTCTATTTAGTGGTGGGCCTTCTGACAGGACCTTGACTCATGCAACCATTTTTAGTTTCTATAGTTTTATTGCTGCCTGTTAAATTCTCACAAGATAGATTCCCTTCCATAAAGGGAGAAGCGGGTGGGGGAGGCGGTTTGCTGGACAGCCAAAAAAAAGATACTTGTCCAACAAACTCAAAATACCATATCCTTACATCTGTCTCCTAGTTGTCTGGCTCTCAGTATGTCTGCACCTGCCGTTGCCTCTCACTGGACCTCCTAGCATGCCCTGTCCTCTTCATTCTGCAGCTCAGTTCAGAAAGGTTTCTGTGACTCGGCCCTCACCCCCAGGTTCTCCCTTTGCTTCCATTCTACTGTGTCCTCCATAAAACTGCAGTTTCATTCCTTCTCTGTTTCCCACTCTGTAAGCGCCTCCCACTTCCATATACCCATCCCACCCTTACCACCAAGTATAGACAGTCTGTTGGTCTCCTCAGCACAGGGTGGGTGCTTGATGTCTGTTGGATGTCCTAATTAAATACCAAAGAAACACCATTTTGGAAGGCATGGGAAGCAGCCTCACTTACCTTGGGGCAGTTACTGATGAATTACCCTTTATGTAATCCTTGAACCTGCAGTTTAGTATCAATACATAGTCAAATCTAGTTTATTTGCATTTCTAGGAGAAGTGCCCTTTTTTTTCAGGTCAATGAAGATAAAATCCTCAAGGAGGATTTGTCCTTTTGGAAATGTGAGTACCTGTGAGGGGCCAGGGGTATGAATCAGAGGTTGTTAGGAGGGGAATTGTGTCCCCACCAAAGTTCATAGATGGAAGCCCTAACCCAGCTACCACACCAGTGAGTGACCTTATTTGGAAAGAGTTGTTGCAAATGTAATTAAGATGAGGTGACACTGGGGAGAAGCAGGGGAATCCAGGAGTGGAGCCATTTCCCCCCTGCACTCAGGACTGGCACTTCTGTCCAGGTCCCAAGTCAGGAGGCTCCGCTGGCTCCCTGGAGACTGAGACAAGAGCTATGCAGAGGGAGCAGCAGCTCGGGGTCAGCGATAAGCTTCCACAGCTCCCTGGGGTGGCAGGGTGGGTGGGGCTCTGCACCAAGTGGAATATTGGCAGCAGCATTTGGGGTGGGCTTGAGCCTGGGCTGGGGAGTCATATTAAACCCATGTTGTCACCCTTGGTAGACAGGTAGGTTGGGACACTAGTCTTCACAGCCACTAACTAGTATGGGATCTTGAGTGAGGCATTTAACTTCTTTGCTCAAGAAAATGCTACCCATATCACAGAGCCAGGTGAGGCCTAACTTCATAGCGTTTAGTCCAGGTTTGTCATTTGGTTGGTTCATGGCAGTGAGTACCATAATGAGAAAGCTGAGTGGACTGTTTCTGGAAACCAAGGGAACTGCAGACAGGTGCCTTAGTTAAGACATACACATCTGATAAACACTTCCTTGGAGCTGCTCTGGTGTAAAGGGAGGGACTGAGCTAATTGGAATGACACTCACCTAGTGGTTTCTAATGGTGAGACACTGTTCTAGGGATGAGGCATGCATGAACTTATTCAGTGCTCCTAGGCCCATTTTACAGATGTGGAAATGGTGGCATAAAGCTACTTACCCAAGAGCAGGTAGTCAACAAGGGGCAGAGCTGGACACTCTGTGTCCTGAGTCAAGACAGTTACTGAAGGCTGCAATAGAACTAATGAAGAACAGTGACCAGTAGGAGGAGGTGTTGCCATGTATTGCTTATTGAAGTAACAATGTGCTTCTGAAGCTGTCAGGTTGGGGCTAACCACTGAATTGTCTCTGTGCCCAGCCACAGATTTTGTCAGCCCTGAAAAAGTTACTTCTCCCCAAACGAGGAGCTGTGACAGGTCCCAAACTGTAAATCAACTCTCCAATGACATAAACAGGTGTTGGGGCTTTCCATGAAGCTCCTGGGGATTCGCTGTTCCCAAGGCATTCAGTGGATGCTGAATAAAGCCTGGGACAATTTGATGACTGCCCTAAAGTCAGACTTGAGATGTGGAAATGGAGGCATACTGGCACGGACACTTGTTCACTTGCAACCTTGTGGTGGCCTCAATGAACTTTTCCAAATCAGGGATGGTCAGGAAATTCAGGATCCTACTCATTTTTCCCAGAAGGATCTGGATCTTCCGAGCTGTTAGGCCAGGTTCTATCTCCAGGACTGCTCCCTTTTTCATGTTGCTCAGCACCTCTGGGTTTATAAACTGTGGGATTTATAGAAGGCCAAGTGAGGACCAATGGAATGCTGCCTGGATGCTCCTCCGCCTACCCAAGGAATGGTGCCCTGTGGCCATAACCAGTCTTCCCTGGAACCTCCGCCCCCAAGGGCAGACCCATTTCCCCAGCCCTGCTGCCAGCAGCCTTTCTGCTGCTTCCCCAGACTCCGGCCAGTGCCTGTGGCTATGTCCACATGGTGATGTGGACTTAGGCCACACATGAGAGACCCTACACCAGAGAGGTACTAGCTCTTTCTCTGGTATGGACTGGCTTCAAAGGCTGCACTGTCCCAAGGGCAACGAGCTTCTTGCCCATGGGTCCTTGGCCTCAGGGCTGGGTCAAGGAACAGTCAGGGCTGAGAGACCTCACAGTGTCCACTGATGAGCCCCACTTCCACTTTGGGTTCCCTGGGAGTATTTTGGGTTTTGTTGGGACGAGGCTTTGCCCCACTGAGGTGCCCTCAATTCACCCTCTGTCTTGGTTTGTGGCCAGTAGAAGGCTGATAAAAAGTCTGCTGGAGGGGACATGATAAAGAATAATACCAACATACCTTATTTCTGTGAGGTCTCCAGCTGATGAAATGCCGTCACACAAAGTGTCTTTCTTAAGCCATACAACAATCTATCCCTTTTACAGAAGACATCACCCAGGAAATGCAGAGGTGGGTGTGGAGGGCGTGGTCTTCCCAGGGCCCCCTAGCTGCCTAGCCTGGGCTGATCTGGTCACATCTCCCTCAATGGGTGCAGCTCCCCTCAGGGACCCCAGGCCTGTTAGGACTCCTGATCTCGGTCAGGGCAGCCTTTTCTGGACACTGCCTCCCTTTCCTGGCCCTCGACCCCCGGGGAAACCCACTGCTATTTACAGACCAGAGCTCCAGGCAGGCCCTCATGCCCTCTCCAGACTCAATTGCTCCCTCTTAAGCTTGTTTCTGCTGTGGCAGGAGTGTGAATGGTGACTCAGCCAGGTTCAGCTGCTTGGGAAAACCTGGATGGGCAAGGATGTTGGGACATCACCATTCAGCCTGCAAAATGGTGGCTATGCCAGAAAGGGAACCCAGGATACTAGCTGGCCAGGGCTGGTTGGAATTTCCCTGGAGTTAGCATTCAAAGTTCCATGTCCTGGGAAACCCTTGGTCCTGAGCAAATGGGCAGCTGGTCATCCTAACCGTACCACATTTCCTCCTCTACTTGCAAATCATATTCACACAGCTTTATTTTGCCAGGGTTGGCTGTTGGCAGCTTCCTCCTCCATCTGCCTCATCTGCCAAGAGACATGTCTACCTGTCTCTGCTTAGGTTGGGCTTGCAGAGGTCTGATTGCCTTTCTGGTGGGGCCTGTGAATGGAGCCTTCCAAATGCAATAGGAAAGGGGAATTAGAGCAAGAGTGGGGTTGTGTTCAGGTCTCACTGGGGGACTTCTTTAGTCCTCTCCTTGCCTCTGGTCCCCAGGGAGGGGCTCGAGAGCCCACCTTCCCCTAGGACAGTGTTACCTCCAGGAGTCCAGGCTCACTGTTAATATTGGGTTGAATTATCCCCACTACCCCAGGATGATACATCCAAGTCCTAAGCTGCTGTACCCGTATGTATGACCTTATTTGATAATAGGGTCTTTTCCTAAGTATCCCAGGTAATTAAGGATTCAGGATGAGATCATCCTAGGTTAGGGTGGGCTCTAAATCCAATGACTGGTGCCCTCATAAGAGAGAGGAGGAGGAGATTCGGCACACAGAAGAGGTGGGTGATGAGGGTGGAGGCGGAGATTGGAGCGATACGGCCACAAGCCAAGCAATGCATGGGGTGACCAGCAGCTGGGAGAGGCCATGAAGGGTCCTCCATGAGGGCCTTTGGAGGATGGTGGCCCCATTTACACTTTGATATCCCATATTTAATACCCAGAACTGTGAGAGGATAAGCTTCTGCTTCTGAAGCCTCCTGACTTGTGTAATTTGTTATGGTGGCCCCTAGGAAACGAATGCACGGAGGCTACTTTCCTGCTGGAACTCAGCAGAGCACATCAGACCTCCAGGTGATTATTTGTTTTGGGATGAGTGTCTAGGGAGGAGATAAGAGCGGTCTTCCCCAGGTGTCGGGCCCTGCCTTCCCATGACCAGGCTGCTGTGATTGTGAAGTGAGGTGGTGCAAGCTGACATCTTTGTTTTCCCGCCTGGCTCATAATGAGCTGAGGATGTCAGCTCTTGCAGCGCTCAATCTCATGGTGCTGGCAGGTGATGTAAAGGCATGTGGTGTTACGCATCAGGTAAAGGAAGGTGGCCTTGCATGAGTCACAGCCTGTGTGTAGATGGGCATCCCACCCAGCAGAAGACCTTACCTTGTATTTAGTGCCCAGGTTTAAACAAACCCGCTTCTGTTCATGGAAGAAGCAGAAGGTGATCTGATCTTGGCTCCTTATTTGTACCTGGATGTACTGGTTGATTTTCAAGGAGATACACTTGATAGGGGGCGCATGGACATGGATGCTCAGATCCCACCAGTTCCAGACCTTCTGGTGCCCGCCTTTGGGGAGGTGGTGGCCCAGGCTGCTGCTGAGGCTCAACCTAGACCGGGAGGTCATGTCAGGCAGCTGGATTCTGAGCCCTGTGGCAGAGCAGGGCCCCTGTCCCCTGCTGTGGTTCATTTGGGCTTCACTCCTGGACTCTTCTGTCCCTGGATCACATGCAGTCTTCCTCACCTCATGCTGTCATCACGCTGGTCTCCTGCCCAAGTGCATGGCTGGCATCTGCCTATCCTTTAGGTCTCAGCTTCAATACCCTTCTCAGAGGGGCCCTGATGACGGTCCATGCCCCTCCCCCATTAGTCTCCCTGATATGTGTATCTGTGCATGTATTTAATGGGACATTATTGGCTAATTCAGTGTTTTCAGTGTCATAGATCAAAACTGCCATAAAGATGAGTTCCTGGAGCAGAGCCTGTGGCAATCCTGCTGCTCAGGCCTGTGCCGGCATCCTCATGCATAAGGTGCCAAGTGAGATTGGGTGGGTGGATTTCTCCTCAGCCATCCCTCATTTCTAGGGGCTTGCCTGCCTTTTGAGCCATCCTTTCTCGGCCTTTCAAACCCCTTATATTTATTCACCACTGGGCCCTAGTCTGTCCCACCTCGCTCCTCTTAACCTACCCAAGAAGCTGTATGTACAGTGTTGAATTGCAAACCTGGACTCTGGAGCCAGATTCTCAGTTCAAAGCCTAGCACTGCCATTAGCAAACTGTGTGACCTTAGACCAGTAACTTCACCTCTTTATGTTTCAGTTTCCACAACTGTCAAACGCAAGTAATAGTACTTTCCTCATAGGATTGTATGGGGATTACATGCCCATACTTAGCAGCAACTCAGTAAACATTAGAATTTCCTTAGTATCTGGGTCAGAGGACAAAGAGAGGAATCTTACGTGAGCCTGCAAGGAGCAGATCCCAACTAGCTTTTTAGTCCTTGAAGTGGCTCCCGATAGAGTTCTTGCATGAGGTTAAAGGTCTGTCCCTGCCTGGGTACATGGCTCTTGGCTAAAGGTGCCAGAGAGATGAGGTCTAGAACATGAAAGAGTGTCAGGATCTGGAGGCTGTGCCTATGGGAGTGAAGACCCTATGCTGTGGGGAGGAGACCCTGCACACCAGAGCCCCGGAGTTTAGGTGGGTCTGGGTCCCCTCACTGTATCCTGGTGGGAGTCTGGTCTGGTCTGAGGCTCTTTGGGCTGGGTTTTAGTTTTCACAAACCCAGCAAACAACAATCATGCCATTCCTGAGGAAATGAAAATAAAAAAATTATCCAAGAAGTATTCATTCTCAATCCTCCCCAGTGCCTGCAACACCATGCGAGGTTCATTTCTGGTGCCCAGCTGCAGAGAAGGAAGAAGTTCCTGGTAGTTAGGGTGAATGTCCTGGGTGACCAGCTCTGTGTTTCCAAATGACTTAGAAATCTTTTCCACAAAATCTCCTAGTGACCATGGGAACACAGGCTGCTGAGGAATTCCCTCAGTTCCAGGCCCAGCTGTCCCTGGGGAAGAAACCAGCTGGGAGTGTGGGACCCATTCAGGGAGAAGTTTCTGGGAATGCATTGTTTGTCTCACTCTGAGGCCTGTGCAGATAAGCTCGTGCCTGCTGAGGAGACTTGTGTTCTGTCCAGTACCGAGAAGGAAGGGCAAGAAAAATGAGTGATATCTCTGAGGGGCAGATGGGAGCAAGAAAGGAGAGGCAGAGGCAGCAAGGCTAGAGCCTGAGCCGTGGTGGCCTGCGGCCCCTGGGATGGGACAGTGAACAAGCCACTTGCCAAGATTGTGAGGCCCACCCCAGCCTGACCGACTAGCTTGGAAGACTGAGAAGCCACTGGTACTAAGCCTGCCTATTTTCTCCTCTGGGGAGGAGCTCAGGTTTGGAAGGGGAAGCCACCAACATTTCTCCTATTCTTGACCATGCATGAACATGGTTTCTGAAAATCTTCCAAGCACATATAGGTTGCAGGGCCCAAGGAAAACAACGGAGACGAGAAATTGGGGATCTCTGAAACCAGGCTGCTTTGGGGAAGAGGGACTTTAAGCCACTAGTAGGTGCTGTCTCCAGGACCGGATGCCTGGGCCATCCTTCACAAGTAGAGGCTTTTCCAGAGCCCCAGCAACAATCTTGGGGTATCAGCTCACTTGCCTGCCCATTCCTAATGCCTGGGGAGGCTGGAGGGCTGCTCCCAGTGAATTTTAATGAGGGGATCTGGTGACTTCCCACCCTTTGAGTGCTTGCCTTTATCTTATAGCCCCAGTGGGCGCCGTAGCCTTGGGAGACAGGGCACTGCACGGCATTAGAGACATGGTGGACCTGGAACACGTTTATAGCAGGCTCTGCCTGGTCCTACCAAGCCAGAATCTTGAGTTCTGGTCAACTCTAACACCAGCTCTGAGGAGCACCCATCCCCTTGGCTTCTGTTGGGCCTAAATCCCTGGGATTTAGAGGTAAGTTGTTCTATCTCTTATATACTTTATTATTATTATTATTATTATTTTTTTTGGTACCAGGGATTGAACTCAGGTCCTTGTGCTTGCGCAGACTTTATTATTTTTTTTGAACTGGGTATCAAACTTGGGACCTTGTGCTTGTGAGGTAGGCAGTGGAACCACTGAGCTAAATCCCCAGCAATGTTTTTTTTTAAGGCTGAATCAAAATGTCATAAAATTTCTTTCCTATGATTTTCTGTATGACTCAGGTTAAGTGATTTATCCTTTGAGCTCAAGTTTCTTTATCAATGCAATGAAAACGCTTAGATTTCTTGAAATTTTCTACTGGAACATTGCCAGATATATTAAAGATAATAAACTGAATTTTTTGCCCCACTCCCACTTTCCCTACCAGGATGAGATTTTTTAGGAAGCATTTTCCCACACAAACAGACCTCAAAGGAGAGCACATACTCTCAGAACTAAAAACTCAACTAGGAAATGGTGTTTAAAATACCTAGGAGTGGAGAAAATATTCTTAAAAGCCAAGGCTTGTAGGGCAATGGTAATTTTTTAGGATTAAAAAAATTAAGTTTGGTTGTGACGATCAAGAAGAAAATATAAGTTGATCCAAATAGTATGCGACTCCTATGCCATGACCACTTTAGAAAGAAAGCAGAAAGGGAAGTCCTGAATAGAGACACCTAGCTCACCTCAGAGTTGGAGAAACTGTTTGACGGGACCAATTACTTTGTGTTGGTAAGATGAAGTTTTCTACCATCACCAGAGCTGGGAACTTAGGAATGATGCTTGATTATAATGAAATATTTAGAAGTTGCCTTTTGGACTGTGGCTAATGTACATCATACATGTGTCTCCAAAGCCCTCACCAACCCTGCCTCGAGACCCCTGGGTTTTCTGGGTAATTCTTGAAAAGTTTGACTCTGGAGAGGTGCTGAGGAGATGCAGCCAGTAGGCTGTGATCACTGAGCACTCATTTGCTCCTCTGCCCACAGGGAGGCCATGGTGCCATGAGATCTTGTGCCTTCTCTAAAGGAAAGGCCTGTCCTATTAGTCTCTCATGGTGCCCTTTCTCTGGTTTCCAGCATGTGCGAATTGAGAGACAAGGGAGGGAGGAAGGGTAGTGCAGACCAGGGGTCAAACTTTCACCACACCACTCCTCCATGGGCAGGGGTACTGGGGGCTCAAGCTTACCAGATATCTCCATTTTCATCATAGAAGGTGGCATGGCCAGGGTTGTTGATGAGGCCCCGAACCCTCATTTTTGCATCATCTTCCAGAATGATGTATGTGAACTTTTTAACACCTGTGCCGCAGATGAGCAGAGCCAGGTTTCCGGATGGATAGCTGGGAGAGGGTTAAGGCACAGGAAGTCCCTTGGGACCTACCCAGTGAAAAAGGCAGAGGACATCGTCCTCTGTCCAATCCCACACCCCAGCCCCAAGTCACAGACTTATATTGTGTCCTTCTGTTCCAGTGGATACTATATCTGGCCTGTCCCATTAGGAAAGAGAATTTGGAAGATGTTCTCATTGGAGTAGAGAATTAATTTTCCATCACCTCGATGTACCTGGGAAGAAAAGACAAACTTATAAAAAGCTCACAGATGCCGGCCACCTACTGCGGAGTGTGGCCTAGTCACCACAGCACTGGGACCACATGATGTCACATCGATGATCCCACCCAACTTGCTGGGGAACACTGTTTACCTATCTATATGAGGAGGAGGCTGAGAAGGAAACTGGAGGAGGGATGCGCTGTAGTCCGTATGATCTTTGTACTCAGGGCCTTTGATCTGAGCCGCATCTCCAGCCCTTAAATTTTTTTTTATTTTTTATTTTGAGACAGGGTCTGGCTAAGTCACTAAGTTGCCCAGGCTGGGGTCGAACTCTCAGTCCTCCTGCCTTAGTCTCTCCGAGTGCTGAGAGTATGGATGCATGCAACAATGCTGGGCTATTGACCTCATCTTAGTGTAATTAATTACATCTGTAAAGATCCTGTTTCCAGATAAGAAAACACTCTGAGGCACTGGAGTTAGGATTTGAACATATCTATTTGGGACACAATTTAACCCATAACATAAGTATATTCAAGTTTTTAATTTTTTCTTAGATTTAGTAAATTATATTTTTCTAGGAAACTGTTCATTTTATGTAAAATTTTGAATTTATTGTCGTGAATATTTTGTCACATAGTTAAAAAGGTGCTTGTACTTATGTCCTTGTTTTCGTTCTTTTTTTTCCCGGTACCAGTGATCGAACTCAGGACCTTGCACTTGTGGGGCCAGCGCAGCACTGCTGAGCTAAATCCCCAGCCTCTTGTTTTCATTCTTTATGTTATTTATATTTTACATTTTCTAGATCAACCTTGCCAGGAAGTTTGCCAATTTTACTAGTCTTTTCCAAGAACCAGTTTATGGCTTGAGTACTTTGTCATTTCTTTGCCTTCCATCATATTCACTTTTGCTCTTATCACTACCATTTGTAGCCTTCTGCTTTCTGTGGATCTTCTGTGCCTTTCTTTTTTTTCCTTTTTTTGCTATCAGGGATCGAACTCAGGACCTTGCCCTTTCGAGGCAGGTACAGTGCCACTGAGCTAAATCCCCGGCCCTATCTTCTGTGTTATTCTGTTTTCCTAATTCTTCAAATTGGATGCTGAGCTCATTGGTTTTCATCTCCTTCATGATTCTCCTTCTTCTTTATATAAGCAGTGAAAGCTATAAGATTCCTTTCAAAATACTGATTCACCTGTTTCCCAGGAGTGTAGACATTTGCCTTTCATTTTTACTTCATTCTTAATCTTTTCAAATTTCTGATATGTTTCCTTGACACCCAGTTATTTATGAATTTTCTTACATTTTCCAATGTGTATAGTATCTTTGGTTACATTACTAATTAAAATGCATCAGTGCAAGAGAGCATAGTCTATGTGATATCAACTCTTTAGTGTTTGCTGAGATTTATTTTGTGGTCTAGTGTGTGACCAATTATTGCAGATGTCCCATTGGTGGTTGGAAAGTGTATGTGTTTCCCAAAGAAGTGTAAGAACAACATGGAATTAGAGTAACTAGGTGGGGATTATGTGAATTGTTCCAGCCAATGGTATTTAAACATGGACCCTGGCTTTACTTTCTATCCAGGCAACTAGACACAATAACTGCAAGATGATGGAGAGATCCCTGACGAAAAGGTCCAGATCTCTGAGACCTACCTTGGAGGGAAGTCACTCTAAAGAACTCCATGTGAGCAAAAAATACACATCTGGGATTAGTGAGGCTCAGTAGTACAGCACTTGTCTCACATGCACGAGGCCCTGGATTCAATCCCCAGCACCACAAAAACCAAAACCAAAACCAAAACCAAACAATACCTTCTGTTTATTCAGTCACTTAACTTTGGAAAAGAATGTTTATTTCAGCAGCTAATGAGCATTATCCTGACTAATTTAAGGTCTGTGTCCTTTGAGATAGTGGCTCAACCCAATTAGCTGGTGGTATGCTTTGGCTATCAGATGTTGCCCCACAAGCTCACATGTGGGTTGGTTCCCAGCTGTGCTGCTATTGAGAGGTGGTGGAAATGTTAGGAAGTGTCCTAGTGGAAAGAAGTTAGGTCACTGTGTGTGTGCCCTCGGAACATACAGTGAGTCTTTCACTACTTCTTACTTTTCCTGTTTCCTGGCTGCCATGAGCTGAGTAGCTTTGCTTCACTATGAACTCCCTGTCATGATGTTCTGCCCCATCACAAGCCCAAAACAACAGGGCCAAGCAGTCATGGACTGAAATCTCTGAAACCATGAGCTAAAATAAATCTTTCCTCTTTTTAAGTTGACTATGTCAGGTATTTTGTCACAGTGATGCAAAGCTGACTAACACAAGATTATCCCCTATACCTCTCTTGTTTGCTCACAGTGATCCTTGTTTGCTCTGCCTTGAGTACCCTTCCCCCAGATGTCTCCATGACTCACTCCCTTGTTTCATCATTATTGGCATTTGGCCCAGCAGGCCTTCCCCTATTGTCCTATTGGTGTGGCAGCAGTTTCTCTCTCAGCCTGACAACTGAAGAGCCCCTCATGCTGCTACTTTTTCCTTGTGGGTGCCAGGTAGTAGGAAGAGCAAGGCCTTTGATGCAACATAGCTGACATAGCATTGAGTAGCATTTTTGTATACTGGCTCTGTTTTTGACTACAAGATAAGTCCATAGGAAGAGAAGATTTGTTTCATCTACCTCTGTGTCTCTAGCAGCTGGGGTGCAGTGTGTTCTCAGCACTGAAGACATAAATTCTCCATGTCTCTTTAATCCCCATGCCAAAGCTGCTTTTTGAGCTTCAGACCTGATTGTTAGCTCATGCTAATGACTCTTAACATTTAAAGTCTGATTTCCACTTACAACTTTACCGTATCAGTCTTGATAAATATATACTGTATGATTGACTTTTTAAAAACAAGCTTCATGTTTTAGAGCAAATCACAATAAAATTAAGTGGAAATACAGAGATACCCAAATATCTCCATTTCCCAACCCCAGCCTCCCTTATTATCAACATCCCTCACCAGAGTGGTGCATTTATTACAACTGATGAACCTACATCGACACACGAATTATCACCCAAAGTCTATAGCTACATCAGACTTCACTCTTCGCGTTGTACCTTTTGCAGGTCTGGACAAATGTATAATGACATGTATCCACCACTGCAGTATCATACAGAGTATGAAAATCCTAAAAATCTCTGCTCTGTCTATTCCTCACTCCTTCTCCCCTAATCCCTAGCAACTACTGTCTCTATAGATTTTCACCTTTTCTAGAATGCCACACAGTTGGGGTCATACACATGACCTTTCCAGACTGGCTTCTTTCACTTAGTAATAATGCACCTAGGTTTCCTCCATGTCTTTCATAGCTTGATAGCCCATTTCTTTTTAGTGTTGAACAATATTACATTGTGTGGATGTACTATAGCTTATCTATTAACTGTATAATTGATTTTTATATTCATTCTGATTTATTATGAGGGAACTGTATATAAAAATATGCATTTATCTTGTTCTACTTCCTCACATCCAGTTACCTAATCAGGCAGAACTCTGAATAAAGTTTAGTAAAAGTCCTATTCAAACTGCCAATAACCCAGATGCTCAGCTGGGGTCCATGTATTGGATACATTTTTCTTGTGTTCACATTGTGTATTGGAAATGACAGCTCTCTGATGGTGTGTGTGCCTTTCCTGAGCTAAAACCAACCAACGAACCAACCAACCAAAACAAACAGAAACCCTGTGTAGAGTGAGGGTACCAACACACTGCCATTCTTACCTTTGTCTTGTTCTGTATCCATTCTTTATCCAGTTCTATTTTCTTATGGGGGCAGGAGCGAATAGAAGGATGATGATCTTTTTTGACTTCATCTGCTTCCTTGACTTCTTCCTTAGGCTCCTCCTCAACTTTTGGTTGAGTCAATAAATGAAATGTGAAAGTGGGCTTCCGACCCGTCATTTAGTGATTGAATGATGATTGCATTCAGTCTGATGATTGAGTCAAATATGATTTTGGTGCGAAAGAGAAAAGAAATTGAGATGTTTCTCAAGGTCCCAAAGGGAGTTTGAGGGTTTGGCGGATCAGCTGCTTTCTCTGGAAAGAAGGCTGCCAGATAGTAGGAAGAGCAAGGGCTTTGATGCAAGAAGGGTAGGGCTGGAATTCCAGATCTGTTTTTCCATCCATTCACTCAGCACATGTTAAGAGCTTAGTGTGTGCCAGCCCAGTGCCAGATGATGAAGGCAATGGTGAAGACCACCTAGTCCTGATGGGGTCCTGGGGAGGTGACTCAACAATGTTACCAGTCACAAAGCAATGAATAGTGTGCTCACCAATGAAAGGTGGGGCTGCTAAATGAACAGAGGCTATGTTGAGGAGTTGGGAAAAAAGGGAAGACATACCTTAAACATGTTGTTTTAATTTAAAACTTATATTAAAATGTCTTGTAAAGTGTAGGGCAAAAATCTTTCCTTTGAGGCCTAAGGACTGGGGCTCTGTGATCATTTTTATTCCAACCATATCCATAATTTATTACTTAACACCTTCAGCCTTGGCAATTTGTAATAGCCTGAGTGTGGAATTGGAGAATCTTCAAAAAATTTTTGTACATGTTCCCTAATCTTTTGTGTATGTTTGGTCCACATCTAACTCGAAGCAATTTAAAAAAATGTTTTCTTGTGAGTTTTGAGCTTTCAAAAAAGAAAAAAAAGAAACATTTTTTAGTTTTCATAGCAACAACTTCTTTTTATAATAATTGAATTTTGGGACTAACCTAGTAAGGACGCCTGAGGAACAAATGCGGCTTTCCATATTTTTTGGTAAGCACTGGGAGTGGCAGTGGCCAGATGTGGAGAGGACCTACTGTCTGTCCCATGTGCCAGGACCCTGTTGGCGGAGCTCAGATCACTTGGCAGCTGGGTTAGGGGAGGTCGGTTAAGACAGCCCTGGGTGTCCCACCATTGCAGCCAACACAAGCTGCCAAGAGAGCTCATGGGAGGGGCTTAGCAAGGCTTGAAGCTGAATGACTCTTGGTGAAAGATACATCTCTAACATGCCAAGTGTTGTAGCATATGCATTGTGTGGTTGAAGGTTCCAGTAGGAATGGGTTAGTGGTGACAGATGATTTAGGAGAGACAAGCAGGAGTAGATCATTTCTACAGTAGGTTCATTCTCTCACTTAAGAAATACTTATTTTGCTCCTTTATACCAAGAACTGTCTCAGGGAGACAAATGTTACACAAGTGAACAAGTAAAAATGTAATATGCCAGATTGTTATGAATGCTAGGAAGAAAAATTAAGCAAGGATAGCAGAAAGGCAAGTGTGTGCATGTGCACACTCTGGTTGATAAAGGGTAGTCAAGGAAAGTATTCTGAGATGGTAACATTTAAGCAGAGACCTGGATATTGGAGCCAAGAGAGTTCTAGGCAGAAGGACCAGCAAGTACAAAGGCCCTGAGGCAGAGAACACTTGGCCCATTTGATGAATGACAGAAGCGTTGATGTGTCTGGAGAGGAAATATTGTCAGCCATATAAGGAATGCAGAATTTTCTTGGAGGTCTTTGAGAGCCAATGAAAAGTTTTTGAAAGGACATTCTGGAAACAATGTGAAGAAAAGATGAGAGACAAGAAGATAGTCAGGAGGCTAGCATCCAAGGGGAGAAATGAGTGGATCTGTGAGCCCCAGATTCCCTAAAATGGGGTAATGATGCTTATGACTGTAACTGCCTATGGGACTGCTGTGAACTGCAGCACACATGGTGGTGCTGCCAAGTAGAAGGTCAAAACATCTGTGTTCTCAAAATAGAGTTGTGTTTTGATGGTTCATGATACCAGTGGAGCAATCTTCTGCTTTTTCTCACCAGACAAGCTGGTTCTGAACAGGAAAGACTGCATTATTTGAGGAGCCCAAAGCAAAATGAAAATGCACGGACTCTAGTTTTAAAATTATTAAGAATTCCAAGGCAGTAACAGCAGAATTTAAAAACAAGCAGATGACCCCTATAGGAGTGTAGCCCTTTGTGACTGCAACTGAAGCCAACCTTTGCTTGCCAAATGGAGTGTTTAGGGACACAAGGTGAGGGGCAGGAATATGGAACATTGTATCCCATTCTGTGAGCCTTGGCAGGAGGCATATTCTTCCCACTTCAGTAACTGAAGGTGACAGTCTCTCCTTTTCTCTGCCCCCTAATTCCAATGAGGACACAAGACCCAGGCTTACAGGGTCTCCTGACTATTTATTCTCTTCTCCGACACACTGGTCTGAATGTACCCAGAGGATGAGCTCTGAGTTTGCCCTGAGAGGCCTTAGGCATGAGTTTGGCTTTTCTATTTAATGGCTGGGTGATCTTGGGCAAGTCACTTAGCCTCTCTGGCCTTAGTTTCTTAGTCCCACTTCAAATGGTTATGAAGATTATTTTGAATCACATATGTGAAAGTATCTAGGCCATAGTGTTTATTCCTTAAGAGTTAGGTTGGGGCATACACTGCTACTGGGAAGTGTTCTCTCTCTTGACAGGGAACCTGAGGACCTGGCTTAGGAGGAAAGCAAACCATATCTGATGAGCTATGTCTCTCATCTTTTCTGGTTGGATCCGTATTGTGGTTTTGAATTTCTCAGTCAAATAGCCTGATGACTTTGCCCCTTGACTCATGCTTTCCATAACTAGATCCACAAAACCAGTAACCTCTATGATTGGCAAATCTTTTTTTTTTTTTAGTACCGGGGATCAAACCTGGGACCTTGTGTTTGTGCAGCAGGCGGCCAATGATTGGCGAATCTTAATAACTGGGCCCCAAATGCCTTCAGTGTCCTGGCAACAGAGTTATTTCCTTCTCAGATTTTGTTAATATTGTCTTCTTGGAGAGCCTTTCCCCAGATATGGGCCAGACTCCCTCCTGTGTCTCCCATGGCCACCCTGCTGGTCACAGGCCTTAACTATCCTCTATACAGTTCCCACTCCCTTGCACTCTTTCACCCCTTCCCACCAATCAATAAGCCCACTAGACTGTGTCTGTCTTGCTTGGTATTTTGTCTTCTGCAGCTGGGGCTTTGTTAGCCCAGTAGGCATTTGAGTGAACAAGCATCTCTGCCTCCTTTATGGATGGCAGACAGAGAGACCAGAAAGGGGTGGAAAGTGGCAGAGTGGTGCTTACCCTCACGTCTCTTCATCAGTAGTATTGTTTCTTTGAATATTTCAAAAATTTTCTTCAACCTAAAAGGAATGTGAGCCATCTTTAGAAGCCAAGACTGAATTCGTGTTTCCATATAAGGAGGGGCTGGATCCTGCAGAGACTTCCTAGTCAGGGGAAAGTTGGCCAGTGGCTCTGCTTTCCAACCCAACTTTCCCATCCAGTGAAAGCTTAGGAATAAAGGCAAGGCATATGGCATTGAACCTGTGCTTCCTGCCTGATCTCTAGCTGACCGGGAACCTGGGCACAAGGCTGACTCCCAGGTCCTTCATGGTAAATTCAGCAAGGGTTATCTTGGGGTCAAGGGATGTCCAAATGCAAGTGCAGCTCTATTGAGTGAAGTTCATGTGGCTTGATTTTCTATGGCTTGTCCCTGTCCCAGTAAGGGACATCTAGAGATGTCCTGGCAAAACAGCATTGTCTGTGAATTACACAGAGTCATTTGAAACTTTTTGCATTAGTAGGAAATATGTTAAGTTGGCTCACTCAAAATGACTGATCCTGAAAGCCACACTGAAGCAAAGCCTTTCAAAATCCACCCCCCCCCACCCCGCCGCCGCCATCAATGTACAAACTGAGTCAAGTCATTCTGGCCTTTCAGTGGCTCTGACTGTTTTACTTCCAAATAAGGGTGGCTAGTAGAGGAACAGCGCTTCCTGGTTCTCAGTTCAGAGTCCCCTTGGAAAAGAATGTGCCAGAATGAGTGTTCTAGCTTAGTTGGATCTGAGAAGAAGGCCTTGGCCATGTAGCTCAGGTTCCTTGGAGAAAGCATAATAATTTAACTCAGAACAACTCCAGCAATCAAATAGGTTGGAATAGATTATGCTGTTGCACCTAGCAGAGAGCAATGGGTTACTATTTGCACACAAAAAACTATAGGGAAACTAGAGAGTGAGATCTTCACGGCCCATTCCAACAAATGTTTTATTTGCAAGTACTGTATGTGGAAACAAAGTTTATTGGTACCCGTGAAAAAAAATAAGGAGCATGGAGTGGTGTGGGTGGAGACCTATCGTTTGGGCTGAGAGCAAGATGCTAAATAGAGACAGACTTAAACTCCAGGGAAGAGATCCAGTCAGGGGCACCCAAGACCCTCTTGTGAAGAGCAGGGTGTTCTTCTCTTGGCTTTTGGTCACCTTTACAGTCCTCACCATTAGTTCCCCAACAGCAGAGGCTGTGAGGTACACACTACTATATTTCTAGAGCATTGCTTAGCACACAGCAGGTGCTCAGGGAATGCTGAATGTAATCAGGTTGGAATGAGACTCTCTTATAGGCTGAAATGATGAGAAAGTGGAAGAAATAGCGTGTAGGTGGCAGGATGAATAATCAAGACATTATTCGATGTTTGTTTCTGCTAATCTCAAAGTTTGGGAATTCTTTATGTTTTGCTCTAGGAGCTCTGTTTTGTTGCCTTCCCCTTCTTGGAGAGGCCTTGGGGATCTGTTTCCCATGACTACTGAGCCCACAGTGGATGCTGCTAGAAGCCAAACTTCCTGACTTGGTGAATGCCTGAACTTGCCACAGTGATGTCATAGGATGTCCTGTCCCCATGCCTGTGCCTAGTGTCACTGCTACAGAATCTGCCACAAATCCATGCCCTCCAACCATACCCCATCTTGCTCTCCAGGTTTCTCTAGTGGCTAAGGGAACATCCAAGTTTCCACACCAACAGCATGTCCTGCAACAGACTGGATGCATAGTGGGATTCTGGAACATTTATGACCCGGGGCCTTGACAGCTAGAAACACTGGTCCAGCAACAGTTTTGCAATAACCTTATCATTCTCCACTTCATGGTCTGGGGCTCTGGCTACAACCCCCATGTCAGTGAAGCCCATGGCTCTCCCTCCTTAAGAAAGCATGGAAAAGTATTAGCTAGCGTAGGGTGAAGCTAGGGAGTTGTTGGACAGATATCCAGGATCTTGATGACACCTTGCCCTGTCTTTTAAAGGGGGTTGGGTGTTTTTCTCTAGGTTTTTGTATGAGATCATGGTTTTCCAAGACATTTCTTGCTCAGGATTTCCAACTTCTGCCATTGCCTGCCTGTTCCATTCCTGTGGCTCCCATGCTTTTGATTTCCTCACTCTTGAGTTTTGGCCTTGGTCTGGAAAATTCTGTCTATTTGACACTTGGGTATCACTCTTGCCCTTGCCCTTGTACCTGGCTTGGGCCAGCTCTTTGAGTCAGGGAACCTGCCTGGCCCTGGTTCTGCTGTCTTCCCTGCTCGTCTCATTTACACTTTCTCTGCTGCCACCTCTGGCCTCCCAGAACTCACTGACCACTAGCTCTGCCTTCTAGTTACTTACAGAATCCCCAGCTTCCTTTTGTTTTCACTTTCCAGCAATTTAGACAGGGGAATATCCAAATCCTCTTCCAATTCTTTTCGAGCAGCTATTTCTTTGAGTAATGTATTAAACACTGCCTCGTAGGAGCTGTTAAAAAACTACAAAAGGATCACAAAAGGAAATATCCAGAAAAGGAAATATACAAAGGTTCCAAGTGACATTTTAACATGTTAGGAAAAAAATACAAATAGTAGTGCTGAAGGATGGTTAGCAAGAATTCTTTTAAAGAGCATTTCCATTACCATCATATCCTCTCCTTCTTACCAATTCCCTCAAGAATTATTTTAAACATAAATATGAGAAGAAATATATAGTAAATATAAATTTCTTTTTTCCAATTGTGTAGATGACTATAGGACATATAAACATTCCATATCTTAAGAGCCTAACAGGCTTTCTGCATCCCCAAAATAGTCAAGCTCCCAGGGTAGCTTGTTTATTCAGTGACAAGACTGAGGTTTTTTTTTTTGGTACTGGGGATCAAACTTGGGATCTTGCGCTTGCAAGGCAGGTGGCGGAACCACTGAGCTAATCCCTAGCTGACAAGACTGAGTTTTGTAGGAAGTAGTGTAGCTAGCACATCATTGCATTGGACAGTTCTGCATTTGGAAATTCTTCCCAAGTATGTAATGAGCTGCCTTTGTATTTTGTAAATCTGACCATTCTATCCCAGGTCTGTGCTGTTTTATCATGACTGACCCTTAGGTGGGTGCTCACAAGAGTTTTTTTCCTTGGATCCCTTTTGATAGAAGGTGAAGGCTGGCTGCCTTTCTAGAGAGGAGAGGCAGGAGTTGGTCAAGTTGCCTGTTCCTAGCTCACCTACAGGTTAAGGTTGTTATGGTTGTCATTCAACATGTGATAATGGATTGCCATCAACTCATTGTCCTTCTACAGTACATGAAAGACCAAAATATCAAAGTTGTGTGGGAAGTAGGACAAATCCAAGAGTATGGCTAATGTTTTTAAGTTGGGGAAAAACCTTGTGCCTTAGGTCTGGCCTGCCTGATTTCTGGCCTTTGAACAACCCTTCTCCCCATTGTTCGAATCAGTGCCTTAAGGCAATTTCAGGTTAAGGCCCTTGCTGCTGTTTTTTTGGTCACTAAATTCTTCATTGTTGACAATCCTTTAGTTGGGATGGGGTGACTTCACTTTTTGTGGCCAGTGATCTGTCACTACCCTTTGTATTTTGTGTCTGTTCACCAGAAAGTACAAGGCCATTGTAATCCACTGGACAGTAGATTCAACTGGGCAGGTCCACTTGGTGTTCTGGCCCATCTAGGCTGAACCACTCCACACTATTGAGTCAACATATGTGATACCTTGGGAGTTTGTATCATTTGCTTGCTCAGCCAATGCAGTAGAATACCCTCTACTTAGTGGGCACTTTAGTGATGAGGTCTTCCATGTTCAGAGACCCCTCTCAGGGGAATCACTAGTTGCTGAAATCAAAGGAACTTGTATGCACAGCAAAGCTTATGATACATGAGTGTATATTAGAAATAAAAATGAGTGTGTGATAGTGAACTAAAGATAGCCAATGAATTGTCAAAATAGCAAAATATATCTTGAAAGCCTCATCCAAATAGCCTTTAGTTCCTTCTTCCTAGTTTGTACCCTAGAGCTTTCTGGTAATGCCTCAGCAATTTACACAAATGTTGAGCTGCAGGTACAGTATGGCATTCATCCTGTTCTTTCTCCCCTGGTGTGGCTCTGCTGGGCCACATATGCTGTTTACCAGGTTGCTTGGAGAAGCCATATGACCATCTGCTATGGTTTGGATGTTGAATGTCCCCAGTAGGTTCATGTGTCAAGGGGTTGCTTGATCCCATGGTTGCAGCAAAGGTGCTGGAACCTTTTAGAGGTAGGGCCCAATGGAAGATCTTTAAGTCATTGGAGGGTTGCCCTCTAAGGGGATATGGGACCCCATCTCTTCCCATCTCTCTGTTTCCTGACTTAAGATGTGACTGCTTACTCTGACATGCCGTCCTTCCATGATGTGCTGCTCTTGCCAGAGCCCAAACCAACAGAGCTGCCTGGTCTTGGACTTGAATCTCCAGAGTGATGAGCCAAAATAAACCTCCCTTTAGTTCATAAGTGGCCTGTGTCAGGTTATGCAAAGCTGGCTACTACACTACCTATCATGAGAATTCTGTGCCACAGGTGCTACCTCAATGTCTTGAGTGTCCAGTTCTTGAGAGACAGAGTAGCATGGAAGTCAGAGGGAAAGGACTCTTCCTAGTTTGTGCCATACTTTGTCAATTGGACCCTACAGCAACACTACTTGTGTCCAGAGTTTCACAATGTGCTTCATGACTGGCTTTCATGAGTGATTGGCCTTTATACCCTAGCCATAGTGTCTCAGTTCCAGTCTATGGCATTTAGATAGAAAACAAGACATGGTGTCACATTTTTCACATTTTTTTCTGGATTCCAAAAACCCTCATTCTAACTGCAAACCAAAAGTTCCCAGGCTCACACAGGAAAACCAACTAACACTGGCATGCTTTTATGTGTTGGGGGGTGGGGGGAGGAGAAATTATCTATCTAGAGTAGTAAGAAAATAATGCCCCATGAGCTCCAAGGCTCCAACTATATGCTAAGGATTCTGTTAAGGGTTGGTTTGTGTCCCCCAGCCTCCAATTCATATGTTAAGTTCTAATTCTAGTATCTTAGACTGTGACCTTGTTTGGAGATAGGGTCTTTAGAGAGGTAATTAAGTTAAAATGGGGTTATTAAAGCTGGGTTTGGTGGCACACTTTTCTGATTCTACTATTTTGGGAGCCTGGGGAAGAGGATCACAAGTTCAAGCCCAGCCTGAGCAACTTAGTGTCTTAGGGACACTAAGGGACCCTAGTTCAAAACAGTAAATAAAAAACATGGAGTGCGAAGGTCCTAGATTTAATCCCCAGTACCTCAAAAAAAGAGAAAGGGGTCATTAAAGTGGGTCTCATCCAGTATGACTGGTATCCTTCCTTACACAATTTTTGACAGAGATACACACAGAGAGAAAATGATGTGACGTGACGGAGAAGACATCATCTACGAGCCAAGGAGAAAGGCCTGGGCCAGATCCTTCCCTCACAGCCTCCAGGAGGAACCAAGCCAGCTGACACCTTGAGTTTGAATTTCTACCTTCAGAACTGGGAGTCAATCCATTTCTGTTGTTTAAGCCTCTTGGCTCATGACACTCTGTTGCAGTGGCCTTAGCAAACTAATAGATTCCAAATCAAAACTTCAGTCAAGAGCTTTCTTCTAGGATCAATTAGATTGGCTATTTCTGGTTTTCACCTGGGCTTCGTCTGGATGTTTAACACATACTTGAAATTCACAGTGTCCCAAATGGAACTTTCTACTTTACTGTACAAACATGCCCTTCTTCCTCTCTTCAGCTTCCCAGTTTATAGAGTTTACTATGTCCTACGTCATGGCAGGTGTATTGGGCAGGGCCCAAAGCAACCAGTCTTTATTATTTGTTCATCTGTACTGCTTCTGTGGGGTTACTCTTCTTCCTGTCCTTAGTCTTCCCACTTCTCCAATCTGTCATCTCTGCAGCCGTGGAAATGACCTTTAAAAATGTGATACAGAGCTATCAGTCTTGAAAGAACTCAGTTAATATTGTTGGGGACTCTGGTTGGATCTCCTATACCATACTGTTTTCTCCAGATACATTATATATTTAAGAAGGTCCCTGAGACAGCTAGAAAAAATGAGTGAATTATAAAATATTTTTTAGAGTGAAAAGACATTTCTAAATATAAAACAGTACCCAGCAGTCACACAAAAAAATGGATCAATGAGACTACCTGAAAATGAAAAATGACCATGTCATGGGAAATATCACGAAGAAATTTGGAATACAAAATACAAACTGAATAAAAACCTTACAACATACATGTCAGGAAAAGGACTAAGTTCTTTAATGTATAAAAAGCCCTTACCAAATTAGAAGGAAAAAGAAATAAGTAACATACTAGAAGAGCGGACAAAAGGCAGAAGATGGCCCTTCTCACAAAGAGACACATGTGACCCATGAATGTGAAAAATGTCTGGCACCCTTCATAATGAAGAGATGCAAAAGGGAATGGTGAGATATCATTATTTTCTCTCTGTCAGATGGGCCCAATTATGACCCTTGGTAGGTAAGGGAGTGATGAAGGAGGTACTCTCGAGGCCTCTAGGGAAAATGGCCCAACTTGTGTGTGTGTGAGCAAACCTTTTGAGCTAAGGGTATAGATTCTTCACATTCAGCATTCAATTGCTAAGAATTTATTCTTTAGATATACTTGCATAGGTAATAAGATATGTACAGTTCATTGCTCCCCCCCATATATATCAGAAACAAATTGATAGGATGCTACATCTAAGATAGAATGGAATACCATGGATTTCACAAATATGTTATTTAGAGAAAAGAGAGCTATAGAACAGAACATATATTATAATCCTTTTATAGATATGCACATTTAAAAAAGATATGTGTATTTATATATGCATTAAAGTTTCCAGAAGGCTAAAGAGTAGTATGCAGTAGCTATTACTGGGAGGTAAGGAGGTGGAGACTTGGAAAATTTATTTTACAGCCTTTTGACCATTTCAATATTTAAAAATCATGTGTACATGGTAGTTGCAATATTCAAAATCTAGGCTGAATCAAACTACCTAAATAAACAAAAACACTCAATCTGGTTGTGTCATACACCTTCCTAAAATACTTTCTTGACAAAGTCCTGCAATAGCCCAGTGCTTGCAATGGGAGCTCCTCTGCTCAGCCCACTTGTCCCACAGGGCTCTCTGGAAGGCTGCCAAATGTGCCCTGCTGTTTTAGGACCTCACCCAACTATGCAGAAGATATGCTGCCTGTGAGTGCCTCCTGCCCTAATATTTGGAGGAGATGATTTCAAATTTTTATCCAACTTACTTTCTCATCAAAATCCTTGGCTTCCTCTTTGTCAATATTATGCTCCTTCATTAGGGTTTCCCAAAAGGTCTTTTTATAAATGTCCATGGCTTTCGATTTTGGTAGGTACATTGGAAAGAAAGGCATTTGGAAGGGGAACCAAAAGAAAGAAAGCAATTTATGACATTTACCTTTACCCTTTCAAAATGGATAAATCATCAATGAGACTAAACACATGTATCAAATCAGCTACAATTCAACTTGGGGGTGCTGATACGGTAGGAAGAAAGGGTCAGTTTCAGCGGCCGACATAAGGGTGCAAGGGTATGTGCTCCTGGTGGTTGGTGACGTCAGTCTGTCAAAGTACTGTTCCACTGAGTCCTGAAGGAGTAAGGGGATGAGCAGGTAGGTAGCTGGGGGAGAACATTCCTAGCTGGGGTCTAGCAGGTGCAAAGCCCTGGGGTGAATGCTGGACCACTAAACCTGTTGAAAAACTGCAAGGGGCCAGGATGTCTGGAAGGAGCATGAAGAAGCACAGCAGGTGAAGTCAGAGAGCAGACAGAGATAGCACCAGCTCGAACAAACAACTATAGGCTGTGGAAAGGACTTTAGATTTTACTCTAAGGGGAGATTTACTCTGTGTGATTTTTTTCTCAGAAATTCCAAGAAATATTTCTGTCTTACACCAGTTTTGTCAAAAGTGGCCAATTTCTAGAATTGCCAGTGGTTCATAATTGCTAATCAAAGCATTAGAGAGGACTCTGTAAGCCCTTACTCCTCAGGGATAGCCACGGCCTGGTGACTCCCTGGGCCAGGAGATGGCTGAAAGCCTCCACTGTGACAGAGCACGAATTGCATTGTGGAATTGATAATCACAACGTGGGCCTCTCTTTCATCCTTCCGGGAAGAGGTGGCTTCTGAGGCAAGAACTTGGAGAAAGTGACCCTCACAGGATAACTGGGCCCCTGGGAAATGACAGTGACCTGTTGCCTCAGCTTCAGGATGACATCAGCCCCTTCAAGCTAGGGAAAGGGAGAACCTTGAAAATTCAGCAGGCTGGCACAGGGCTGACTTACTTAGTTTGATTTTTCATCTTCATTACACCTTTGGGGGTGGAAAGGGGATATACTTGTGACCCTGCCAGACCCATTAGACTGTGGACTGCTTCCTGATTTTGGGTTCAGTACTAAAATCACTGATTCCATTGGGCTCCTGATGGGATAGAGAACTCCACTGAATTTAACCGCCTTTACTGATGCCCAGGCCAGGGTCTCTCTGTCTGCAAACCTCCTATCACAGGCTTGGTTTACTCCCAACAGACAGCTGTCATGTGTGAAAAGCCCCCAGTGGCCATTTATTTCTGTCACCTTCTACAAAGGCATACACACCACCACCAATGGGGTTACTCAGTGTGGCACAGGCAAGGGACACTTGCAGCATGATTTCAAAAAGAGTGTGTGCTCCCTGACTGTCTGCTGTGGGGATGACCACAAGAAGTTTTGCGAAAGCCACTTAGGAAAACTCAAGAAGAACCCATGGGAATTTGAGGGAGCACTTAGGAAGCTCCTCATGGGCAGTGCCGTGAAGAAGTGGCTGAGTGGGGGAAGCAGGGTCTGAGTCCATACACGAACGTCAGGTGCTGGGAGCCATGAGGCGGGCTGCCTTCCATGGGGCTGCTCAGGATGGAGAATGAACCCACTCTGGCTCTGACAGCTCACCCCCTACCCTGCTTATGATTGGCTTATTTAAGTAGGCTTTATTGGATAAAACACAGTTAATCTGAGGGGGAAAGTGGGCATTTATCACAGAAAGAAGGTGAACTCAGCATCTCTCAATATCAAACAGTGGTGCACAGAAGTGTTCGATTGGTGTGATAATTAGGCTGATTAACATCAAAAGGCATTGTGGACATATCAAGTCAGATGGGAAATAAGCAGCAGCACAGCTTTAACTGGGGCTGAGTGAGAAGGGGCAGCTTTGTTTCTGCTTTACTGTTCCTTTGGGGATTTGAGTCAGCTATACCTCTGTTCTGGTGAGAACATCATCTACTCCTGAAATGGCCCCATGGAGGAGGAGAAGGCCAGGGCAAGCGTCTTATGAGACCCAGGCCACTTCCAATATGTCACCCTCTTTCTCTTGTGTCCTAACCTCTCATCTGTGCAATATGCACAAGATTTGTCTCTACGGAGGCTTGGAGAGAGGACTGGTGTTGATGTAGGTCAATCCTGGCACACATAGTTCCCTAATTTGACAATGTTCTTTCCCTAGTCTGATTAAGAACAAATCTTACTTCTTCCTTATGCAAGTGTCTCTCCTGTATTTTTCTTGACAGAACTTTATTTCCTGGATTTAAGATAAATGTTTGATCTATGTGTATTTGCTCTGTAAAGTTGATACAATAATCCCTATGTTACAGTGACAAAGATTCTTCACTGACATTAGTCAGGCTCTTGAATCTTCTCCTAGTTAATTCTGCCTCCCCCATCCCCCAGGTCATGTCTGCCTTCAACAGAAATTCTGGGAGGTCAGTTTAGCCCCAATTCCCTGCCCCAGTGTTTCTTTGTAGTAACTTTCCATGCAGTGACCCTCAACCCTGTTTTTTGGCTGTGAATCCCACTTGACTATGCAGCATCTGCGGTTGAGCCTGGTCTCTCTCCCACACTGCAACACAATAAGATGGAGAAAGTTGTGCTTAGCAGTACCCTTCTGGGGTTGCAGAGGGCTTGATGGGACCACAGTCTAGAGTTCAGAAGTGTTCGAAAAGCCACAAGGTGGAGTAGAGGATAGGATTAGAATGGGGTGTGTGTATTTGAGACCTGATTTCCCTCACACCTCAATGTCTAGTATAACAGACCATAGCCCTTAAATTGTTTTCTGATAGGGAAGGGTCTAGTCAATTACAGGGCTTTTGTTTGTAAGAGCTGCTATGCAAGTTGGGATCTTGCCACACCTTAAGATTTTCTCCTGTTTGTCCTCCATTAGGATCCACCTAGCCCCTCTTCAATAAAATGTAATAAATCCTTAAGGGCACCATTTAGAGGAGCTCCAAATTATTTGCTACCAGGGGCCACCAGATGAGTCTATCTGAATGAGAGCGTGCATGCCACTGAAGTCCTGCTTCCCAGACCTCAGGGAGCCCAGCAATAGCCTGGACAATCTGTAAATGTAGGAGGGCCTAATCCAGTGCTTTTGAGTAGGAAAATGGACTTCTGGTCCTGTTCTAGATAATTCTGTCTTCCTCTGGAGACTCTATTTCTTTAGGAGTTTCTGGGGGCATGTGCCCAATATGTCCCCAGGTCAACTCTGGAACTTGGTACAAGCTAGACCAGAAGGGAGGCAACCACTCGAGGGAAATTTCCCAGCTCAGGAATACTCTGCTGAAAGCAGGAATCTTTGAATAGATTATGTTGTTTTCTCACCATCATCTCCATCTTCATCTTCATCTTGCTCCATTTCAGAGGCAACTGAAAAAGAATAGGAAAAATTACTACATTTGGATGTGTGGTATAGTGATCTTGAATCTTTTAATCCTTGAGGGAATTAATTTAAAAATCACCTCCTGATTAGCTGGGGTGACTCAGGGTGGAGATCATGTGTTTTGGGATAAAAGGTTTTCTTGATATTCTGGCAGCACAGGCTCACAGAATTTGGATGACCTCCCTTTGTTTTTATTTTATCTTGACCACTACAGTTTAAGTTCAGAGAGGGTGAGATAGGTTTTGTCCATCTTTATAAACTGCCCAGTATAGAGTAGATGTACAGTAACTGTCACTGAATGAACTAAGTATGTAGGATTCATTAACTTCATTCCTAACTGTAGTCATAAATATTTACTTGCCTTGCAAAATGCCAGAGCACTTGACTCTGGTTCAATGTCATACCTGAATCTTAAACCTTGACACTAAATTCCAAAGACAGTACCTTGGTCATTGGCCTTGATTAAGGCAGGCCTGGTCTAACATGGTCAAAGGGGGCTCTCCATGGCTCCGGACATTTGAATTCTGTGCTTCTTACTTCCTTGTGGATGGATTAGTAACTTCTATGGGTCATTTAAAATCATTATAAGTTATACCTTCCAAATCAGACTTCATAGTGGATAGTATTGAGATTCCTTGATCTGTTTTCAGTTTTGATATTGAAGATTTTCCTGTTAAAAGACAGAAGAGGGTGGCCATTATGCCTTTTATCTTACACTTTTCAAAGTCTGGGGATTTGGGTTCTGTGTTTTCTCTTGGCACCCAAGGCTGGCTGAGGGAGGGGAAGCCTAAGGCTGAGGGGCACTGCTGACATGTCCTGGTTGTTCCCTCTGGTCCTCTGCTTCCTTTTGGCTTTGGGCACTTGCTCTAGGATGGCAATAAGTCAGTAGTCAGAAAAGGCAGTCTCTCTCTGATTTTCCCTCTTGTTATCATGGGGCTAGTTGGGTTCCATAGAATGGCTGGGATTAGGGCAAATTTAGAGATACTTCTCCTGCTATAGGAACCATACAGTTAGGTGTCTTCAAGGCCTTGGTTACAGTGAGGTATCCCTGTCACTACAGCAAGTGGGTATCTCTAGTATTCTGTTGTCAAGGGGTCCCCAAGAGGTGGAAATGGGGACTGTCTAATATAGATCTGTTAAATTTTGCTGTGTTTGAGATGGAAGGTCACTATAGTTTCTAAAAAACTTTTGAAAGTTCTTTGTTACCCTGGTTTTATGTCTTCAGGAATTTTGTGATCCCTACTCCTTTAATCTCCTTCATCTCTCTTTTTTTCTCCTAATTCTAGACACACGTGTACATATGGGTACACACACAAAGATACACCCCCCACACACACACATTTCATTCTTCAGAGGCGAACAGAAAAAGGGCCATGATGAACAAGTGAAAGTCAGCTGCTGGATCTGCTAACTGCATTTGAGTCTGGCCCAAAGTGCCAGTATGAGAAGTCCTGGACAGGCATTCTAGCAATCACTCCTGTAGCTCTTCAGTGTGGGGACAAGCACCTCCACAGGCAAGCGACACTCTAAATTCAAAAAAACTCATTCACTATGACATACTGATGACCTGTTTAGTAATAATCTCCTTTTTTTAGAATGGTTCCCTAGGATTATACTTTTCAACATCTTTATGTTGGGTGTTTTGGATCTGGGTTTTCTGTTGGCACCCAGACTTATTTCTCCAGTTAATGGGCCTCTTCTAGTCCCTCAGGGTAGATTGGAACAGGCAGTTCTCTGTTTTGTGTGGCAGACCATCCAATATTTATGGAGCTAACATTATCTCCTACATGTAACATCCCACTTTGCTTCAGTAGTTCCTTTGATGATGTTGTCTCCAGGTCTGCCTAACCCCAATCTTTCCTCTGAGCCCTCACCAATCTGCTTCTAGCTCTGTAGATTGTTGCATCCCCCAAACTGAACAGGCCATCCAGGTGGCCTTCCAGTACAGGGTGGAGTGGAAGTGCCCTCCTCGTATAATCCTTTAATTACATTTGGTTATGTCCACTTTTCTATCATACTGTTGACTCAATGAACTTGTGGTTAAGTGGGACACCTGAAAACAAACAGGATTTCTGAATCTCGTGTATCTCCATCCTGTTGTTTTGTGGGGCTTAATAGAGTGGATCTAATCTAGATTACCAAACATTTTTTTTTTTAGTTCTTTTATTGGTACATTTTAGGTATACAATTCCTTTACATTTATCATTGGGTGCTTGAACCTGTACATGATGTATCTTGGTTCTTATTTTTTTCCCCATTACCTGTGAGCCCTTCACCCCTTCCACCCTTCCCTATTTACATAGACATCATTTCCATTTTTTTTTCTTTTCTCATAGTTTTTCCTTTCCCCTTCCCCTCCCTTCACTCCTTCATCTTTGGACCGTTTTTCCTATTTCAAATTATCAATTATTCATTTTAATCATTTTAACTCTTGTTTACACTATCAGTTTCTCACACTAGAGAACTGTTCAGTATTTACACATGTGTGTCCTGTTTATTTCACTTAAGAGTATGGCCTCGATATGCATCCGTTTAACTATAAATGACTCTAGTTTTTCATTCTTTATGGTTGAGTAGTACTCCATTTTATTAAAAAAACCACATTTTCTTTATCCAATCTCCATTTGATGGACATTTGGGCTGCTTCCAAGCTTTAGCTATTACAAACTGCGCTGCTATGAACATGGGTGCACATATATCACTGTGGTATGATTCTTTTAATTCTTTGGGGAAGATCCCCAGCAGGGGAATAGCTGGGTCAAATGG
>NW_004624748.1:9442041-9464427 GCF_000247695.1 Heterocephalus glaber | reverse complement strand
CACGTGGTGTTCAAACAGTCATCACCCCTCCACCTCACATCAACATTCACCTCATATTGCTGTGTCATGGCCGGGAACATCGGGAAGCCTTTGGAATCTGGTTTGCAGGGTTACCACAGTTGAGTGATCTAATCACCATGTCAAAAAGTGACCTAAGTGGGCCGGGGATTTAGCTCAGTGGTTCCGGGGCCTTCCTCTCAAGCACAAGGTCCTGAGTTCGATCCCCCGTACCAAAAAAAAAAAAAAAAAGTGACCTAAATGCCAATATTATATGATCTGTTCTTATTCATCCTATAGTGTTTTCTTGTGATTATTTTGCTCTCAACATTTGCTCCAGGTTGGCCACAGACTCTTTTCCAATTTCTTCTAATTCCTCAAAATCCAGAAACATGATTAAGCTATTTTCACCCTCTCTATATTCTGGGGCATATTTTATCTAGGTTGAAAGACAGCAGTTACCGTTCTCTTCTAATTTTTTTCACCATTCTTTGGTTTCTGCTTCTACTTACCTAATTTTGTTGTACTCTTTCCAACATGAAGATAATTTTCTTTCACAGCAAAGTCAAAATTAAACAGCAATTGAAGAACTTGACTTTCCCTAAATTACTCATAAACACTGCATTAACACTGCATTAAACACTGGATAGTAGTCCTGTCTGCCTTAACCTTCTTTCATTCCACTTGTTTTTTGTTTTGTTTTTTTGAGACAGGGTCTCCCTTTGTATGCACTACATAGCCCAGGCTGGTCTTGAACTTTTGATGATCCTCCCACCGCAGCCTCCCAAGTGCTGGGATTACAGGCATGCACCACCATGCCTAGCTCTCCACTTGTTATTTTTAAAAGTCCACTGTCTTTTGTTGGTGTCTGTGTTATCATTATCATCACCGTCATCATTTTTTCCCCCCTTAAGAATCCTTATCCTTGGGTTCAGCTTTCCTGACACTGTTAAAGTTCAGAGCCATTTTCCTACATTCATGCTTGGGAACATCCTTATCTTTAACTTCTGCACATGATCTTTTGAAATCTAAGTCAACTAAAGGAAAATCTGTGCAAGCACACTAGTTTCCACTTTAGGGAGCTTTGCAATCTTCTTCCTTCTCTTGCCAGGTGGCTTGAAGGATCACCCCTTTACCTTTGTTATCCTTACCCATATTTATTTATGTATAGTATCTCTGTGCATACACATATTTCTACAGCTCCCTACCTACAAAGACTGCTTCTTTGGAGTAAGGTATATATTTTTTATCACCATGATTTGATCTTGAATCAGATGGAGGCTTTAACAAGAATTTTAAAAGTATTTAACAAATATTTATAAGTGCTCACTATGTGCCAGGCATAAGTCTTGAGGACTTGGGCAGGCATGGATGTAGTGCTTGGAGTTAGAATTTCTGGTGTCCTTTGTTTATGTCCCTGCCTGTGCCTGGATAGGGGGCCATAAATAAATAGTCTTTCTGGTCCTCCAGAGACGCTCTCATAGGGATTGTGAGGCATTTCTTGTGCCTTTAGCATTCCTTCCAAGTCAGATCTATCATTCCTTGGAGTAATAGATTTCAAGGATATATCTGGGTATCTTGCTTCATACTGAGCTCAAAGTCTTGTTTGTTGAGAGGGGATATGCCACGTAAAACCCTGTTTTGCACCCACTGGGGTGGAACAGTGCCGTAATGAAAAATATCTGGAAAACAGGAGCCTAGCACCCCAAAATTCACACTAAACTAGTGACTCTTGGTTCCTTATCATTTGTGCCCCCTAGAATCCTCTGAGGATCTTTTTAAGAAGGCAGATTCCAGGCCCTCTCAGGCAGGGATTCTGATAAGGACCAGGAATTGGTGTCTTCCCAAGCACCTGGCAACAGGGGCATACAGTCCTGGGCACTCTGGAGCAGCAGCCCCATCCCTGATCTCACTTCTCAGTCCTGCTGGCCTTGGCTCTGCACTATCAGGCCTTTGGATTGCTTTTGCCATGGTCACCTGTGTTTCTCCAACAAGTAGATGGGTGGCTTCAGCCCCGGGTTGAAACTGCTTCTCTTTTGCATCTTCTTAGCTTGGGACCCTTGGTCATCTGTGTGCTGATGCAGGTCCCCTTCCCCTCCACACAGTGTATTTTCCTGTGTCTCTGCTCTCCCTCTCCTTGGCTTGGTTTTGAGCTCCTTCATCTTCCTGTAGCTCATGCTTCCTGGTTTCCTCCCACACCCTTCCTTTGTCACCTCATGGAATCATCTTGTGCTCTTTCCTCTCTTCCTGGAGCCTGTGGCCAGCCTGTGTTTGATAACACCTGCACTATCTTGGTGGATGCTCTTCTTCAGTATTCTTTGGCTTATTTGGGACTTTTACCAGTGTCTGTGCTCTGGCAGAGCTGAGAACTGGAATAGAGGGTGGCTGGGCAGGAAGCAGACTGGCTCGCCTGTTGTATTCTCACAGCAGAACAAGGAATGTCTTCCATTCCTTGTTAAATAAATAAATGGGCGAATTTGGTACTCTGGGTACTATATGTGCTCTTGTGTTGGCTTCCTGTAGGGGAGAGGAGGATGGGGGAAACATAGGTAGTTTTTAGAGGAATATTGTGACTCTATTATTGTGGGTCCCAGGATCTTGCTTCCCTGACCTGGAGGGGTGCCCCTGGACAGGAATGGCTCCTTCCCATGCTTTTAGCTGGTATGCCTATCAGGCCCATAAATTTACTCCTGGCATTTGGCAGTGACCCAGGACTGAGAGCTACCACATCTATCCATGCCTTATCACTCCTTGTCATACTCACTCCATTCCATTGACTAGACACAATCATGTGCCTACGACCACCAAAGCTTCCCAGAAAGATAGATTATAATCTATAAGCAGGAGGGGAAAAAAATCTGCATGACTCTTAGGGAATTCCTTGGTTTTCTTTGTGTTTCATTCCCTGCTATCAGGGGCAATGGGAAAGGCTTTCTTTTGCCCTCTGAAGGTTTGCTGGAATGAACAGACAACAGATAGAGTGGATAGGAGAGAAGATATCAGGATGCATGGTGCACAGAGGCAGTCACAGTTTTGTCATGCAGCAGCCCAACATGATTCAGTGTCTGCACCCTTTTCCACAGGGAAAGGGCACAAGGGGAGTGTGTAGACAATTTTGGGGGGAATAGTGAAAAAATTTTAGGAGAATTCAGTCAGCTTGGGGGAAATGGGGCATATGATGGTCTGGGACAAAATCTATTGGGTCTGTAGAACAGCAAAAGAATGGTAAATGATTCTCGGATAAAAGTCTGTCCAGGTGTGTTGACAGACTTCAGTCTCTCTTTCCTCAATAACAGTTTAGTTAATGAAAGCTCTGAGAGGGCCCGATTTAAAGTAGACAAGGAGATATCAGAGTTTAGCCTTTCTCAGCACTTGCTGCTATGCTCTGTGATTTAAAATAGCACACGAGGGCACTAGAGTTTAGAGTGACCATCCATGAACTCCTTTATGACCATCCCCTCAGGTAACTGTAGGAACCTGGGTATATCATTGGGCCTGAGTTGGAGGCTCCAACACAGGCCACACCATTAGCTTAGACTACCAATGTCACAGTGTTTGATCAATAGATATTTACTGTGGAAGGCCAGACTTTGGCTAAACATCAATATGTGTTGACTTTGAGGAACTCAGTATTTAGAAAGGCACATAGCTGCAAAACATGCCAATACAGACCAAATATACCTGGTCCTTACAACATAAATTAAATACAGACATGACAAGCTGTAATGAGCTTAAACACCCAAGAGATAATGGATAAACAGGGCACATAAAACAGTGGCATCAGCTGGGCCTCTCTGGGCTGGGTCCACAGGGCATGGACAGACAGGCATCTTAGCTTCCCAAACAAGCCTCTTTGAATCTCATGTCTCCTCTCCCACATCCTTTCACACTTAACATTGGCATTCTATAGCCAACTTCTCAATAAATGATTTTCAGAGTCTTACTTATGAATATTTAGGCAAATGCTCAGATTTTCTCCAGCTGTCACTGACTTTGAAATGGGTCTAGTTCCCATTTCCATTTGAGAGCTCAAATGCTGACAAAAGGCCCATACGAACCTGTTTAGCCCAAAAAAGCTCCTTGTCCTGTATTGGCTCCTGTGGGCTATGTGGGCCTCATTTTCTCTGCCTCTCCAACCTTCCTTATAGGGTTTCTGGCTTCTAATTTTGTTTAACTATATTCGAGCTACAAAATTTAGCAGACATGGATGGGGCCAGGGAGGTGAGGTGCTGGGGGAATCTAACTTACTGCTGCCATGACTACAGATGCAAAAGAAATCTGTGAATCATTGATGGATAGATCCCACTAAGGCTGGACTTCAATGATTAATAATTGTGAAAAATACAGATCAGTCTTCCATCCCCAGGACCCCAGGGCAAAAGGCCTTTGGGCTTAATTGGGTAGAGAATTAAGATCCTCAATGCAATCTTGACTAACTCTCTCCTGGGTGGTTCCCAGTTATGGCCATGAGAATTCACTGGATGAATTTTTTGGGTTTTCTGGGTTCAGAGTCAAGACTGACTTCACTTGCATGGTAACTTGGAGATGGGCTGAGTCCTGGTTGCTGTGCACCCCAGGGAGAAAGTCTGTAATCTGGGAAGGAAATGGCCTGTGGCCCTGAGGGAGGGTACCTGTGTTCATGGAGAAGGAGGGCAGGGAGACTAATAAGGAACAGAAGGGGAGGAGACAGGGAAGACTGAAGGAGATATCTGCTCCAGTGCTTTGCTGATGCCCTTTCTCTGAGGAGAGGGGATAGGATGGAGAAAGTGGGGGCGGGGTTCCTGGAGGAGTTAACTTCTTACCCAAAATATGATTTGGGATGGCCCAGGAAACCGTAAGTATGGGTGACAATATTTCACACAGGATACACTGCAAGACCATTTCTTCCCTGGCTGTGGGCACACTTGGGGGAGGGGTCCCAAGCAGGGTGCAGCCCCCTTACCCTCATAGGTCCATTCTGTCTGACTAGCCTGGTGTCTTAGGGAAGACGTAGGAACCATCAGGCAGCAGGAAGACAACTCCAGGGCAAACTCCATGGCAGGCTCAGAGGCAGGAACAGGGGTAGTGAAGATATGCGGGATGGTAATAGACTTGCTTTCCTGAAAAGTACTGGCAGCTGAGCTCCTGTAGGAGGGGAGCAAGGTGTTGGTTAACTTCCAGGCAGAAGCCATATTAGAGACACAGGTCTGTGGCATGTTGGGAAGTTGGGGAGAGGATGACTGCCCTCCAGGTCCTGTGGACTTCCATCCTAAATGGCAGAGGTCACAAGGTTAGAAGGGATAGACTCATGGACCATGGAGAACAAGTCTATGTGTTGTTCTGGACAGCAGATCCACATGATGCCAACTGCTGCTTTACTAAAACATGAAAGGATCTTCAGGTACCTTCAGAGGCCACTGGGCCAGAATGCCATCACTGAGAGCTGAATATTCTAGAACATTCTTCCTCCTTTCTAGCTTACAACCCTGCTCATTCTAGTGGCCTTTCCTGCTTCACCATTGATTCAGAGTGGAAAAACCACTGGAGTACGGGGCACAGCAGTTTAAAATCAAGCACTGAGGTTTGTCCTTGTAGTTGGAACCTACACGAGCACTACCACCATTGTGGAAGTTCTCTTAAGGGCCCAATGGCAGGGCTTTGGGTTATGAGGGTCCAGTCTTAAGCTTTTGCAGTGTAGGAGCAAGGAGAAAAACATCAAGACACAGACCCACATTGCGTCCTGATCCAGAAATCTCTGGGTTTTTATTGGGACCACCAAACTATCATTCAAAGGAAAGTGAGGGGTCTTTGGAGCATTTCAACTCTGAAACCATTTTATTCTGGCCCAACTGGCAGAGATGATAGGCCCAAAGGAAATGCTTATCATATAAAGGGGTGGTGACCATGGCTGGTAGCAAAGACAGACTTTGATGTTAGGTAGGCCTGAGCATACATGTTGGCTCTTGTATTCTAGCAGAGCCCAGGTAAGCTAATGTTTGCTGTTGTTTTTATAGGGGAAGTCAGACAACAGTTTCTGATCTGGGCAAGGGTTACTGATGCAGTGACAAGGAGTGGGGGGTGCTGGAGCTGAAGCCTGGATCAAGAGGAGGAGGCAGTCTACTCTAGCAGGCCATTCCAGCAGGTGCCAGGGGAAGCAGCTCTCCTTAGGGTTTGTAGCAGTTATAGGCTGGTCTTGTAGGAGCCTCCAGAGGGGCTGCTGGGAGAGCCTGGATTGCTGGTGGCCCACAGAGCAACAATTCTCAGGCTATTCCACTGTAAAGTGTCCCTGGGTTAAGTGGCAAAATGCTCAGGTTCAAGGTCAGGGGACTGTAGGGATCAGCATGTGAACACAGGTGAGCTCCTTAGGCAAGTGTCACTTCTCACTATGCTCCAGGCCTCAGTTTCTTTACTCTTCTAGCAAGATAACACTTTTCCTGTCCCACTCACCAGGTGTGCTCTGGAACCCAAAGAGATAATGCAAGTTCCCATGAAAGGACTGAAAAGTCCAAGCTGCTGAACAAGGAGAGGCAGTTATATTTGAGGTAACATCAGCAGCTCTGGTCATTTCCACTTTCATGTCTATTTCTCCAGTACCCTCTCTGGGCTGGGACAGGACAGGGGCCCCTGGGCTGCCTTGCCTGTCCAGGCTATTCTTTTGGCCTTCAGTGTCAGGAAGCAGAACCAGGGCCCTGGCCTATCTGGACTACTAAACACCAGCTATTCACTCCATTATCCAGGGAGGATAGCTCGCTGTTCATGTGCTGCTTCCACAGCCTCTGTCCAGTGGGGAGGGGCCTGCACGTGCAGATGTGGGGAAATGGGAGGGGGAGCTGTTCCAGGCCTGGTGTGGCAGGCAGCCTTCCTGCTTATAAGGGATACATGAAATGCTTCATCTGTACTGCTCGTTTTTCCCAATCCTGGCCTTAACAGGATTTGGTTAACATGATTTAACATGATTAATGCCAAGTGGGCTAAGTTTCCACCCCCTCCCAATTTTAGCCCTCCAAAGACTCCTGAAATAGCATTGCTAAGTGTGGGTTTCCAGCCAGTTTATCCCAAAAGAAAGCTATTACCTTCCATCAAGAGTAGTCAGAATTCCTGTTGAATAACTCCTTAAATTCTATTGGAAAAAAGAACAGAAAGACGATATTGGTAAAAAAAAAAAAAAAAAGTTGAGGTTGAAGTCAAGAGGTCCTGAATTATAGAAATTTTCTATTTTAATTTACCTAATTTTTGTCACTCTTAATGGTTTCCTTTGAACATTATAACTCCTTAAATTCTATTGGAAAAAAGAACAGAAAGACGATATTGGTAAAAAAAAAAAAAAAAAAAAGTTGAGGTTGAAGTCAAGAGGTCCTGAATTATAGAAATTTTCTATTTTAATTTACCTAATTTTTGTCACTCTTAATGGTTTCCTTTGAACATTACAAGGTTAAAATTTTATAAAATTAGAGACAACTCAACAAGAAGACAGTTATCAAGAAATTTTAGATTTTAGAAATTCGAGTTTGCTTTGTGAATCTCTTAGCTGGTCACAAGTGCTTCCTTCTGTCAGGGGACAAACTACAGCTGTCTAGCAGAGGTGGCTAAAGTACAGAGGATATAAATACCTTAAGAATTATTTTAAATTGTAAAGAATCTGCTTGTGTCATTTGACCAACTGATTGTTTGCCTTGAATGATATGACATCAAGAATTTCATGTATACTTGAGCTAAAAAACACCATCAATTCAAATAATAGAGAAGGAGATGGGAAGCAGTCTAGAAATGAGAAGCAAAACATTTTAATTTGACACATGTATGTTCAACACTTATACTTACCCGTAGTTTATCCACGGAATATTACTGAGGAATATTATTATTAAAATAATATCTAAAAAACTAAGTAACATGCACAAATGGTGAAGTCACAGTAATTACAAAAGCAAAATACAAACTTGTTTGTCTAGCATGTTTAGAAGAGTAAAAACAAGAGAAGACCACAAAATAAGAATCACCACTATTAAATATCCAAAGAATCAAAGCAGAGAGATAGGATAAATACCAGTAAAACGTGAATGTGCTGGGCGTGGTGGTACATGCTTGTAATCTCAGCACTCAGGAAGCTGAGGCTGGATGATTGCTGAGAGTTTGAGGCCAGCCTGGACCATACAGTGGGACTCTGTCTCAAACAAACAAACAAAAACAAAACAAAAAGTGACCGTGCTTTATCTATATTTAGGTGTTAGTAGGTTAGGTGAAATTTTTCTAGTTTTAAAATTTTACATTTTTAGATAACTGAATGAAAATAGATGGTTTCTTCTAAGATGAAAAGTAGTATGCAATTTATTACCAGGAGGCCACATAAGCCAAATGTGGCACACACCTGTAATCCCAGGATTCAGGAGGCTGAGGCAAGAGGATCGTGGAGAGCTTGAGGCCAGGCTGGGCTACATAGTGAGTTCAAGTCCAGCCTGAGCTATATAGCAAGATTCTGTCTCCCAAATAAAACAGAAGAAGGAGAAGGAGAAGAAGATGAAGGAGGAGGAGAAGAAGGAGAAAAGAGAGAGAAATGAGAAATGACTGAGAGGAGAGAAAGATTGGGAGCCTGCCCTGGCTCTTGCTTTCCTTCAGTGATCTTGGACTAGTCACACACCCTGTAGCTCCAGGTTCCCATTTGTGAAATAAGAGAGGGAGAAAATGGTGGGAGAATTACAGGAGGTGGAGACTGCACAATGTACAGCACCTACCCTATGCCAGTAGTGCTGAACACACTAGCACAGGGGTTACTTATTTTTCTTTGAAGGCAAAAGATGTCAATGTGTGAGTTGTTTTTTCTAAACTAAAACATCAGTAGTCAGGCTTAATTGCAGCGCTAACACTTTGTGGTAAATGAGTGGGTTTTGGGTTGCAGTTTGGGCATATTCAATATGCTCCCTGACTTCTTTGGGATAAGACATGTGTGGTAAAGATGCCGTTTGTGAATATCTTAAGGTGCCTGGAGGACAGAGGTGCCTGGTTCTGGAACTTGATATTCTCCTAACCAGTTGCCAGGTCAAGGCAGAAAATCGGGAAGCTTCTTGCATGAGAAATGGCTGGTTCTCCTGTTCTTGCCTTATGAGTATCTCTGGCACCTTTTTTTCTCAGAAACCAGAATTGCTAGCTTCCATGGGACATCAATTCTCAAATGCAAATGACAACCCACTTATAACACTCAGGCCAGAAGGCAGTAGGAATGAGTCACTAAGGACTTGTTGGCAAGGGTGAACAAAATAAAATCCAACGCATTTTGTGTATCAAAATCCTCTTGGGAAAAGCCATGTGTGGTGGCCCAAGTCTGTAATCCTAGCTACTCAGGAAGCTGAGACAGGAGGATCACAAATTTGAGGCCAGCCCAGGCAACTTAGTGAGTCTCTGTTTTCAAAATAAAATAAAAATGAGCTGGGGTATTGTCATTGTTCCATGGATTCAATTCCCAGTTAAAACAATACTAACATGCAAAAACTGTATGAGTCAAAATCAACATGCTGCGATGTCTCTATAGAATTTCCTGTCACAGAGCAGAAATTGTCACTAGGAAGGTCTTGGGTCAAAAGCAAAAACATAAACACAACAACAACAACAACAAAATTGTCCACATCGTGGGTCCTTTCACCGTACAGCATGTTCTATAGCAGCAGAAAAACAGAGATTTATATTTTCCTTCTAGCACCTTTCTTCAGAAGAGAGAGTATCTTTACATCTTATAATTCATGTAGTATGGGAGCTCTTTCAAAGCATTTTCTGAAACACTGTTTTATTTAATCATCACAATCATATTGTGAAGAAAGGTGTTTTTGCATATGGGAAGCTGAAGGTAAGCGACACGTCCAGGTCATAAGCTCCACTACCTGCTGGGCCTTCCGACCCTGACACCACAGTGTTGGTACCCATGTGCTTCACCCCGTATTTGGAACTTCCCTGGGGGGTTCTATCAGATGTGACCTTCCCTTATTCGGGGGCAACGGATGCTGAGTCTACATTCAAGTTGCACATCTAGTTTTATTGGGTTGCTCCAAAAATCCTGGGGAAATGATGACTCTAAGGAAAAAACAGGTGGGGGCTATTAGTCTGACTTCACACCTTTGTCCAGGGCGATGGCCATCTCTGAAGTTGACCTGCCCCACAGTAGGTGGTTGGAGGGTGCAGATCCCTCCAATGCCTTTCTTTACTATGTCTCCTTTTGTCTTTTGATTATGTCCGTTTCACAAAGTAGAGAAATATGACCAGCAGAGTGTGGTGATTCACAAGTCAATGTCAAGGGAACAATAACATAATATTAATAGCTGATAATTTACATAAGCTTAAAATGCTGTGTGTCTGGCAGAGCCCATAATGCATTATATAATTTAACCCTTTAAACATTCACGCAATCCTATAATGTAGGTCTATTGATATTCCTAATTTCAGTGAAGAATACCAAGACACAGAGAGGTTAAATGAGTTGCTTGAGTTCAAATGCAACTAGTAAAAGGAAAGAGCTAGCTAGCACTCAAACCCAGGCAGTCAAGCTCTTCGGAGAGAAAGAAAAATGTGCTCTTTGTGGCAGACTCCTAACTGCTACCAAGGAGGCAAATGAATGGCAGTGATGCCTCCTTCATTGCCCGATCCTGTGCTGAACATTGCTAAGTGATCTCAGGACTTTTTCCTGTTGAGGCTGGACAGGGGCCTCACCAACCTTCTCAACATAGTGATTCACTGTTAACCTTTAGTAATTAACCCATCAGAATGAGAGATGAGAGCTCGTGTGCCATTTCTAGGGCACATTGTATAGATACCAACTAATTTATAAAATTGTTTTATAAAATACTTGTATGTGTAGCTTTGTAAAATGAATTTGATAACTTGATTCAATTTGCATGTACTGAGTATCCGCTGTGGTTAGGCACTGATGTTCACCACAAGAGATAAACAAAATTATATCTTAAAGATGTTATGTTAGGATATCATTCTAAGTAAAAAAATTCCAGATATAAGTCCTTTCGAAAAGTTAAGATTTCTCTTTTAAATCCCCTCCTCACCTGTTTTGTGTAATCTGGCTTGCTACACTGAGTTGTGTAGATCATGTCATTCTTCCATGTGCCTAAAAGTCATTTTTTGCATTCTCCTACAGTTTTTTTTTCCAGGGACTTTCCAATTTTTTTGAGCAGGTCATTTATTTTCAAGGCTTTTGCTTTATACACAGTTCCATTTACTTGATAGTATTGTATTTGTCCAACTCTAGTGGATAATATATTTACAGAGATCCAGCATGTAGAGGAGACATGTTAAGAATGCTTGATTCATACTGTGCAAGAGAAAAGCCCTGAGTGCTATTTTTCAGTATTAGAATTACACTTGGTATATGAACAGTCAGGATATTAGAATCCCAAGAGGGTGCTTAATGGTGGAAGTACATACCTTTCCAGCACAACAACTAAACTTCCAAAAAGGTAGTAGGAATTGAGGATGATCCATCTGATTATATGGAGAAGGACATAAAGGTAAATATCTGCATGGCAGCTGAGAGCACCCAGCTATTAGGATATAGGTTGTGAGCAATCTGATTTTCAGGAATTTAAAAATTCAAGCTGCCTGGGATGCATGTAGTTGGAAGCAGAACTTGATCCAAAAAAACGGTTTAGTTCTATTTTTAGGTCAACAGTAGGATGATGCAAATGACCTAGATTCTTCAATTTCTAAACCTAATTAATGTGGCCATGCAGCCACAACATCAAGGCGAGACACCCCATGGGCCCATGAGTAAATGTACATTAACCACTGCTAGAAAACAGCACAAGGAAGCCACTGACAAATAATAAAACCCAATTCAAGGAAATTCTGCCAATTGAAGAAACAATAGAAAATCAGCAGCCCTAGGATAAGAGCCGTCACTCCAAAGTCAAACACTCAGCAATATAGTTCCTTCCGGGGGAAAAATGGGCACATGGAGGAAGCATATTATGGTCTGCTCACTGAAGTGCTGTTTTAAAAAGTAACAATGAAATCACAATCAATAAGTGAGCACTGTGAGAGGTCAATTAAAAATATTGAGGCTTAGCCTGGGAAGGCTGTAGAGCAAGAAGGATGGAGAGAAGATGACTAACAGTTACAGGAGAGTAGCTGGATAGGAAGAATACCATTTAATGTTCTATATATGTAGCACAGTAGAGTATGTTCCACAACAATTAATTGAATATTTCAAAATAGTAGAGAGGCTTTTGAATGCTCCCAATACAAAGAAAGGATAAATATGGTAGGCAGTCAATTTGCCAATTACCCTGATCTGATCATTACATGTTTTATACATGCATTAAAATGTCATACTGGCCTCAGAAATATGTATAATTACTATGTGCCAATTAAAAATAAAAAGAAAAGAAAAAATTTAATAACATTAAATTCATAAAATATAAAACGATATTCATATAACTACCTAAAATTTATATATTTTTATAATGCATAAATATATAAAATGTATCTTCAAAAGTAGATTGCAAAAACTATGATAAAGGATGATACTTTTACAAAAAAGTGCATCTATCTATCTATCTGTCTATCACCTTTATCATCCTGGTAGCCAAGAAAGCAACAAAATCTCATTGGTCAGTAAATTTTATATATGTTATTGTAGAAACTATGTATATAGTAAATAGTATAGGTCAGGGGAGGTTATAACCAAAGTGTGAAAAGTGATCATCATCTCTGGGAGGCAGGCAGTGGCACCACTGAGCTAAATCCCCAGCCCTGCTTTCTTCCTTTTGTGCATACTGTATATAGATTCTAAAACAACCACAGTGAGCATGCACAGTAATATACAGATTATTTTTTTAAATAAACAGGACTTTATGTTTCTGAAGTCTCTGCCTGCACTTTTGGCACAGTGCTTTAGGGCATGGCTATAGGAGCCAGAGCAGAACGTGGGCAGCAGTCTTCCTACCTGTCAGCACCATGGATAGGGTTAGTAGTCTGTGGTTGGCTGCGCCTCAGGTTTTGTTCTTTCTTCTCGGCATTGTGGTGAACTAGAGCTACCATCCTCTGGGGGGCCCTCACTCTCCGATGCTCTCCTTCGTACAGATACTGTCTCCCAGACAAATTTCTTTCTCTAGATATTCTCTTCCTTATAGATACTCACTTTGTTCCAGATACTTTTCAAAAGGATACTCTTTTTCTTCCACATGCATTTTCTCCTTCAAATCCTCTTCTTTAAAAAGATCCTCTTTTCCTTTCAGATAATTTTCTCCCTCCAAAAACATATCTTCCTCCAGAGACTCTTCCTCTTCTGGATATTCTTCCTCCTCCAGAAACTCTTCCTCCTCTGGAAATTCTTCCTCCTCCAGAGACTCTTCTTCCTCTGGATATTCTTCCTTCTCCAAAGACTCTTGCTCTATGGTGAATGGAGGTTCATCCTGCAGACTCTCCTCTTTTAGCTTCATGTTAATATCCTCTCCCTTTGATGGCAAGGTCTGTGTGGAATGTTCAGAAGTTGTTCTGGAAGGGTGAGGAGATAAAGCTCCTGACGGCAAATCTTTTTCAGCAGACATGTTGGAGAAGCATTAAGCAGATGAGCCCTTTCAGCAGCAGGCAATGTCATTGTACTTCCTGGAAACCAAGAAAGGAATGAAATCCCATTGGTTAGTAACAGTCAACTGTACAGTGACTTAAATCCATTTTGATTATTCATTTCATTCAGTAGTCTTTGGTAAGCTCTTTAAGTATGCAGATCCTTACACAGTGGCCTGTGAAAAGGCACAAAAAGAGATCGGGCTTTAATCTCCATGAGCTAGTTGGGGAGACCACACCAGAAGGCAAAGGCTTTGGAGTTAACATACAATATGAAGTAAAAGAGGAGGGCTGGAAAGTGGAATGATCAGTCTTTAGCAATGTGATTGTTAGAGAATACTTGTATTTATTCATTCAAGAAATACTTATTTCCACAACAAAAAGACAGACTGTTTTCTAGGAGCTTCAAATTTGGGGAAGAAAAGAGTCATGCAAACAGATGTCTAAACACAAAGTGACAAGCACGATGAGAAAGGAATACACAGGGTAGAAAAGGCACGGTGACAGGCCCCTGGTCAGGGAAGGCCCCCAAGACACATTCTCATGCTGTCATCTTTTCTAGAAGCATCACCAGTTCTTAGCTTATGTCTTATGTCTTATCTCCAGCTTCAGCACTACTGTGCGCATGTTTACTCCCCCAGAAGTCTGGGCTCCATCCTATGCTCCATCCAGGACTTCTATGTTTTTACTAAGGTAGTTATTTGCTATGCTAAATAGTTTATTTGCAAGTCTGTTTTTCCAACAGTGTGAACTTCTCAAAGACAGGAAGGGATGGTTCTTTTAAAAACAAAACAAAACGCAGCATTTTGAAATCCTCCAAGCCTCCATATCTCCTCTGCGATTCCCCATGGCAAACATGACATCTCCAGTCTGGGTTACTAGTCTGAGACCACTGCCACTATGTTTCTAGTTATTCTCCAAAAAGAGTGTTGTAAAAATACAAATCCCATCAAGATATCTATTGGTCCCCACCCCCGCCTGAGCTCTTGTTGTGCTCTATTCCATGTCTTCCTGTCTCTCCAACCTCATCTCATCCTATTCCTCCTCCACCACCCAAGCCTGCTATTCTATCGCACAGCACTGATCACTGTGTCTAATTATGTATTTATTTCTGTTTACTTGTTCAGTCTTTCTCTTCCACTAGGCATCAGTGGGAACAGTTGTGAGACCGGTTTCAGCTCTACTTTCAACACCTTAGCCCAGAGCCAGGTGCATAATAGATGTCCAATAACTCTATAGCCAGTGCCTGAAGGGACAAAGAGGTTGCTCTAGAGCAGTATCATCCAAACTTTAAAAAATGATCGAATTTTGCACAGTGGGGTAATTTAAAGAGGCTGCTCATTATAGAAGAAACTGCTAAGAACTCTTGTTAGCTTGGGACTGAAGAGATAGCTATATTGGCCTACTTTTTCCAGTTCTCTGATTGGGAAGCTCTGTTCTAGGGAACCACCCAGAGATCATCACCAGTATGCCTTTTAGAAGAGGAGTGTGATGCTCAAGATAAGGGGTCGGATGGATAAGGACAGTCATAATGGGCCAGTAGGCACATTCACCTACCCACAGGTTTGCCAGAGCCATTAGACTACACAGGATGAACTGGAGTGATGAGCACAGAAAGAATTTCCCAGACTCTTTTTCAAAGAAGGAAGTGATGCCCAGCTGTAGAGGGAGTAGTCAACAGAGAGCCCTCATTTGCCAGTGCTTTCAGATCTGCCTCAGCTGCAGAGTATCCTGCCAGTAGACATGCCCTTCTTGGGATGGCCTGCCTCGTGACTGAGCAAAGTGGGGTTATAAGAGCCCAGGGTCTTAGTCACCTTCCCATCACTGAACACATACTCCAAATCCACAACCTAAAGGAGGAGAGGTTTACTTTAGCTCACGGTTTTAGTCCATGGTGGGCTGGTTCTTCCCTAAGAAAGAAATAGGATGATAGAGGGTATGGTGGAGGAAAAAGTTCTCACCTCTTGGCAGCCAGGATACAGAGGGAGGAGAGAGGAGCCCGGGATAAGAATACATCCTTCTGTTTTGCATCCTCAGCGACCTGCCTCCAACCAGGCCCTATCTTCCAACAGCACAGTTAGCTACTGAAGTCATCAGTGGATAAGTCCACTGATGAGGATAGCACCTCCATATCGAAACACCTTCCACACACACGAGAGTTTTGGTAACATTTTAGATCTAAACCATAACACCAGGCCAGCCACAAGTCGAATGCCTGAAAAGCAACTTTTGCCTCAGAGCACTCCAGCAAGTTGGCCAAAGCTTATCAAGACTATTCCACAAGTACTATCCCTGGCCCGGTCCTGCTCCTTTCTCCTCCTTTCTAGGGGTTGGGCCCAAGAAACATTTTGTGCCTCCTTAGGTTACATCTTATAGTCTATTTCCAGAAAACCCACCCTGTGATAGGCAGCTTCACAATATATAAATCTGGAAAAGAACTGACTGCAAGAGCTGGTAAAGAGAAGAGAAAGATCTCACAGATAGATTGATAATATTTTGGGGATGTTGGTGCTAGGGAGTAACCAGACCTGTCAGGGGTAGGAAAAATTGGCCTTCCAGAGAGATGACAGGGGCTGTAAGACCAATTATTAGATATTTTGTATGGGGTGATGTCAAAAGATTGACATGAAAGGGCTCAGCTCTTAAAGATTAATGTAAAAGGGGCTTGATGTAATTTCTTAGGTGTCTTAGCCAGTTTTCTGTCACTGGGAAAAAATACCCAATATCCACAATTTAAAGGAGGAGAAGTTGTTTTGGTTCATGGCTTTTAGAAGATTCAATCCATAGTTGGCTGGCTCCAAGGCAGATATGGCATGGTGGAGGTGTCTGGTGTAGGAAAGCAGAGAAAGAAAGGGGGAACTGGGGCTAAGAACACATCCTTACAGGTCACACCTCCAGTGTCCCATCTCCAGTCAGGCCCCACCTCCTAACAGGACATTCAGTTACCAAAGTCATCAGTGGATGAATGGACAGACAAGTATGGTGCTTGTATGATTTAATCACCTTCCCAAAGCCCACCTCTGAATACATGAGACTTTTGGGGGGACAGTGCAGATTTAAGCCATAACATTACAAAACAGGGTGGAAAATTTATCAAAAGTGTCGCCATTTGCATCTGGATGGGTTCAGGATCTGATACGTAAGATAATAGATATATTTATGTCATATATACATATGACATATAATATGATATATTTTTCTCAAGGGAGGAAAATAAGTCATATTTAACATTTTCAAAGGATTATTCAATGATTAATAGAGATCTTGAGAAAGTCCATGCTCCCATCCCTAAGTAACTAGCTGGCTTCAGCTTTGCTGACACACAAAACTGAAAATGTTAAAAAGCAGACAACAAAATAGCCTAAAGGAGTGTCATATGAGGGGTGGTTGGCAGAGCTGGCCTCCCCTGGAGGAAGGGTCTGCCTACAGCCTGGGGGAGGAGGGGCGGCCACATCTGGATGGAGAAGAGGGCTAGGCAGAGACGAGGCTAAGCTCTGGGAGTAAAGCTCCGAGTGCTGACCTTGCAACTCCATCAAGAACAGGATGAACAAAGAGGAGAGGCAATAGATGGGCATCCTCAGCAGGAGGGAGAAGCAAGCTGTCTAAGGGCAGGACCGCCACCCATGCATGCAGCCATGCATACAGGCCTGATAATGACTGGCTGGTCAGAGCTGGGGAAGAAAGTGAAGATGAGGAGCAGAAAAACAGGAGAAAGGCCAGAAATGGTGGAACTGAAGCCAAACCTGACCTGCTTCCACCCTCACCCCCAATTCACTCCTGAGTGTGTCTTATTGTTACAAGATTTTACTCTTGGGACATAAGGTCATAAGGTCCCAAGTGTGCGGAAGGGCAGTTTACTCTCCAGGTAGATAAGACCAAGGTCAAAGCCAAGGTTAAGCCAGACCTTGAGGGGCTTCTACTTTCCAGGATGTGGCCTAAGCAGGTGCTGGACAAAGGCTCTGCCACCATAGAGAGTCTCCACTTTCAGCAGGTGAGGTTTCTCTCCAGTGCTGCCCTTGCTGTTTGCACTGCCCTCGTGGAGTATTGTATTCCCAGGAGCAGCTGCCAGGGCTCAGTGTATGATCTGGGCCTAGCCTTCTGTCCTTCAGCCCTAGGTCTTCCCTGGGGATGCAGCCAACACCAAGGGCTGGACAGGTTCCTAGGAGGGAACTCACAGCTATGAGCAGAATTCCTGCAAGTTGGCCCTCTGAGAATCACTCAGGTCCCAGCCAAGCCTGAAGCCACTCTGCTGGCCTTTAATGTGTTCCAAACCACTAGCAGATCCTCCAGGGTTCCATAACAAAGATCAGGAGCCAGAGCCTTGGGCCCCCGAGGATCTCCTCCTTTGTGACTTCACTCATTGAAATCACCTGGGAAGGAGTGCTGAAGGTTCCATCCTAGAGTCTTGGCTTCTGAAGAGGCAAAGACAGCAGGCCTGGCCAGTGCAGAGGACACTCTGCCCGCATTGTAATTGAGGTCACTTCTGGTCCATGTCCGACAGGGATGTAGAGAGCAGCCTCCGAGGCACTGAGTGCTCCAGGCACCATGGATGATGCTGCATCCTCATGTTGATGAGGCTACAACACAGGGCTATTTTGAGGAGGGAGGAGGGGGCTCATACACAAAAGTCAAATCTGCTTACTGTGAACACCTAAATTTTAGTTTGATGATTAAAAACATTGACTTCCAGAAAGTTCCACAGACTTTCTGGAGAAATTCCTTCCCTGGAAAATTGAGATCATGACAATGCTTCTCCACTGTTAAGACCTGTGGTTATCACATAGCAAGGTCTACATCATCATGGAGCTTGAGGTTCAGGGTGACTTCCTTGAATTTATCAAAACTGGGAAGATCTGCAAGAAGATGATGCTTGAAAGAAGTTCTACCAGCTCTCCTTGGGTGTCAAGTACTGCTGTAACCTGGACATCACCCACAGAAATCTCAAGTGAAAGAATTTTCTGATCATCAAGGACTTCAAGATCAAACTATCTGACATTAACTTTCCAAGTGCTGCCTTTGGGATGATAGTGACCAATTGACAATAGCAAAACCTTCTTTGGGTTAGGGTGTACACAGTTCCTGAGGTGCTGTAGATTATCCCCTACCAGCCCAAGAACCCCAGGCATGATCCTTTCCATAATGGTCTGTGGTTCCATGCCCTACCACAACTCCAACAACAAGAAAATGCTATGTACCCAGCAGGAGCACCATGTCAACTTCCTGCACTCCAAGTACCTGAGAGGAATGTGCAAGCACCTCTTCTACCACAGACTACAGCCTGATAGCAACTGAAAGCTGCACATCTACAAGATCCTCAGCCAATGCTGGATGCAGCCCAAGGCACAGTGCTGAAGCATCTCTGGAGTCATCAACCAGGGGGTGAGCTCCCAGCACATGGAGCCCTCATGGACCCCTAAACCTGCTTCTGACAAGAAGTTCACTCATGGTAGAAAAGTGGCTGCGGGACAGTGAGCAAAATCTTCTGTGGGTGGAGGACATAGACGGCCCTTGAGGTACTGCAGGGCATCCCCTACTGGTCCAAGGTATCTTATATCTGGACCAAGCTGGAGATTTGGCCTGAGACAAAACTCAAAGAAGATATCGTGCAAGTGTCCAGAAAGTGTCCAGGGAATGGGAGGTCCTGGGTCTTGGCAGCCTCTAGAGACGCTCACTCAGTGAGCCTCCTGAAGCCCATGAAGAACTCATGACTTGAACTTGAGCCAGGGATAAATGCAAGGAGGAAGAGAGTTCTGAGGAGCTGCTACTTTTGTCAGTTTCTTCTCTCTCCTTTTGAACTTGGTAACTCACATGACTTGCCACAGTGGCCCTTTTTTCTTAACTCCATTCTGGACAAGCTCATGGAGGCCGTGGACTGTGAGCTTCACTGCTCTCATTTTCCAAGTCACTGAGCCACCACACAGCCAGGCAGGGAGATGCTCTGGATGTTGCTGCTGCAACAGGCAAACTGCTTAGGGTTGAGTGAACAGAACAAGAAGGCACCATTGTCTGCCTTGGGCACCATCTATCCCCATTCACGTAGGGTGGGTGGGGCTGCAGCTTATGACACTGGTGGGAGGCCGGATAGGGCTGGTTGTGGAGAGGGCGGTTTTTGGTCTCAGGTTCCAACTTCTCCATCTCTGAGCAAGATGTCAACTGTCTCCCATCTGGTTCTGTTTAACAGTAGTGACTAGGAATGTGTTCTGATTAAACCAACTTGACCAAAGGGATTCTTGCGACCACTTGCTGGACAGTTAAGAAATGGCAGGTACTGGGAGATTTGCCTGCAGCTGATTTGCTCTTTGATCCGTCATTGTATGGCTCAGTGGCATGTGTATGCCTTTCTGTGTAAGCTGTCTCAAATGCTTTTTGGAGGAGGCAAGGAATAAGACACAGATGAGATTGTGATAGAGAAAGCTACCAGTGGGGCAAAAGGTGAGCTATGGGAAAGTTTTGGGACTTCTATCTACTTTCATGGAAGCCTCTTTCATTTTAAAGGAAGACACACCAGCTTTAACTAGACTGAAAGCCTGAACGCACCAGCTATGATTGCTGTCTATTTCTACCCTCTTGCTCCTAATGCCTTCCTCATAAACTAAAGCCAGGGATGGTGAGAGCAATTGGAGAGTTGTGACAACGGCTCTTTGCTTGACCAAACTATAGTCAGGGTCCTGGGCCTTCCTGTGAGTCCATCCATGCACCTCCTTGCAAAATCTACTTGCAGTAAGAACCCTGCTGAGTCAATTTAAGAAGAAACCCCATGAAATGATCGTTTTCAATATCTGACCAGATTTCTTACCCTTTGTCATCCTCCCGATGCTGGATCACCTTTGCCTGTCTTCAGCAAGAATCCTGTCAGGTCAGCTTAACCAAAATCATTACCCCTGGTATTTCTTTTTATATTTTCCATCCATCCTCATGACATCCTTATGCTATTTACTGATTCCCACCCCATTCCTGGGCTATAAATTCCTATTTGGCCTTGCTTTATTTGGAATTGAGCCCAGTTCTACAGTGAGGTCTCTTTTCTCCTATTGCACAAGTTTTGAATAAAATCTGCTTTTATGCCTTCAATGGCTGTCCAGTTTTGGTTTCCTTTGACAGCACCTTTCAAGCTTTACCTTGGAAGGGGTAAGGAACACACATAGGAACGACCATTCCATCAAAGGCTTACACTTCACAACTCCATCTGCTGGTCTCCTGGATACCCCAGATTGCGTGTATCACCAGGATGCTGTCATTCAGGGTTAAAAGCCTTCTTTCCAATTTCTCATCAGGTCTTGTAAAAGGGAGCTGGATTCCAGACAGCTGCATTCTCATTTCAAAGATCAGAAAAGAAACTGAATTCTAGACATCTTCCCTTTAATTCTCCAAGAAATTTGTAAGGAAAACATACAAGTAGAAATAAATCTTAACAGCAACCTGACACCCAGTGTCTGAGGCAGACCTCCTTGATCTGACTTGTGATTCAGATTTTGACTCATTTTTATCACGGTTTCTGACAGATTGCAGGTTAATTTCTGTGGTTACAACAGGAAAAGCATCTTCACACTAGATAACTGTACCTCATGAATCTCTGCACGAGCGTCCCAAGACAACTGCTTCCATCCAATAAATTGTCAGATGGTTTTAATCAGTTTAAATAAAGTTTTACCCCTAAAAATTAGAGCAATTGTTTAGAATTGGCAGAATTCACAAAAAATTGAGGGCTCTGGAAGTAAGAGTCAGGCTAGGGTTGGCTTTTCTTCTTGGAAATATTGATGCTGAGCAGAGCTGTGTGCTTTTTTTTGTTTTTTGCTTTAACATTTCACCGACAAAGCTAAACTTTATTTCCACGTTTATTACATGTTTGTCTTTGATGTTGAGTATATATTAAGACTGATTTAACTTAGAGCTTGGGAGAAGATTTGACATTCTCCACTGAATGGGTTAAAAAGGAATGTAAAACTACAAAATACTAGTTTAAATGTGAGTTCTAAATTACGGTAAACAGAACAATAAATACCTTGCTATTTTTCTCTAATTAACCAGATGAATTTCATTATAAAAAATTTTCATAACAATTTATTTCAAGAAAGGAAATAGGGAATAATCATAAAACCATTTAGTACAGGGTATAAATAAATTAAGAATTTTAACACACAACTTCTATCTTCTATTTAAAATTAAGATTTGAGAGGGATTAATTAATGTCAACTATAGATCTAATGACATGAACCCACCTGCTTTTTTTTTTGGTACCGGGGATCGAACTCAGGTCTTTGCCCTTGCGCAGCAGGCAGCGAAACCACTGAGCTAAATCCCTGGCCCTTACCCACCTGCTTTTGTCAGAAAGAGTTAGGCTGACTTAAAGATGACAAAAACCAGTTCTATTTGGCATTCATGTTTCACCATTTGGTGCTCAGAATGGGGATGGCCAAATACTAAATGTGTATTCAGAAATTCAGAATTAATCAATATCAAGTGGCTCAGAGGTAACAATTAATCATTATACCTCCTGATTTGTAGTTATGTACAAATGTATAGGTTTTACCATTCACTCAAAGTTTCAAGACAAAATTCCTCTAGATAGTCTGAGCTGCCAAAATTCACAGAACACTAAGAATACTAAGAATTATACTGTAATATAATTCCAGTGTTTGAACATGGACAAAATAATGATGGATATCAAAGTCGGTATTGGTATTATAGTTACTTTCGATTCTTTATATGCCCCTTAGCACATTTGAGGAAGAAAGGTGTGTCTTTTCACTACTAATCTTTATTTATGTGCATTAAAAAGGAACTTGAGAGATGCGGGTGGCTGCTCCCTCCTCCCTCTGGCTTGCCCCGCCCACTTGGATCCAGGAGACC
>NW_004624748.1:9409983-9426702 GCF_000247695.1 Heterocephalus glaber | reverse complement strand
TTAATCATGTCTTGCACCATGAGCACAATCTTTGCTGTTATCTGAGTAATTATTTCTGATTTCATTTTTCCCAGATCCTCTTTTGTTGCCAGTTCAGAGGGTCCAGGTGGTTGAGCATCAGAGTGTTCCATCTTGTTTCCCTTTGGGGTTGCTGTAGGTGATCTGGAAGTCATTTTTGAAACTTGTTTATATGTTTTCTCATTTCCACAGGGGGCAGGGTGCTTCTTGCGCCCACACGGCTTACCTTCTCTGCCCTAGGAGCCTGGGATGGCAGTGGGGAAGCTTCCTTCCAGGTGCTGGGACCAACTGAGCTTCTCTGCCCTAGGAGCTTGGGATGGCAGTGGGGGAGCTTCCTTCCGGGTGCTGGGACAGGCTCACTTTCTCTCCCATTGTGCTTCTTATAGCAGTGCCGCAGTGCTCTATTGCCATGTCTCTTTCAAAATTGGGAAAACAAAAGGTACACAAAGAAGTCTGATTCTTTCTCTTTGCCTACTCCTGCATTGGGTTTATCGTTTTCACCCCCATAGAGCTGTGAAAGGTTTGCTATGGGCTGTTCTTTTGGTGGAGGCAAGTGCTGTGTTCACACAGTTCACATCAAGTACTCATGGACGTAGCCTAGTGTTGGGCACAGAATAGGCACTCTGTAAAACCTGCTAATGAATAAATGAGTGAACAAAGAGAATATTAGTTATGTGCCATGTGCTTTGCCGAGTTTATTTACTGTGTGCATATACTTACCTAGCAGAGTGGGTGAAACTTTATGTCAAGGTCAGTACACTACCACAAGTCTTTCCACATTGCACAGTAAATGAGCAGGTCTACATTGTACTGACAGATTCCCCCACAATGAGGTTTCTTTCTAGATCTCAGTTTTTATTCCAAGGTGACATTCTTACTTAAAATAAATAAGACATAAATAGCTAAGACAAGCAAACAAAACAAAACACTCCCTTTGCAAATGGCTTATTCAATGACTAGACTGAAAAAAGGAGCCATAACTACCTCTGGGTTCCAGTTGAACGGCCTAAAGAAGGGCTCCATGTTCCAGCTATGGTAGGTAAAAGGGTCCTCGGTCTTTCCTCTGGTCTCCATGAATGGAGGGTGGTGCTGCTCCTGAACTGTTCCATGTCGCCATCACTGAGGCCTGAACAGCCCATGCTTTGGAAATCAAATCAAGGCAAAGGAACTTGAAGTTGGATAGGAACAAAGTCCCCAAGGTGAGGGAAAGGGGAAAGAAAGCAAGTTGTTTCCCAGGGATGAGGAGGTCTGCTTTGTACAACTCATGTTTCTCTATATGACTGCCCAGAACTGAGAGACAGCGAGACAGACAGGGAAACACTTTGCCAGCTTGGTCAGCAAGCTACCTTCCTTCCTGCCTCCTCTGCCCCCATCCTGTCACCAGAATTTAAGCAGCCAAGGACTTCATTTTTTTTCCCAATGACTTCATTTGACCTCTGGTATATTGGCACCCAGAGTTGGTTCTTTGTCAGCATCGTGTTCTGCCTATCCCTGGGCTCACCCCCTCAGATCTCTACCTGGCTCACTCCCTCACCTCCTTCAGGCCACCATCTCAATGAGGTGTACCCCAGCTGTGCTCTTTACTGTCACTTGCCTAATTTGCACTCTTATCCTATTTAACTTCCCAGAGTACTTCTCACTTTCTAGAATACTAAGGACTTAACACATGTATGTGTGCTGTCTTCCCCTGTCATTAAAGGTTAGTTTCCTGTGGGTAAGTTTTGTTCACTGATGTAGCCCAGGTTCCTGGAACCCCGCCTGGCAGAGTGGTGATAATACTTAGTGAATGAATGTGTGAATCATGACCCCTCCACCATTCAGTAGATGATGTGTTTTCCAGGGCCTTCCCTGGCACTTTGGCTCCCTCTGGATGCACTGTAGTGTCCCAAGGCCCCCTAAAGTGTGGCTCAGAACAAAACCAGAGCATGGTCCCAAGTGACTGTGTAGAGACTAAGGGCATGGCGCTGTGTTCCCACACCGCTTGGTGGTTCTGTCAACAGTGAATAGTGTCAAGTCTGCTACCATTCTCACAGCACCCATCCCCCCAAAAGTGGTTTTCCCCCCTTTTATTTTTTCCAAATTATCCAAATAATTTTTTATTGGATAGCCAGCCATTTTTTCTAGCCTTGTCTCATCTGTGTCCTCATCCAAATCACTGACACAAATGTCAAACCATGGTCCCCTGAGGACACTGGTTATTGGCACCACCTGGCTGATTATCATCAGTCAGGAGAAGCTATGAGAAGAGTCTACCATTTTCATGGCAGCCTTCACAGCAAACCCTGATGGAGGCTAATTATCTGTACTTCATAGATAAGGAAAGAAGGGTCAGATTTGGAGGGAAGTAGAAGCATTCACAATCTTTATTTACATGTGTCAAAAAAAGTACTGTGAGGAAAAAAAAATTGAACCTCAAAAATGAACCAAAGTGGGGAGGAAGGGGATCTTACCATAAACATTTTTTTTTCTAAAAAACCCTAAGAAGGGTCTTGAAGAATACAGCTCTTTTTATCATCAGTTGGCTGAGCCAAGCTTTTCATACTCACCATCCTGGTTCCCTGAGGCGCCTCTCCTTGAAGCCCCTCCCCTTTTACTCCCTTACATTCACATCCTCTCAAGGTTTCTCCTTTCTCTAAGGAGTGGTCAGAGAGGTCCAGTTCCACATGATTTACTGTCCAGGAATCCCTGCTTCACATCATCTCTCCCAGCTACTCCCAGCCCACCACACTGAAGTATTCTTGAATTCTGCCCAGCATCAACATCAAACTGACAGGGCTCTAATTTTCCATGTCTACCTTCTTTTCCTCCTTTATAAAGCAGAGGGTTTTCCTGTTCCCAGATTTGGGAACTATTTCTGTTCTCTTCTATGCTACTATTGATACAATGCTTCGAATTGCAAGGTGTTTTTAGGTGTCCTATTTACTTTATGCACCATGGCAGTCTTGTGTAGGAAATACTGTCATGTCTGTTTTACAGCTAAAGTTCAGGGAAATCAAATGGCCCACCAAGGTTAGACAAGTACCAAGTAGCCACACTAGGATGTGGAGTCAGGTCTGCTGTGGACATCGCCAACTATCACAGTTGCTGAGAGGTGTTCTGGACTTCTTAGGGAACTCCCTTAGGGTACTCCCTTAGAGTTTCCTTCTGGGCACTAGTTTTAGGTCTCTTACAGCCTATTCAACACATTGTAGTTAAACAGCAATCCTCTTTGATTAAAAAAAAACTTAGAGTAAGAAAAGGGGAGCAGGGAGTAATGAGTTTTTGTCTTTTACTGAACATATACTATGCACCTATAATAGAATAAAGTGTGTTGCTTTTTTGTTCTTTTCCATTTAAAGATTCACAACAATCTGGTAAAGTGTAATTATCCTATTAACCAACTAAGAAAACCAGGGCTCATAGGAGTTAGGTAGTGGCATTAGGCCACAACTACTAAGCACTATTTTTGGGATTTCATACTGGGTATGTCTAATCCCAAAGTCTAAATAAACCACTCTGCAAAAAAGGAGACAGGCAAGATACAGCATCTTTCCAATCTTTATAACTCAAGTTCTTAGGGATTTCTTCAAATATAAAGAAGCTTTCATAGCAATTATTTAAAAGAACAAAGAAATAACATATAGAGTTCCTAACTGCTAAAAGGAAATTAATTTAGATGAAGGGATGTCATCAGTTAAAAGTTTCCTGGGCTAATTTTCAAGAGTGCTATAGAGAATCTTTTAATTAACCTCCTTCAAATATTCAAAATGATCAGCAACAAAGCAGGATTATTGATAACTGTGATAACTGTTGACATATTCAGTTTCAGACAGGTCAATTTAGGATTGCAGTAGAAGGGTATTTTTAGGGTGCACCCTCACCCTGTCTACACCACCAGTGTACTAAAATGCTAATGTTGAGATACCTACAGGCAGATGTCTAGGCCACCTCACTGGTTGGTAGGCAGTAGTGGTGGTAGAAATCACTTGGTCTTGGCTGAACTCCAAACCAAATATGTGATTTTGAACGATTCCCATTTTTGACACACACATCTCTAGCCTCTTTTTCTCATTTATAATATTAATAGATTTACCTAGAATATCTTTGGGTTCCTTTCTATCCTTTGTTTCTAAGACCACCCCTTTGTTCAAAACCCTTGGGGCCAGTTATGCTGAGGAGTTCAGATAGATCAGATATAGACAGAGAACAGCTGCAGAGGGATCCAGGGCCATACTCATGGTGTGTCACACTTGTATTTCTGTAGCAAATGCAAGTTTTCACAATAAGTGGGATAAGGAAAAACTTTAGCCTTGTATTGATTTAGGTTGGACCTTGCTTCCAATTGAGCTCTAGTGGATCAGGCTTTGTGGCCAAATGAATTATCAAGACCACTATCAGCTTTCAGAACTTTTTAGATTTCAGAATTTGCAGATAAGGGATTTAAATCCTGTATGAGCTTCTCTTTGGAAGCCCTATTGATGGTGACTTCCAGGATTTATCTAATGCTATGTTTTGGATGGGAAATTCAATGAATTTAAAATGCTTTTTCTATTATAAAATAAAACCCACTTCATGGAGATCCATTTGACATTGTGGTTTCTTGGATCACAGTGTGGGCTAACAGGGAGGGTGATAAGAATTACTTGAGATTATGACTGTGTAGTCTTCAAGACCTGGAACAATGCAGCCCTGTTAGGCTTGTGACTCAGTACTTACAATGTCAGGGAGTAAATTGTTATCAAGCCAGAAGATTTTTCAACAACGGCAGCTGAAAGAGAACTGTTCATTTGGGTAGTTATCCAGAAAATTAGGCAGAGAATACTATTGCTTAACAGTATTAGATAGTAAATGCTTTTTCTCTAGTGCTATCGGGCACAATTAATTTTTGTAGTACCTATTGCTTCCTTAACCTTCCTTGGTTAGCAATGCTCCTTGAACGCCTAGCAAACACATTGAACCTAAGCAGCCCTCTCTTCCAGTACCTCCTCTGCCAGCCCCCATCCCTGCCCATCATGAAATGTTATGATCAATTTGTGCACTAAGGCTCTCAGGCACTGCAGAGAACTCACAGGGATGCCATGGTATAGTTTATATTTTTTCAGGGAAACAAAAATATGCAATATTTGTTGGACATCATGTGAACTACTAACTTTAGATCATACTACACTCTTTTCAATGATGAAATATTTTACAAAACTGGTTTTTTGGTAATTGATGAGAGAAAAAGCAAGTATCTTGTAAAAATCAGGATAGAAGAGGAAATGAGTGTGGCTGCATCCAATCTAGTCTCAAGATCTGAAAAACAGTGATCAGGTGGACACTGTTCAGTGAACACGTATGTTCCATTATAAGCCATTGTGGCTTTTAAAGAATGAAATAAAAGCGTTATTTTTCTTTCTATTTCTGTGTATTAAATTGAGACATAAATTTGTGACACAAGGATAAGACAGAAGTATTCATTGATTTATTGGCTGTAACTACTTAATAAATGGAGCCATTAGAGAACTTTTGGCCTAGGGGTACAATGAAAAATTCACCAGATATGAAGGTTGCTGTAAGCTGAGAAAGTTTGGGAACCTCTGGCATAATTCACCCATGACTCCTAGTCCTCCCAACAGTCATTGTTGATTCCACTCTCTTTCATCCTCCCCTCCCCTCAACAATCATCAGTAAGTTCTCTTGGTTCTGTTTCCTTCCAAATTCCCTGAACTCATTTTTCCCATCACCTGATCACCCTTGTATAAAAATCACCGTTTTCTATAACAGTCTCGCTTGTTCAGTTCTTGCTATCTAACAATCCGTTCTTTTTTTTTTTTTTTGGTACCAGCGATCAAACTCAGGACTTTGAGCTTTCGAGGCAGGCAGGGTACCACTGAGCTAAATCCCTGGCCCAACAATCCATTTTTTAGTGGCAATCTTTTGAAAACATACAATAATGCCTTGGTTCACGGATGCTTCTGTTTGAAACAATTCAGTTCACAAACAAAAGAGACAAAATTTTGCTTCTGTTCGAAAACACAACCATGGCCACCTTCCCCACACAAACACAAGCGCAGCCATCTTCCCCCAAATTGTAAAACAAATTAAGTTCATAAACTGAGATACCACTGTAGGTCGTTATGTTACGCCCTTGCCTAAAATGTGTCCTGGCTTCCCTTTGAAAGCCCTCTAAGCCTGCCCACACTGGTTCTGCTTCCTCTCTAGACTCTCCTTGCCATGGCCTAGGCACTTCCATTGCCTTTCCCATCATCTGTAAAGATCTTCATCCACTTGAAGAGCTTCAAATCCGTGGCTCTTCCTTCCTGGATTCCAGTCAAAATGTTAGCTCTCCACTGAGGCTTCCCTCAGCAAGTGATCTAAAATTGTTGTCCCTCCCCAGACACTATGTATCTCATCTCTTTTTTCTTAATTTTCTCCTAGCATTTGTCACTCCTGAATGTATCATGTTCCTGGGTTTCTATATTTGAGAATAGAAACTGTTCTTTCTTATTCATAATTACACTTGTAATTAGCTAGAATAGTGTCTGGCACATAGTAGGAGCTCAATATTTAACAAAAAGAATAAATGAATGATTATCTCTTATGGGTGGGTGTTGGGGTCATTCACTGATAGGTTTGAATGGAGAGGATCCAGAAGTACATTGGGAAGGAGGGAGCCAGTAATTTTATTTTGATCAGTATATATGCATATATACACTTACACACAAAAACATATTTTACACCCTAGATAATCTAGTTAAGGACAAGAGTTTCCTATATTCTTTGAGAAGACCCAACAGATAGTTGCTCTATAGGAGCCCCATTTTTTTCTGAGCAATAATGACGGTTTATCATAAGTAACTGTATTAAATTGAATACTTAATGAAACAACTCCATCATATCATTCTTCATAAAATGCAAGCTCCTCTTGCCCTTTTCTTTAAGAAACCGAGATCAAGACTTACAAAAGATCACTACTACAACTGTGACATTAAACCAGAAGTGAGGCTCCATTGTCCAGCTTAAATTTGCTGATGTATTTTTTTTCACAATTGTGATTCCAGGAAGGGTGTATGGTGAAATGGCAAGGAACAGGTGCAGTATTATTCAACATCTCTGGTAAACAGCAATGAGGATTAAACAGAGCTTTCTTTAATATGATTAACTCTAAAAAACGAAGAGCAATTTGGCATAGCCCCAAAGATACAAGGCGTTTGTATCTATATAAGATTAAAGGAGCTTTACACAAAACAATTTTATTTTTCAACATCAAAGAAATTCTTCAGGGGGTTGCTCGAAGGAAGCGCACTGCAGCAGACATGTTGAGGGTAAAAGCTTCTTTGTAGAAAGACAGTTTGCTCAGCCAGGAATTGTACCTGTGGCTTTTACTACCCAGGACATGCAGGACATGGTTCATAGGATCAGAGGATTATGGAAAGGGGAAGACATGGGTTAGGGATCAAATCAACAAACATCTCAGACAGGTGGCTTCCGACTGTGATAACCTTGGATTTCCAGAGATGGAAGCTCAGTGCCTCCCAAGGCTGAGTGTTGGGCAGCTCTAACAAACAATAAACAATGACTATGACACTGGTAATAATAGTGATAACAAAAATCACAGCTGCCATTTCTCTGTGCCAGGCACTGTACTTAGCACGTAAAAAATGACACAGATTTCTACCACTAAATCTTCTTTCCTGGGCTTACTGCCAGCCTTCCAGTTCTGCTCTTTGGAGCTACACACAACAGAGTTACTCTGTTGTAAGCTGCAAGTATGTGAAGACAGCTTTCGTGTTCTTTATCTGTTTTCTTTTTCTTGTGCTAAACTTCTGTTTATTTTTGAAAGGGATACAGGTATTTACATGGATTGGTATTAAATTTCACCTTGCTAGGTTTGATCAAATATTTGCAAATCCTGATTTTATCATTCACAGACCTTATATAATGTGCTCTTGAAAATTATAAGCCTCAGGGGCGGGGATTTAGCTCAGTGGTTTTGCCGCCTGCTGCGCAAGCGCAAGGACCAGAGTTCGATCCCGGTACCAAAAAAATAAATAAATAAATAAAAGGAAAATTATAAGCCTCTAAGTTTCCTCTTATCTTTTTCCTCTTACCTGACACAAATATTTATTGCAGACTTTTTACATGTAGACACTGTGTCAAGCATCGAGGCAGCAAATATGTATAAGTCACACCTATGGATTTTAAGAAGACTTCTTGCTTAAGCAGAGAAACAGAAAGAAATAAAAATACAATATAGTATGATTATGCAGTGAATGAAAAAAGGGGAGAGTTTTAATATGAGGTAGAAGCACTACTGACTCCTGGAGACCAAGAGGGAAAAGGGAAGTCCCCACAAATAAAGGCTAGCCAGAGAGTGTTGCAGGGGAGTCTATTTGTGGAAGGGGGCTCTGCTGTTACTACCCAGTGTCACCCACCGCTATCTGCCTGACCACTGAGCTAGCTCTTCCTTCCCCTGCTGGCTCCCTAAAGAATGAGGTGTAGCTAGCTGCCTTAGCTGGAGGGTCTAAGTTTTGACACAGAATAGCAGAGAGACAAGGATCATTCTAGACTGCAATTAGAGACCGGGAAGGGACAGAATCATAGAGGAAGTGGGTATTTTATGACTTGAATATGCTCAGAGAGTTATTGGGAAGCCTGGGAAAATCAAGTGCAAAGGAACTTCCTGCTTATGGCTGATTGTGGATTTCTTCCAAGTAAATTGTCCATGTCACTTAGAAGCCATCCTCAGTGTGAAGACTAGAATCCTCAGAAGTCCAGGTAGGATGATGTGTTTGCCCGGGATGGCACTAGGAGTCTAGGAATTAGGAATTTTGTGGGATGGAGAATGGATAATCTTGGTAGAATCATTATCTTATGTTGACCCACATTCTTCCTCAGTGAGAGACACTTTTGTGGAAGTGAGCCCTTTCTAAAGAAAGAAATGTCTGCATCCAATAGGCTATAGCATTCTGAGAACTAGTGTGTTCTGGGCCAGGTGCCTTGATGTCTTCCAAGTGTCTGCTAGGATCCCTGAGGCCCCGTGGAAAGCTGGCTGCACAGACTGACTTGATTAGGGCTGCTGAGCTGCACCTGTCTTCAGTTCAGAAATCTAGAGCTGGGTGAGAAGCTCTGACAGTGTATTTCCTTAGATAGTGTGTCCATAAACATGGTCAGGTGTAGCCCCTGGGGCAATGACTGCCTGGCCATCTGTGAGTGCAGACAGACACTCACAGAAAGACACTCTGAAAGCATGGCTTGAAGCAGTGAAGCAGTGTAAAACTGAAATGTGTCATACTACCATCAGAGTAGGACTGAAAATCTATGGATTTGGAGCTGAGAGGCAGGCTCAGGACTGCTAGAGCATCTCTTTCCTAAAAGGCTATGGCATCAGTACAGAAGAGCACAGATTCTTGGTTCCATGTTTGAAGTTTAGAGGGTTTACCAAAATTCTCCAGAGGAACAGAATTAATAGAATATATATAATTATAAGAGGACATTTATTAGATTGGTTTACACAAAGAATCCAAGAAGTCGGGGGGGGGGGATTGAGATTCTAGTGATGTAACCTCAGTCAAAGGCTGAAAGCCCCCTGCAGAGCTGCTGGTACAAGTGTGCATTTAAAGTCTAAAGAACCTGCAATCTGATGCCCATGGGTAACAGTAGCAAAAAATGCATCTGCTTGGAAACACAGAGTGCAAGCAGAGCTAGCTTCCAACTTCTCTATCTTTTTCACTGTATCTGCGCCCCAGCCTATTTGGATAGTGCTTCCCACATTCCCATGATGAATGCAATCATTATGTACTGAGGCAGGGTCTGTGTCTTAGTTACTTCCTTGTTGCTGGGACAAAATACCCGACACTCATAAGTTAAAGGAGGAAAAGTTTATTGTGGTTCACACTCAGCTGGCTCCAAGACAAGGTGGTATGGCAGAAGGGCACTGCAGAGGAGAAACAGTTCGAGCTAGGGCAGGCAGAAAAAATCAGCCCCAGTAAGCAGTGAGCAGCAAGCAGTGAGCAGTGAACCTTCCTTTCTTCATTTCCCCTTATATTCCATCCATGCTATGAGCCTATTACTCAAGGTGGGGCTTCCAATTACCCACATCCAGAACTATGCTAAAATAAATCAGAGGACTAATGTACTTATCATACCCTTAATCCATATTCATACATTCATGATCCAGCCACCTCCAAAAAGCCTCACCTATGAGCACATGAGGCTTTGGTGAGACACCTAGATACAAGCCATAATAGTCTGGCTACGTAGTTTAGGCTGGTCTTGAATTTATTATGTAGTCCAGGCTACATTATGTAACCCAGGCCTTGAACTCTTGGTGATCCTCCTGCCTCAGCCTCCTGAGTTCTGGGATAACAGGCTTGTGCCACCATGCCTGGCTCCTAAAAATAAAAAATAAAAAATAAAAAATAAAGAACCCACATAAAAATGAGAGAACCCCTCCCTCCCAACAAACTCCATTGTTTAACTAGTAGTAACTCCTACTTTGGGGGGACAGGAAGAATGTAAACAGATGCTTCTAGACTAAGAGATTCTGAGTTGCACAACCTGAGAATGAAGAGGCCATAAAAGCCAGCAGGATCAAGGGGAGACCAGTAGGGGTTGGGCTGAGGACTCATGGATGCAGGTCACTGGCTGAGATCTGGGATGAGGAATCTGCTCTGAGGCCCCTTTTAACAGGATATGTCAGCTCCATCTCCATCAGGGTAGCTGGGAGGATGTGCCTTTCCCCATCTCAGGTGCAAGAGAAACCTTGTACTTTGGTAAATAGCTGTATGGATGTCTTCCAGCAGGAGACAGGGCAGATCTGGCTTTAGAACAGGCCAGCTCACTAACAACTGGCCATGTTTTTCCTGTCAACTCTTGATGTGCCTAGGACATAGCTCTGCTAATAGTGTTACATTATTGAACAGCAATAGTTAGCCTAGAAGAGGCTAGGCCCTTGGGCTGGCACTCATTTGGATCATATGGGCACAGCCTCTCCACAGCTAGCTGTCTTCTGGACAGTCTTCCTGCCTAGGCATCCTCTCGGCTCACGCTTTCCAGGCTCCCCTGGCATTTCTACCCCAACATACTCCAAGTTGCTCCATTTTCTGGAAGACGCAGTGTATATTTCAGGCAGTTCTTTCATGGTGGGATTTCTTTTGATGTCTCAACCAGGCTTTTGAGTTTCCTTATCACTTTAAAGCAAATCTATTTGTTCAAGTTGACTCAAGTCAACATCATCTTTTCTGAGAAGACCTGGTGGCTACTGTGGAAAAGCCTCCCCTGCCCCCCAGTTCTCTTACTGCACTGTTCACTTCACATTCACTTGCTGTCTGTCTCACCCATAAGACAGTAGCCCAGCCCAAGCCTGGTATATAGAGGCATTTCGACAGAAGTGTGTGGTCTGAATGGATGAGCCATGGGAAGAAGCAGCCCACAGGAAACAAATGCAAACTGAGTATCTAGTTTGGGTATTTTAGGTCTCACCTACTTAACCCTCTGTTGAGCAGGAATGCCTAAAGGGATAAGTGGCAGTGGGTAGGCTCTGACAGTGACAAGGGCTGGGGAGGAGATGGGGAAGAGGGGCACAGCACTCTTGGGTGTCCTGAGGATCTGCCAGCACATGCTTGGAAACTCTAGCTGCAGCAAGGAGCAAAGATTCATTTCTGAGCTGGGCATGATAGTGCATGCCTGTTACTCAGCACTCTGGGAGGCTGAGGCCAGGGGACCATTTGCTGGAGCCCAGCCAGGGCAACTAAGCAAAGCCCTGACTCAGAAAAAAACATTTAAAAAGAGGGTAGGGATGTAGTTCAGCGTCAAGGCCCTAGGTTCAATCTCCGGTACTGTAAAAACAAAACAAAACAAAATAAAACAAAAAACAAAACAAAACTGATTTTATTTCTGTAAAGGATCCCAGGGAATTCTACATTCTACATGCTCCCCCCACAGAAGGCATCTTGTTGCTTTTGTTATTGTCTTCAGTAGCTGTTTACAAGCCCTTTAACTGACTGGCAGGATTCTTGGCCGAAGTAGTCGCTTTTCCTCTTGAGGCAAGAACTAATGACCTACTTCTGTGAGCTCTGTGGTGTGTCATTCCTGGCCGATCTGGATCCACATTAAAACATGCCAGGGGCAAACACTAAAGTCAAAAAAGTTCTGTTGAGCCCCCTTGGATCAATCACTGAAGTTTTTAGAAATATAAACAGACACCCAGCACATTTGTTAAAACATAATTTTCTAGGGCCTTAAAAAAAAAGAATTTCAGATGTATTCAGGTTTGAACTTTCCGGGAGGGCAACTTTAGGTCTGACCGTCACCGCTTACTGGGCCCCCGGAAGACTGGTTAGGGCTGCTGTTTCCCTCCCACTTCACAGGGGTGGGTGCAGGAGGGAGCACAGACAATTGAGAGACCTGCCTACGGTAACGCGAGCGGGTCTGGGCAAAGGTGTAATTTCAGAACTGGGGAATTTTTCCCTAGGTGACTGATGGGGCTCTGAGGGCTATAAGGAAGTAGAAGGCATCCACACTTTTCCTTTAGACTGCCTCTTTTTGTACAAGTATCATAACCGAATCCTCCCTGTCACAAAGGAAAGAATGCAGAACAAGTCAGGAACAGAAGGGTCAAGGCAGCGGAGAGTTAGAGAAAGGGAGAGAGAAACAAAGAAGTCTGTGCTCTTGAGGTTTCTCTGTTGTCCAGACAGACCCTCTTTTCCCTCTGCTTTCCACTGCAGGCTGCCCCGCCGGAGGCCGGTCCCCGAGAGAGCCGAAGCGGCGGAGCGCGCGCCCCTTATAGGACCTTTGTGTCTGCGCGGGCGGGCTGCGCTCCCTCCGCCCCGCTTCTGTTTCGCTCGGTTACCATGGGGACGCCGCATTTCGCCCTGCTCCCCTTCCTCTGCGCACTCTCCAGAAGTCTAAGCTTTTGCTCTAAGCCCTGACTCCCTTTCCCAGCGTCTGAAATTCCAGGAAATGTTTGGGCCAAGCGTCCTGGGCTGGTCAGGAAGTTTTATTGTTTACGTCAGGGCCACAGGGGCACCTGGCGAAAGCTGCAGTTCCTGGAATGAGGACTCTACCCGTCAGACTGCGGGTAACGCGACTGTAGAACCCTGGGCCCTGGCTCGAGCATGTGGGTTGCTGCAAAGATGAAGAGATGGGACGTGAGGCTTCCAGAGCATCCCGAATGGACTCACTTGAGCTAGTCCCTAGGCAGAGAGCCCTAAGCTGCCTGGCCTAGCGCCCTTTTGCGTGCACAAGGCAAGGGACTGCCTCGAAGGGGGCAGAGTCCACCTGCAGGAGCTTGATCTGGGGTCACGTGCTCTGGCCACTGTGACTGGGCTTGCTGGAGCTGGAGAGTGCCTCAGGTGGAGCGGGGGAGCGAGGCTGCACGTGGAAGGTGATCACATGACTATTTCTGCCCCTCACCTCCGCCATGTGGAGAAAACAGCAGAGGGGCCAAGGTCAAATCATTATCACAGGGTAATGGGGAGAAGCACAGGGGCCACAGGCCATGCTATGATGTAGCACAGCTCTTTGGGCCGCATCCTAAGGATCTTTTGAAGCGGAAAGGAAGAGTTTGAGGCTAGGTTATAACAAATTTTGCGGGGAATGTGGGTGGGGAACTGGTTAAAGACTACTGAGATCGATGTTTCTCAGTTACACCTTAGGGGCTGTGTGATGGGCTGGCTTGGGTCCTCTGTAATCTCTATTGACCTCACTTGAATCTAAGCAAAAAGTGTACTTGGTATGCAAACACAGCTTCTGGGCAAGTTTCTCAGACAACCTCTTTCTGCAGTCCATGGCCCCTTAGCCCTTGTCGTAGAAGTTTCAGTGTCCACGCCAGGCCTGGTGAGTGGAACTGGGCTGTTGTCATAGTAAGGCCTTCCACAAGATGGTGCTCGTGGGTTTTGTTCTTTTAGTTTTTTATGTTAACGGACTCATTCCTTTGCTGATATTTTATTGAAGACCTACTGTGTGCTAGTATTGTCTAAGAAGGAGTCGGGGTTACATACTGAGCAAGACGGACTAAATACCTATTTCAAATGAAAAGTTTCTGATTTTTACACTTTCAGAGGCAAAACTGAACACTGATGTGTTTTTCCATTTATGTTGCTGCTGATACATACTTTTGATAGTTCTGCTACATTTCTGACAGCTGAACATTTCTTTTTTAGTCTAGACTGGTATGGCTTGAGCCTTTTCACTAGCAGCTGGGGAAGGAATCAACATATCTGTGTAAGCCACTGTCTGAGTCCATCCTTCTGCCAGAAAAACACCAAATCTTATGTTGGATAATTCCTAATTATTTGCTGAGCACCAGCGTATCATTTCTGGGGTGGCAGCTTTGGATCTTTCTGTCCCTTTGAGTAAATTCATGGCTCTTTTTAAAGAAAAATTCTGGTAGGTCTTTTGGTATCCCAGTGATTAGCCTCCAAGTAAAGGTGAGATAGACTTTGATCTGAGTGAGAATTTTGAGACTTCTTTCCTTTCACAGCAAAATGTCAGTTCTGCTACCTACCGCTGCCCCAGACAACAAATACAATCAAAGGGGGCACTCTTGCCAAAGGCTAGCTTGAAATCCGAGTGGTGAGAGGCAGGTTGAAGGTCACGTGACTTGCCCACTACTCCCGGCTCTTGTTTAAATTAGCTGCCTGAGGGCAACATCTTTTAGAACATTTCCTACACTACTTGGCTGCCTCCAAAAATGCCTTCACTTAGCTGTGGTTCAAGAGTATGTCCTTGATTTTTTTTTTGGTACCGGGGATCGAACTCGGGTCCTTGCGCTTGCGAGGCAGGCAGTGGAACCACTGAGCTAAATCCCCAGCCCCTTGTCCTTGATTTTTATTGCAGCTTGACAGGAAAATGGTCATAAAACAGATGTTTTTGTACTTTTTGCATAAATATCTGTTAAAACCATAGTCTGTATTACCATGCCATGTCCTTACATAGGGATTCACAAGAATCTAGACTATGTCTAACACTTGCTTGCTTTGACATTTTCATGCTTATCCCAATCAACATGGCCCAAACCACACTTTCTCTTTACCCTCACAACTAAGCCTCCTCAGTCTTTGTCATTTCTGCAAATAGCTGCTCTACTGCTCAGCCCAAGCCCCAGAACCATCTTGGAACCTCTCTCACCTTACATGTAGCCTGCTATCAAATTCAGTTTCCTTTTCCTGGAGCACACATCTAGACCTGACTATTTCTCACCTCTTTTTTTTTTTGGTACCGGGGATTGAACTCGGGTTCTTGCACTTGCACAGCAGGCGATGAAACCACTGAGCTAAATCCCCGGCCCTACCTCTTTGTTTCGTTTGGAAAATTTCTCAAAGTTCTTAACATGTATCTCCACTTGTGTCCTTTGTTCCTTTATTTTTCAACCACCCCCCCACCCCCAGCCCATACCATGGATTGAACTCAGGACCTTGTGGTTGCCAGGCAGGCCACGTTGCCCTGAGCTACATCCCCAGCCGCCTTTGTTCCTTTATATCTATACTCACTATGGCAGCGAGAATGATCCTTTAAAATGAGTCAGGTCATAACTTCACTATCTTTCCAGAGCATTCCATCTTCTTGGGAGGAAAAAATTCACGATCTCTACTTGATGTCCTCACAATCTCTTCCTGATTTATGTCACCAAAGCCTCTTTGGTCCTATGTGCTAATGCATTTGCTTTTTTCTCTGTCTGGAAGACTCTTCCCAAATATCCTCATGGCCATTCCATTCCCTCTTTCTCTTCACATCTCTCCTCAAATGCTACCTTCTCCGTGAGGAGCTTTTTAACCACCCTATTTCTACTGCTGGACCTCTCTAAGCTTTCTCTTACCTACTTCAGTTTTATTGTTCTCCACAGCATTGTGCTGATTAAGATTAATTGTCAACTTGATTGGCTTGGCACCTGCCTAGCAGACTAGTGAAGCATACTTCTGGGTATGTCTGGGTGGCTAGTGGAAGCCCAAGTACTATTTGTGGTCCCTGGCCCCTTCTTCTCTGGCACTATTCCCCTGTTCTGCTTTCTAGCTGTCACAAACTAGGCAACTTTGCTGCATTACACTCTTCCACCATGATGTTTCTGCTCTGGAGACAGCTGGCCATGTACTGAATGAGTCAAATTAAACCTCTCCCCCTTTAAATTGTAGGTTTCATCTTTCTTCAAATTGTGGGTGTCAGGTATTGTTTTTCATGATGGGAAAGCTAATACAGAAAAATGGTACCAGAAGTGGGATCATTTCTGAGACTGTACCTGAACATGTAGTTCAGAAATTTTGTTGAAGGAGAAGTCTGGAAAGGTTTGAGGATGCAGACTTGTAAAGCCTTAGAATGTGTATACAGAGTTTGATGGGTCATTCTGGTGGAAGCTCAGAAGACCAGAATGCTGATAGGAAAATAAAGACCAAACTCAGGAGACTTTAGGTTAAAACGTAGGACTCTTGGGAAATGGGCTCGAGGCCATTTGTATTAGTTTCTGGCAAAGAACTTATCTTCATTTTACTCCTGTCCTAAAACTGTATCATGCTGAATTTAAGGGCAATGTACTAACTGATCTGGAAGAAGAAATTTTAAGAGGCGGTCCCAGCACCCAGAAGGAAGCTCCCCACCTCCATCCCAGGTTCCTAGGGCAGAGAAGCTGAGCAGGATGGGGGCCAGAAGCACCCCCTCCCATGGAAATGAGAAGACACATAAACAAGTCTCAAAAACAGACTTCTGGATCACCTACAGCAACTCCAAAGGGAAATGAGATGGAAC
>NW_004624748.1:9351674-9381028 GCF_000247695.1 Heterocephalus glaber | reverse complement strand
CCATTTTCACTATATTAATCCTTCCTACCCAGGAGCAGGGGATGTCTGTCCATCTTCTGATATCATCTTCAATCTCTCTTTTCAGAGTGCCATAAAGAAAACCTCTCTTGATTGATCATCCCAGCTGTGAGAAGGAAATCTTTTGCAAGAAGGATCACTGAATAGCACCACAATTCTAAAGAGTGCTTAAGAGCCTCCACTAGCAGTTCCCTACTGAGTGAGTGGGGTAGGCAGTGAATGTGAGATGAGGCTGGGTGAAATGTTCTGGGGAATTCTTTGGCCCTTTGACACATAGCTGTCCCCTCTCAAAAAGGCCAATTAAGTCACTCTTAAAGAAATCCCTCTTTGCCCCAGACAACTCAGAATTTAAACATATGGAAAACATGATGAATACACATGGCAAATACAAATGTACATATCATAGATCATATACATTGTAGGTCACATATGCACATATCCCTTGTCATGATCATGCACACTATTTAGCAGTTTGATATTTATTTTCTGACTGAAATCATTGTACATAGTTCTTGATAATGATTTGAGTCCATCTTTGGTTTGGTCTTAGTTTACCTAGACAGGATAATAATTTCATCAATCCATGATGAATGCTGATATAACAATAAATTTTGAAGAAGTTAATTTAGTCTCAACATTCAACCTAATTTCTATAGATTTCTCAATGGCGTGGCAAGAGGGGGACAGAGTGGGAATGTGTCCTTGGGTGCCAGGTTGTGGAGCACAGATAAAGGTCTAGTTCTGCAAATGTCAGCATGGCAGGTACAGTCGGTGGGGAAGGAGGGCACAAACCTCCCCTTTTCTGTCCTCTGTGAACCAGGAATGAGATTCAGGAATAAAATACACATAAGGCATTAGAGCTACCTAACTTAGCCAGGCTTTATGGAAGTGGAAAGGAAGTCCCTTTGAGGATTTATTCATTTTTAGCATTTATTTTAAAAGAAAAACAGCAACACAATCTTATAGAATTTGACACAGCAAAACCAAATTGTAAGAACTGGTTTGGAGGAAAAATCTCCTATCATGTAGCAGAGATTTGGAATAAATGGCTTTGAGAATCCTCCCATGCCAATTTCCTCAATTATGGGTTTACCCAACCACTGTGTCATCTAGGCTCAGTGTACCCAATGTCAGCCAAGCACCAGAATCCCCTGGGGTGTGTGGCCTCTGATGGTATTTCAGCTGAGCTGCAGCTGGGTCATAAGAGTGCTTTATGTGCTTCTATGGTAACCCTAGAACTTTGGTTCTGGAAGTTGGGAGACAGAAGGACTGCAGAAGTTACCTTTTCCCACCTGCAGTGGCTCATCCTCTTTTTCAGTGCTTTGCTAACTTGAGAGACAACAGTGATACAGTTGGGAGAAGCAGAGCCTCTGGTGTGTGGTCCTGTGCTACAAAGACCACCTTAGACATAGCTGGGTAGGGAACTGTGGGGGGTGGGGTGGCAAATTGCCTACTTGGGACAAGAAGACCAGTTTTCAAGGGCAGTTGTTGTGTCCTTTGTCCTTCACTCCCCTCTGCCAGCATGTGATGTGGGAGGTCCTCAGAGGACAGCAAGGAGCTTTAATGGGCTCATAAGGTTTCCTATCACACACATCCCCTGTAGAATCTCAGGGCAGCTGTCTTCCTCTATTGCTGGCTTCCGGGAGTCAGTTCTGGGGGTGGAGGGGCGGCCTTTGTCCATGCATGGGAACAGCTCAGGGTGCAGCTGAAGCACACACAGGCTGGAATCACACTCTTAACAGCTATGTGACCCTGGGCAACCACTGTGTTTTATTTTCTTCAAGAGTTCAGATGCAAATAGTGATATGCTCATAGAGATCTGTTGATTAAATTGTATTTTCATTGGAAAATAAATCCAAGTACTTAGTAAATCACTGGATACATTTATCATTTCTTACCAAGCATTTATTGATCTTCTTATGGGTAAATAGAGTCAGATGAACACTAAGTCTTATACTGAAGCTCATAGACCTGTTGTCTTAGTTTTTTCTTGAAATATCTGGAGGAACATTCCTTGGAGGTAGTGCCCCCAATTTAAATGATTGATTGAATGGAAATAAGTCTGATCCCAGGGAATAAGAAGGTGGAAGTCCCTGAGATCAGGCAGGGGACAGAAGCAACTAAGAGCATCATCCTGTTAGCTGAATGCTATGCTTTGGGAGCCTTCAATCAGTGAGTGTGCTCTCTCTGTTAGTGAGACTGGTACTTTCTGCATGAAGGTGTTGCTCGTCCATAACATTTATTCCACCATTATCCAGGCATACAGTGCTGATGACAGTCCTTCAGTAGTCCCTTGAGAGGAGTTTTCTTTGGCTCTAATGGTGAAGCAGAGAAAAGGAACAGGGCTGCTGATTGGGGAGGGCAGACACATAATCACTCAGCTTGTATTAATGCAGAATGGGGAAAGTGACAAGTCTGTAGTTCAGGTTCTTACAAAGATGATGAGCTGTCTCAAACCAGAAATTTGGCTAAAAAAGAGTCTGCAAGACTCCGAGTAAATTTGTCATTTTATGTTCCCCTCCTCCTTTTTAAGTGTTAATGTGAGTTTGCTGTTGAATTTTAGACATTCCAAAATCTTGTTTCTAGCATTCATTTATGCTGCACAGGAAGCAAGATCCTAGTACATATTTCTTTTGCTCCCAAGTGAGTCTGAGAAATCTATATATGTATAGATTTCTCTTCTATTACTATTATTATTTTTTGCTTTGGCTTTGAAGTCTCTTGACCCAGAAAATATCTCATCTCATTTAGTTCTCGAAGTTTTTGGTAAACCATTGCTACTATATCAATATTACTACATGAGCTGTGCCTAGATTTTTAAAATAGCAAGCAAATGTACTTTCTCTGGAACCAACTGAATGATGTCTGATTTTAGTATTTGTGCTGGCATTCTTCAGGATCAGAAAAAAACTTGGAAGAAAATATTCAAAACAGGGGGATTGGAGAAGGATTTCAAGGATACATATTTTTAAAACCCAGCCTTAAAATCCCATGAGTTGCAAAGGGCAGTGTTTCAGATGGGAGGGGGGTGTGGATCAGAGCTGTTCAAAGGAGGCATTTACCTGTGGAATCCTGGTCACGCTGAAAATGAGTGTCAGCAGTCAGATAAGAGAAAGGAGAGTAGTCCCTGTCAGAAGCACAATGACAAAGTGATGGACTGGAGGTCGTCAGGAGTCTCCTTGAAATGATAGCGGCTTCAAGAAAAAGCTGTCTTAAAAGGGTCATAAAAAGCCTCCACAGGGTGATGGACGTGGACATCATTTATTTTCTCAAACATAAAGAATAGACTCCTATACAAGCACATCCTAACTAGGAAAAGGATTATCTTATGTCGACTAGCTGAATGGATCCAGGCCTTGTGCACCAGCTACCAGCTGTTTCCCCAGTATGCCAGTTTGTACTGACATACTGTTGGGTGTTTCAAGCATTCCTATAGTGCCAGGGGTGATGGTGCATTGTTTTAGCCTTCTTGGAATCTTCCCATGTTTGAATACTCTTGCTTATATTAGAGCTTCAGATATTTATTGGAATTAGTGTAAGTATGCCCTCTAGCAGTGCACAAATCCAGCAGCTGTTCCCTTCACCTCTGCGGAGCTGAGGCCAGGAGCTGTGGCATGAAAAGCGTATGACAGTTCCTCACTGCTGTCAATAATGGTAATTATACTCATGGAGCACTGTCCCCTGAGGAGCTCAAAGCACTGTGCAGACTCAGTGCCATTGATCGATCCTCTTAACACAAGTGTAACAGAGACAAGGAGCAAGGATTGTCATCATTTTATAGATGGAGAACTTAACTAGGGAGGCAGAGATGGCTTTTGATTCATGGGGAGCAGGTTATGATGTGGAGGTTTTACGACTTCTGATGTGCTGTGGTAATCAACCCGCTAAAGAGCATCACCCCCAGATCCACCTTTCTCAATAAGGATGTCAACATAGGGCTGTCTCACAGATGTCATCATAGGGATGACAACAGAAAGGCATTTAAAGATAAATTTGTGCTTTTTAAATATGCGATTTTTGCTAAAAAATGCTACAGGGTAGTTTTGTAATTTGTAAAAGTTATATCCAAGGAAAGATAACAGAACAAAGGCCAAAATGTATATAATGTGCATGGGATGGGGGCTCATGGTGGGGAAAGATAATGGTGGCAGAAAATGTGGACTACAGCCAATTACTCCAATTAAACGTTACATTGTGCTTTGAAATTTCTGGCAAATTAAATGTTACATTGTGCTTTGAAATTTCTGGCAGCCAAGGCTAACAAGAAAACATGACTTATAAAGGTCTCTCTATCACAAAGTAAAATGTTACGAGTCCATAAGAGTTTAGGTATATGACTGCAAGTGGTTATAGTAGCCCAAAAATAAAGTTTGTATTTTCTGAAGTAGTAATGTAAAGCCAAACCACAAAGAGTGGCTGTGTACTCCAAGAAACCACACACACACACACACACATGCGCGCGCACACGCATGCACGCATACACACACATTTATATTCTCGCAGTCATAAGTGAAAGATGAACTGTAGTTAAAATTAACACCAAAAGCATCCTTGAAAGTGCCAATGGGAATAGAAAGCTGCAAGTGGCCACTTGGCCTGGCAGCTGGCCTGGCAGCTGGAAGACTGTGGAGGGAATGTTTTTGCCAGATCTTGGCCTCCAACCCTCTGTAGTATTAGGTGATGCAATGGATTCCTCTTAGTCAGCTGTCTCCATCCCCGGCCTGACCTGCAGTTTTCTGGGATGTCTGGAATCTTCAACGGATCCCAACCTGTGATTATCTCAACATATTCCCCTGGGACAAACTCTGATCCCCCCCACCCCATTACCAAATTCCAGATGGGGATTTTTGGCTCTCTGTTCCTGAAAATGAGCAAGTCTCCCAGCTTGCTGCAAATTGGAGTCTCTTTAGCTTGTGTGATGGCTATGTGATAGCATGTCTGTAATCCTAGTACTCTGGGAGGCTGAGGCAGAAGGAAATTTAGCAAGATCATGTTTCACAGAAAAAGTGCTGTGGATATAAATGAGTGGAAAGTCTCTGGTTCAACATCTAGTACACACACACACACACACACACACACACACACACACAGACCCACCACACACACACAGTGGGAGTCTCTTTATATAGTTTTTGACAAAATGCAGCTGAGTAGTTCTGTCTTTCTTGCTTATACTCTCAACTATCTCAGAATAATCCCCCATCTAGGGGTTCTGTGTTTAAAAGCTTGGCTTTTTCAGTTCTAGAAAATGAATGAGGGTATCTGTAACTGTCCTAACCTTAAAGAGTGTCCAAAATAAAACAATGGTATTCTAAAAGTGCTCAGAGATCTTCAACATTCTCTCAACATCCTCCTTATGAGTAATGCCCATTTTAGCTAAATTTCACCCAAATATATTTTTCCCATAGTGTGTGTGTGTGTGTGTGTGTGTGTGTCTAAGAAATGTTGACAAGAATGTATCAGAAAAGGAAAAGATTAGCAAATGTTGCCTTAGATAAAAGTGCCTCTCAAGCCACTTGCTGCCTTTTTAACCAGGGATAAAATACAACTTGATTTCAGTAGCTATTGATATTATTTCTGGCTCTTAAAGACCTATGAAATGAAAGCTAAGCTTTAAAAGCTTTACAGTTAATTGCTGCTGAGTTAAGTGTTTTATTTAAACACCTTCAGGCTGACACATAATTTAGAAAATCAATCAGGGAGATGAAGAATAAAAATATGGACCTAAATACTCCTGGCTAATTACAGGGTACCATGATATGCTGCCTGGGCAGAGAGCCCTGGAGAGGCTGAGGCTGTGGAAAGGGCTGCTGGGCAACTGGAGGGAGGCAGCATAGCAGGATGTCTCCTGGTAGGATGTAGAGGAAAGGGCTTTGTCTGCTGTGATAGAGGGGCTTCTAGGTAGTCAAAATTAGTTCTGGGAGTACGTTTCCCCAAAGATGAATCTTAGCAAACAGTGGAAAGGCAATAGGTCTAGAACTTGGAGGTGATATTTATGCTTTTTGTCAATGAACAAGCACTGTGTCGGTAAATAAGGCCTCTGTATGGTTGGGAGTGTGAGTGTCTCTCAGATGCCGGTGTGTTAAAAGCTTAGTGTCCCACTTGGTACTATTTGGAAGCAGAGAAAATTCTAACAAGTGGGGCCTAGTGGGAGGTCTTCTGGTCCTGAGGCATGTGCTCTTGAAGGGAATACTGGAACTCTAGTTTCTCTCTCTCTCTCTCTCTCTCATGCTTCTTAGCCATGAACTGAATCTTTTGGCCCTGCACTACTGCCCGATAGAGCCGATCAGCCATAGACTGAACCCTCTGAATTCATGAACCAAAATAAACTTTTCTTCTTTATAAGTTGATCATCTCATGAAAAGCTGACTAACAAGTCTCATTTCAAGTCTAATCTTTGACAAAATTATAAAAAATGCAAATTGGTTTTGGGTCCTCCTGCTTCCTCAATATCCTTTCTCTCCTAGGTTTTCCCTCTTGCCATCTACCAGGCTCTTGATTCTCTCTGCTCAACAAGACATACTCTGCTACCAAATAGTCACAACTTTTATGTGCCTATATTTTTCCTCAAAGGGCTACAGTGTGTTTTTTGAGAAGCCAAAATCATTGCTCTTTTATGTATAAATCATGGATATACATATAATGTAGATGCAGATACGCAGTATCTGGACATGTGTGGTATTAAAATTTCATAGGTGAGGGGGTAATTAAAGAAAATGTCTAAAAAGGGGATAATAAAACTAAGGTTGGGAAGCACTTCCATAGATTGAAGATCTTCCAAGTCAGAGTAAGGGGTCATTTCTCAAATGGTCAAGTGTTTGGTAAGACTCTTTGCTAATCTTTCTTTGGGGAATAAAAAGGTTGAAGAAATTTCTTGGACTCCGGTGGCTTGTCTAATCCAGTGGGAGTAATCCAGTAATTCAGTGGGAGTAATCCATGGGAGTAATGTTAAAGTTAGAATTCATAGTGGAATGAGTCATTCCTGCTCAGGGAGTGAAAATATTCTGAATCATCCAAGAAGCAGTAGGAGGAAGAAAATGAAGAGAAGCAAAAGGAGAAGAGGAGAGGGAAAAGAAGGAGGGGGAAGAGGAGGAGGAGAAGGAGAAGAGGAAGAGGAAGAGGAGGAGGAAGAGGAAGAGGGAGGAGGAGGAGGAGGAGGAGGAGGAGGAGGGAAATTGCCCTAGACATTTGGTTTTCTGTGAGGATCATTTATCTGCTTGTTGGCTTTCCTTGATTGAACACATTTGACTGACAAATCTTTGGATAAACTGGCACATAGCCTTGGGAATTATATTGAGGAAGATAAATGCTTGCCACATGTCTCCCTTGCAGAAGTTTGATCCCCCCTTCCACTGACTGGCAAGTCCAGATCTGTGATCCTTTCAAAACTAATGCAAAGGTTCCCTTCCCTGGCTTTGGAAATTTCTTTCTAGTTGGTTCCTTTATTTGTTTTTAGTCTTTGCTTTTGGCTTAAAAAGCTTTTGGTGACTGATCTTGTACCTGACATCAGCCAGGGACATATCGGCAGTCAGTGAGTTTAAGTTTTGCAGATAAATAACCAGCTTTTGAAACACCATCAGGGCATCCAAGCAATACAATATTCTTACAAGGATTAAATTAGCACCAAACTTCAAGAATTGAAAGAAGAGGAACACAGGAAATTACCAAGCCATAACTCTAATTTCCTACCTGGTAAATTGCTAAAGTGATCAATAGCACAGGCAGTCTGGAAGTCCCCTTAGGAAACTCAGGTGATAAATATGTTATACTCCCATAATGGAGGGTATGGAGTGGGGAAATGGAGGCCATTCTCAAGGGGGGCAATGAGGGGTATCATGGTAACCTTGCAATGTATTCCCTATATCTCTTGCCAGTAGGTCTGGAATATATTGGGCTAATTGGTTGGAGCAAGCAAAGGGCAGGGTTCACAAAGGAGTTTTCTGAGGTTTTTCTATGGGGAGGGGTGTCACATGATTGTCAATCCATATGTGTTCAGGCACATGAATTTTTCATTGATAAAAATGGTGAATTGAGAATTCCTGCTGGGCAAATGAGTATCCCATTTGATTCAAACATGAAGCAGGTGCATTTAATACTTTATTTTTTTTCTTCCTTCGGTCATTAGTTCTTTGTAGTACCTCAAGTTTATAGAATGCTCTTAGCAGTATTGAACTTTAAGAGTGCAGATATACATAATTAATCACACTGAACTTGGTTTGTATTAACAAATTAATCTATACTGGCTGGCATGACACCTGGCTGCAGTCTATTATTCAGACCGATGGCCAGACCCCATGGCCTATGTATTCATGTAAATCAAACACTTTGGAGCAAGCATTTCCCCCCTCAGCATCTCAAGTGGGTTGCCTCTCACAGGTGGATTGCAAGTGGGCATCCTCAGATCTTGTATTGAGTGATGGAGGTGGAGGGTGACAGCTGAGTGACAGGTATCCCTTTGGGCACCTGGTGCAGAAGAAGCTGAGGTGTAGTGTCACCATTCCTGCATTCAAAGCTGGAAAACCTGGCTTCAAACCTCAAATTTTTATTTGAATGTCCTTGGACAAATCACTTACTTTTTTTTTTTTTTGGTACCAGGGATCGAACTCGGGACCTTGCGCCGGAAACACTGAGCTAAATCCCCGGCCCACTTACATATTTTTGACACAAATTTCTGACTCAGTTAAGTGGAGATAATTCTCCCTGTCTTAAAAATAAGAGTTGGTTATGTGAAAGATCTTGACATATCATAGACATTCCATAGATGCTTAGTTTTACTCATTGATTGATTGATTTTTGCTGTACTGGGGATTGAGCCCAGAGCCTTCACACTGAGCTGAATACCCAGCTCTTTTTAGTTTTGATTTTGAGGCAGAATCTTGCTAAGTCCTTGGTCAGACTGGATTTAAACTTGTGATCCTCTTGCCTCAGCCTGCCAGAGTGCTGGGATTACAGGCATGCATCACAATGCCCAGCTGCTTAGTTTAATTTTTTTTTTTGGTACCAGGGATCAAACTCGGGACCTTGCACTTTCAAGGCAGGTGGCAGCACCACTGAGCTAAATCCCTGGCCCTACTAAGTTTAATTTTAAGGAGTCACATGCCAGTTTTTGGCCAGGGAGGTAACTTTATTGATTCTCACAAAGTATGTGATGCTGAAGAACTAACAGAGGAGACAATCATGTCTGTTTTTATCAACTCACTTAAGGAATCTCCCTGATGAATGAAGCATCCCATTCTATTCTAATCTTTCCATGCACAGATAGTGCTGTGTCATTTCTACCACATTGCTTTGTCCAGAACTCAGTTGCATGGCCTCAATCTAGTTCAAAGGGGACTGGGAAATATAATCCCATCATTCACCAGCAATAATCTATGGACGATGGGACACTCATGTCCCTCATTATTGATAAGCTGGCATTGAAATAGTGGTAAAGGCAGATGATTCCTGGAATGTAGAAGAGAAGGGTCAAAAGGTAATAGGAATGAAGAAATAAGAAGAAAAATTTGGTTAATCTACTAAAACACCTTTCTTGCTATAGGAAAAAGGAAGCAGTGTATATCTATAGCACCTGACTTCTTAGCCACTCATGGATGAGTACTTTTAAAGGCAACTCCCTGAAAAAAGTTAAAGCACCTCTTGACAATGATTCTGATTTCTTATTCATTGCAAGCTGCATTTCATTGCAATGAGGGACACCTCTATTGGATACAGTGGGTTGTACCCACAGAAAGAGGAATTTTAGCTCTGATAAGATTTGTAAGGTAGACTTATTTTTATTTCTACTTATCATGCTGGAACATTGATAGAAGGAGATATTTAAAAGCCTTGGTTCAAGGTACAGGGTAGATTAATAGCCTATTAGGGACTAGGACCCTGGAGCCCATCCAGCAATCTGTAGTGCAGCATTTTCTGCACGAATGAACCTACTCATTCCACCCCCAACTTCTATAGTCAAATGTAGTCTTATTTATTACTCTGGCTGAGTAAGTAAATAAATAGCTTCTGTTCAACTCCACTCCCCCACCCCCACCTTACTCAAATTTCTTTTAATGTTGGGTACATTAATTATAAGACTGCTTTTCTGGAAAACAACTTGCCATTTAGCAATGCTGTGTGATTGGAACTTATGAAATGTTTCCTCTATTTAATTTGCTAAGAAAACAAGTAGTTGCTAGACCCAGAACCTGCAACAGTAGGCAAGTATAAGGTCTAGATTGGGTACATACCTTCTGTTTCTCCTCTTGCACTTCCTGTGTTCATAATATTGTATATTCTTGGACTCAGTATTTTCCTTCATGCCCCCCCCATTAAGAATTGAGTTTAAATGGAATTTTCCTTAATGATGGTAGATGAAGGGAGTTTTAATTTTAAGAGCACCTTGAGGATACTGAAAGTTTGTAAGTTTTATTGTATTTAATTAATAGGCATTTCTGAAGCCAAGATTCTAGAGTTCAGACTGTCAATTTTTTACTTCTTGGCTTCACTGCAACAATCATAATGGAAAGAATGATCTTCAAGTGAAACTTTTGAATGACAAGCCTTGCTGCTGAATGATCCTCATGGAAATACAGTTCCCTTTAGCCATTTGAGCTGCTGCCGCTCAAGGTTGAAAGGCTAGCTTTGTGCGAAGAGTTTTCAAGAAAATAGGTCTTTTCTAGAGTTATTACTTGTATTTTCTACTAAGGGGGTAAAAGGACAATAATATTCAGTTGTGTGAAATTTATCCTCAAGTTCAGCTGTTTTAAGAATTAGTACTTGAGGACAGAAAGTGATACCATTCTTTCCTTGGGAATGTTGCCCAGGCAGGACACTATAATAGTGCCAAATTCAATCACTTTTAGAAGATTCTTAAGGTCCTTTTGGGCTTGAGAAGAGGTTGTGTGACCTGCTTTGAAATCTTCAAGGTCATTTGTGTCTTATAAAATCAGGGACTACAAACTTGGCTGTCCATTGGAATTATTTAAGAACGTTTTATAAAGAAAACATAGATTCCCTAGGCTCCTCCTCTGACATGCCATCTCTGAATTTGGGGTGAGGTGGCTCTAGGGAATTCATTACTAGTGTTTTAAGAAATACGCTGTTAGTAGTTCCTGATGTAGTCCATTCCTCTCACTTGAGAACTGTGCTGATAATTATCTGTTTGCTCCTTAGATCATCTCTGTCCTTCTCTTTGCTGCAAGATGCCTACTATATTCAGTGCCTCTCTCTGACCAGCTGGGTTCTTAGACTTGATCAGAGGGAGCCCTCAGCAGAAGACTGGCGGGTAGGAAGATGGTGCAGTCAGGACGCATGGTCTTCCAACTCCCTCTGTGTCATCTTCGCAGGATGGCTGTGTCCATATAGCAGAAGTCACTGCTCCTCTCAAGGTGGTGCTGTCTTCTTCACACTCTACTTTCAGATTCTGGCAACCATTCCTTTCCTCTCCTCTTTGGCCTGGGAGACAGCACTGGCTTGCTAGTAGTCCAGAGGAGCTGTACTCGTCCTATGGTTTCCCTTGGCTAATATTAAGTCATTCTGGATTTATCTTAAATTGGAGTGGCCATTTGTTTTCTTCTGGGACTCTAAATGATCTAACAATCACAAGAAAATGTGACTTCCCAAGTCTATCTAGTGTCTGAGAGAGATACTTACTGCTTCTCTGCAGAGGCTTTGTAGAGCCCAGACTATAAAACTGCTGCATCTTCTCAGGGTCCCAATAGGAAACACAGCAAAAGCAGAAATAGAATTATTTGAAAAAGATTTGTTTATTGAAGGATTCTTTATGAACGAGGCATAGTGTCAGATGCCTGTAATCTTAGTATTCTGGGAGGGAGGGATGGAAGAGAAGCAGGAGCAGGAGAAGGAGGAAGGAGGAGGAGGAGGAAGAGGAGGAGGAGAAGAAGGAAGAAGAGGAGGAGGAGGAGAGAAAGAGAGGGAGAGAGAGGGAGAGAGAGGGAGGGAGGGAGAGAGAGAGAGACACTTTCTTAAGTGGAGGACAGCCTACGTAAGGTTACTATAGTAATTTGGAGCTTGTAGCAGCTGAACTTTTACAAGTCTTAGAATCAGAGGGAAGAGAGCAGGAAACATCTGTTGAAACAAGGAAAGAAAGCAGTTGTGCAGTCAGCAACTCAGAGAAGTGACTTCAGGTGAGGACACGGCCAGGTCATCGTGACCCCACAGGGAGAGCAAGGGAATAGTGTTCCCATCCCACTTTCTCTCCTGACCCTATCTAGGCCTCTCCTTAGCTGATCCCATTTGCAGCCAGAGTGCAAGAGACTGTGTTACACACAGGTCAGCTTCCTGGGGCAGGGATGAGTGGAGAGCCAATCTGAATGCGCAGTTGGCAAACTCATAAAAGACAACTTAAAAAAATTCCTTTTGAAACCATAGCTAAGTTAGGAGCTGAACCAGACCAAATACCGCTTGTACTCATTTTCTACAAAGTTGGGAACTGTTACTTGACTTGCTAAGCCCAGCATACCACTCAGGGTCTCCAAGGCTGAGAAAACGACAGGACCAAGAAGAAATCTGATAATCCTTCAGGAGACGAAATTGCAACGGGAGGGGAAGGTATGAAGCCATCCCACTGCTGCATAGTGGGCTCCAGATACTTCCTTTACATTTAGGGAGACTTCTGGGAAGATGGCAGAACGGTAAGCAGCAGTGGTCAGCATCTTCAAGATTCAGAATTGAGACGCTGGAATATCCACTTAGGGAAATTCTTCTAAATGAACTGTGTCCTCATCCTTGGAAAAATATGTGGATGATTCCTCATTTCTCTTCTATCTCACTTTTATAAACTCTGCACTGTGGGTTTCCCTATAATTCTGTGGAGGCCTCCACCTTAGCTATGCAGTGGTGTGGTTAGTGGTCAACCTCCAGCCATTCAGTGTAGCTTACTCCTGGGGTCCAATTAGTGAATTCCACCTCACAGGGAAAAGTCACCCTGACAAATAAGACTGGTGTTAAATTAATTTGGGATGAGTCCTGGTTAATGCACTTGAAATGACTGAACACTAGCTGCTTCATTCCACTATGTTTCTGAGAATAATAAGAGAAAGGGAGGCCTTGGGAACGTGGCCTTGGGTTTAGGGACCTGTGTCGATTAAATGCAAAATAATTTGGAACAAGATAGTTTAGAAGGATCATTCACATGCCTTTCACCACCTCAAGTTTCAGTCTTGTCACTGGATAGGGTCTGAGGAGGTTTCTGAGGCTGATAAGGAACCTAACATTCCCTACCCATAGAATACAATTGCAAGTTTGCTGATTGTCTTGAAAGAATTTTCAAGACTAGTCAGTAAGAGACATGAAAAGAGTTTATTAGGCAGAGATTTAGAAGTACACACTCAAAGAAATAGAGCGTGGGCCCACAAGAGAGAGAGGTGCATTATTTCGTGGAGCTGGGAACATGTATTCTTCTCTTGAGGAGTAGAAACCCCAGGAAAAGGTGGCCCACTCCCCAGAAGGGTACTAGTCCATTTTATAGCTATGGCCTAGTTTTTCTTTTTAATAGGCAATTTAAACATTCTTTGGATTCTTTCAATCTGTTCCTTTGTCTTAGGATCAAGGTCCTACTCTTTACTCTCTTAAACCAATTTATGGACTTAGTATTCCTGAGAGTTTTGGGTGTGATAGGTCTGAAAGGAAAGGGGCCTAAATTTAACCAAGGGAATGTGGATTCAGATCTCCCTGGTAACTTTGAGTGGGTTCCAGAAGTTGTAGTGTTCTTAAAGTAGGATTTTTAGTGATGATTTTCTTTGTCTCCTATCTATCTATCTATCTATCTATCTATCTATCTATCTATCTATCTACCTATCTCTCTATCTCTCTATCTATTATTTGTTCTATCCTACCTTGGCCTTACAGTTTTCCCTAAGGAAGGAACATTGCCTGAGCTAAAACTCAAAGTATTTAGCTTTAGATAGAATGTAAAATAAAAGTTAATTTCTAAATAAATTTCTCATGATTTTTATATTTGGTATAAAATTTTCCCAAGAAAAGTTTAGGTTCTTAATCCACTTTGAATAGTCAATTTTATTGAGGCCACAAGAGATGCAAAAATGTATGTTTTTTAGGGAAGTTTTGACCAGCCTACAAAAACAATTTAATATCAATTATTTCAGAGAAGAAAATTAGTACAGTTTTAATTTTTAAATTAATGAGATACTTTGGCTATTTAATGTTATCTTTTTTTTTTTTTTTTTCTTTTGGTGCTGGGGATCGAACTTGGGTCCTTGCACTTGCCAGGCAGGCAGCAGAACCACTGAGCTAAATCCCGGGCCCAATGTTATCATTTTTAAGTTTAGGAACTCAACTTGACCTTTCATCCCTGCATTCCCAGTCAAGGTGTCGATGGGGACCTACTGGATTAGGAAGCCAGGCCAATTTTCATTGACTCCACTTTAGTGGTATTAGTCACTTTTTTGTTAGCTAAAGAGACTTCATCAAAGCAGAATGTGAGTACCAAGTGCTACAAAGGATGTACAAGGTGATCTACTGAGATGCCAGAAGAAAACATTACAATTTCTATTTCTATTTATCCCCCCCCAAAAAAATATTAGAAGGAAACTAAGCTCTATTAGTCTGTAATAGATGGACAGGAACTGACATCTCCATGCGGCTTGAACAGTGGCTCTTTTTTGTTAGTTAAGAGGAGTGTCCTGAGGAGCCTGAAGGCCCCAGTGGGCCCCCTTTTTTTTGCATATTGCAATGAGGGATGGCAGTTTAGCTCTTTCAGGTAAAGTGGATTTATAGATGAAGTTACCTGGTCTAAATTACTTATCACAAAATGAACATATAGCTTATGAAGATCTCTGCAAAGAGCTAGTGGGTAGAATAAGGCAAATGTAAGGGAAGAAGAGTAAAGGCTCTCATTTTCAGTGAAGTTACTAAGAAGTTGTAGAAATGCAAATATGTACTCACTCATGAATTATGGCCCTTATCTAACTGTGTTATGTTGTGAGTTATTATGGTTTGAAAAAGACAATGAAGAAGTCTGCTATCCTTTTCACTGACCTAAAAATCACATATACTATTCAAAGTAATATCTTAAAAAATGTTAATAAGTGTAATGGAAAATGCTGAATAGTTCCTTCTGAGGTTTTTTAGTAATGAAAAAAAGCTGGCATATGTCATGGGGAATACTTGTTCTACCTACTGCAATAAATACTTGTGAAATAGCCAGGTATAGTAGCACACACCATTATCCCAGCACTGGGAACCTGAGGCAGGAGGATTGTAAGTTTGAGCCCAGTCTGGGCCACTCAGCAACTTAGCGACTTAGCAACTATTTCTAAGCAAACAAACAAACAAACAAGTAAGAAATAAATGAATAAAAATTTAAAAGGCTGGCTCAGCACATAGCCTGTGGATTCAATGCCCAGTACCACACACACACACATGCACACACACACGTGAAATAATGCATGAAATAATACAGTGACAAAGTTTTTAATGTCATTAATATTTCTATTCCAAATACCTCCCTGTGACTCCAGACCCTTACAAATGGCTGTCTTCTTGAACCCTACCATTGGATATCTAGTTTTCTCCAATTTAACATGATCAGACCGAATTCTACATCTCCATCTCTGAAGAACTTTCCTAGTGGAACGTGCTTCAGGCTTCTCCATCCCATAAATGTCCACAATGGTTCTAAAGTGCTTGGGTTAGAAACCAGGCAGTATTCTGTCCCCTTTCTCTCTTGCCCTATATTCTAATCTGTCAGCAAATCTCACTGGTTCTATATCAAAACACATCCAGAATCTTTCGTTGCCTTCTTACATTAGTACGTGAGTCCATGTCTGATCTGGACAATTGAAATTTGTCTTTTGATGCCTTGCATGTTATTTCTGTTCTCCATGGGGCCAGAAAAATCTTTTCCAACCTAAGTTAGATCATGCCATGTTCTTCTGAGTATCTTCCAATGGATTCAAATCTGCTTAGAATAAAATCCTCAGTCCTTCCTCTACTCCTCAAGGCTCTCTTAATCCTTTGATCTCTCAGGGCTGTCCTCTGACCTCTGACTTTACCACATTCCTTCCCTCACTCTGGCAAGAGGCATACAAGCCTCCCTGTAGTTCAGCTACTCTCAGTAGGCTCCTGCATCAGGGCCTTTGCCCATACTCTTTCTCAGATCACAGAGTCTTTTGCAAGATAAAGGTAATCCAGCACAGCCAGTTCTCCAACTGAGAGAGGTCTTCCTCACTGCCTATAACAGCCGGGTCTACCACTCTCTGTTTCAATAGCCTGAATTTTCTTTGAAGCACTCAACCCTGACATATAAAGTCAGTCCTCCATATCTACTGGTTTCATATCTGTGGCTTCAAATAACCACAGAACAAAAATATTCAGAAAAAGAAATTGTGTCTATACTGAACATGTATAGACATATTTCCATGCTATTCTCTAAACAATGTGGTCTAATAACTATTTCCATAGCATTTACATTGTATTAGATATTCCTTACATTGTATAAGGAATTTTAAATGATTTAAATTATATTGGAAAATAGGTATAGGCTATATGCAAATATTATTTCATTTTATATTTATTTGGTTTTATATAGGAAATGAGCAGCCATGGATTTTGATATCCTGGATAGTTCCCAGTAGATACAGAGTATCTTAGTTAACTTTCTTCATTGTTGGGCCAAAATACCCCACACTGACCAGTGAAAGGAGGAGAGGTTGAGTTTAGCTTACAATTTGTAGAGGTTTCAGTCTGTAGTTTGCTGGCTCCAAGGCAGGGCCATATGGCAGAGGAGAAACAGTCCATGGTAGAGCAGGCAGGAAGCAGCAAGTCTGCCTTCCTTCTTTCCCTTTTATTCTATTCAGACTACATCCTATTGGTTAGTGCCACTAACACCCAGGGTTGGGCTTCCCTCTTCAGTAATACTATCACTCACAACCATGTTGAACCAGTTGGTAAACTAATCCAGTTATCACATACTCATAATCCAGTATCACACACCTATCATCTAGGTGCTTTCCAAAAGCTGCACCTGTGAGGGAGCACATGAGGCTTTGAGGGGACATCTAAATACAAGCCATAACAACACCAATGGATGACTGTATTTGATTTTTAAAATTTATTTGTCCTCTCTTACAGGAATAGAGCTGAATGAAAACTTAATTTTGTTCATTATTTCCTCAGCACCTAGAAGAGTGGCTGGCTTATACCAAGTACCCAATAAATCCTTTTTTGAAAGATAGAATGGAATTAATATTCATCTTTAGCTAGCAAATGTTGCTGGTAGATACAGAAGAAAACTTCAAAGAAATGAGTATAGAAGTAAATCAAGAAGTGCTTGCTATGTAGCTTCCACTTTGATAATAAAATATACAAAGCACTGCTCTTTTGTAAACCAATTATAGAAAACATGCCAGAAAAGATGTGCTTCCAACTGTAAATAACTTCTTTACTAGAGACAATGTGCTTATAGGACAATGGTTGAAAATAGCATTTGACAAAGTGGCTGGAATTAAAAGAAAATGCTGGGATAGGAATACAAGATAGCATCACTCTTGAAATGTATTCACCCTGAATTTATTTATTCATAGTCATAGAAATTTATTATATAGTTGAGCTATTGCTGCAGAGTAGTTGAAGCCAAAACACACAGTGAGCTGCAGGATATCATGGAAGCAATTAATCTAATTTTGAAAACTGACAGAGCTGTGTAAAATTCGAGGATCTTTGAAGTGTATTGTATCAAAATAGACAATAAACTAGAAAATCTCATGCCACCAAGAGTTTGCAGTTATTTCTTTTTATCAAAGGACAAACATTCCACATTTGCTGACCTTTTCTTGTGGTGACAAGTGGCTGTTAGCAGTTGCCGTCTAGGATCCTTTTTGAAAAAAAAAATACAATTGTTTTTTATTTTTCTTGGTAGAGATAGTGGTTTAACAATGAATAATGGAGTTCCTGCTTAAAATATTTCTAAGATTTTGAGCATTTATTGCCCTAAATATGTAAAAAGCTCATCTATAAAATGTTTTGTATCTATACAGTGAAAAAAGTTGGAAAGATTAAGATTAATTTCTTTCTTTCTTTTTTTTTTTTGTACCAGGGATCAAACATGGGACCTTGTGCTTGCGAGGCAGGTGGCAAAACCACTGAGCTAAATCCCTGGCCAATTTGTAGTATTTTTAAATCTCCTAAAAGAACAGTTTTAAGTAGGTTTTGAATCATTTGTCAAAATCTGTCAGAGTATATAATTTGCATATCATAAAATTCCCCCTTTAAAATGTACACCTCAGGGTTTTTAGTCTATTTACAATGTTGTGGGTCCACTACTACTATCTAATTCCAGAACATTTTCATTTTCTTAACCAATAAGTACTGAAGAATATCTGATTGACAACAGGAAATCCAGTAAGGAAATTCTTGCATTATGGGAGGATAGTATTGAACATTTTGATTTAGAAACTGCAGTTGGTTCTATACTTTTCTTTTTGGACCTGCAGATCTTTGTGAGGTATCCTCTTCAGTTATGGCAGCCACTAAATCCAAAAGTTCAAATCAGCTGAACTTAGAATCTGACTTTTGGCTCACTATGCTAAACTAAGATTTTTCAGAAAGAGAAAATTGTATTTAATTGCATTGTGTTCACTAAAAATATGACTATTGATTCTTTTTATGACAGCAGAAGATTTTTATTGTATTATTAGTAAGATAAAATAATATTACTTTAGAGAAGTTATTTCATCCTTGTTCTTCCTGTTAAAATTTCATCTTTGGGTATATTTTATGAATATGCTATAATAATACATTACAAAAAGCATCAAAATTCAAAATTAGGAAATAAACCTGTAGGGGTTTGTACTCAAAATATTTTATTGGTGAGATTTATTATGAAAATTTTATGATACACTTGTAGATTACCAGTGTTCATATATAATTCCTTGGTGCAGTGTTCTAAGTCATCAAGACTAGGTTTATGCTAGAATCTGATGCATAATTAGTGTTCAGGGGAGCTCAGGGAATTTTTAGTTAACAGAAACTCTGGTTTAGAAACACTAAAAGCAATTTTCTCAAATTCTGCTCTCTAATTAGATTATAATCCTTTTAAGAGCCTGAGATGGTGTCTGATTTCTTCTCTCTTCTTTGCCTCTTTTTCTTGTCTTTATCCTGATGCATAGTGTTTTATTTAGCTTTTTATTAGATGCTCAGGTGTTTATTAGAATTGGTTTCAGTTCTGTAGGGAACAGGGAAAGGGGATGTTACTAGAACCTCTGCAGTTAAGTTCTAGTCTCCTGCGAGCCATGGCAGTACATGGTGAATTACAGGAAAGGTAGAAAAATGAGACTGAGAAGAAGCTGAGCTCTGGGTCTGATCAGTGCTGCTCTGGGTGGCAAAGACGACAGCCCCCAGCTTACCGCACATTGGGAGAAACAAATATAACAAATGACTTGCAGAGAGTTCAGTACATCCTGGGTAAACAAGATGTAACAGTCCAATGAGGAACTGAGTAGATGTTTGCTCCTCCCAGGATGTTTTCAGCTCCCAGGATGTTTCTTGCCCCGGAGAATCACAGCATCACTGGATCATTGAGGTCTCAGTTGTGACCGGAGGCCAAAATGGAATTATGTCTCAGAATTCCATAGCTGGGTTGTAGGCGGGAGAACTAGGCTAACCAAATGATTTTTCCCTAAAATTATGTAGCATTGCTCCCAACAAGTTCACTTGAACTTTTCAACCATTAAGTATTCATTGGCTACTACCATGCGTGAAACCTGGCCAAGACAGTTTTGATCTTTTATTTCTTGTGTTGTCCAATTTTGTCCTCACCACAGCCTTAACTTTTAAGAACTATCATGGCCCTTTACTCACCAGAGAAGCAAGTTTAACAAGGTAAAAGAGGCAGAAGTCACACAGCTCAGTGGGATTGGAAATGAGGTTTCAAAGCAACCATCTGACTTAGAGCATGTGCTTTCCAGCTACCCTTGTGACAGTGTCCAGGAGTGGAGGTGAATGTTCCTTCTGACATGGTCACCCTTTGAGTTTGGTTCTTCCTCAGAGTGAGGCAAGTCTAAGCATGGGTCAATTGTTCTGAGACTTGAACACATTAACTCTCTGAGAGAACTGAGAAACTGGGACCCTTAATTAGATCCTGAAGAAATATTTCAATCAATTTATTTGGCTCCCGTTGGAGATCACATGTCACTTGGTAAGTATGATCATTAATTGTGATATGTCAGTTTGATTTGAGTAAGAGCAGCCTAGAAGATTAGTAAAGTTCTGGGTGTGTATGTGGAGGATTTACACGTAGATTAGCAAACACAGAGGGGAAGACCCACCTTGGATAAGGGAGCACCAACCATTAGGCATGTAGCCTGGACAGAATAAAAAGGGAAAGAAGGAAGTGTTACCTTTTTGGAGGAAAGGTCTTTGCCATTAGCTTTGGACATTGGTCTTCAGTTTCTTGCGATCCAAGAAAGAGGCCATGAGGACTGCAACAGGCAGTAGGGGAAGGGCTGCACAAACTGTTTAGAGCTCACATCTTCCCACAGCTTGCCCCAGGTGCTGGACACAGAGCTATAGGAGGTAATGTTTTCTCTGCTAGTTTTCAATCTTGCTTTGCTTTCATTCTTTTCTATCCCCCAACTCACCCTTTCGGAATGGGAATGCTTTTCCTGTGTCACTATATTTCAGCTGTGTATAACTTTTTTAAAACGGGCTCAAAACTAAGAGTTTGCTTGGAGACTCAGAAGAGTCTTTGGACTTGGACTTTTCCCCAATGCTGGAACTGTTCAGACTGGTGAGTATTAGAGATGGACTAAATGCACTTTACATAGAAGATGGACATGAGTCTTTTAGGGGCCAGGGTGGAATGTTGTAGTACTTAAATCTCAGATGTCCCCTCAAAGACTCATGTGTTTAGATGTGGGACTTTTGGGAGATGATTGCATCACAGGGGCACTATAGTCACCACTGGATTTATCCACTGATGAATCCTTAGCTGGATGTGCTGTTAGGAGGTGGGGTCTGGTTGGAAGAAGTGGGTCACCGGGGGCATGACTTAAAAGGGTGGATCTCCTTCTCTGCTCCTCCTTCGCTTTCTCTGCTTTCTGAACACCGTGATATGAGCCACTTTGCTCCCAGGCTTGTCCACCATGCTTTTTCTGGCTTGGAGCCAGCCAATGATGCAAAGAGTGAGACATCTAAAACCAAAATAAACCTCTCCTGCTTTAAATTGTGATTTTAGGTCTTTTGTCCCAGCAATGAGAAAGTGACTAAGACAGTAAGAATTCCATTATTATTAAGGAACAACTAATGAACCTTCATTCTTAGATCAAGTGAATAAACTAATATTAGGGAAAAGAACTTTGAAGGAATTTCTAGTAGCTCTTGGATTTAAACGGAAAGTTTTATAAGGTTCGTATAGAGCTCTAGAGACACCCACGTTTGAATGTTACTTATGAGAACCATTCCTGCATATGGTCTCTTTTTGATTTTACCAAGAGGGATATACTCTCAGAATTATCTCTGGAGGAGGGCCATCAGCACTACAGTATAGCGCCTTCACCTACAATCCTTTTCTTCAACATTGCTGAAATGTGAACGATTCTTCTATCTTATAACAACTATTCACCTCAGCCAGCTGCCTCTTAAGCTGCCATTCAATTTTTCTAACTTCCTTCTGCTCTCAGACCACCCCAAGAGTTGGTCTTTATTTGTTGCCTGGTAGACTTATCAGCACTCTCTCTTGCACTTTCTGGTTGTTTCTGCTTCTTTGGCAGGTGACAGCTATTGGTTTGTTCAAAGGGTAGCTTGGGCCAAGATCTTACTGTATTTGGGCTGCGCCACAGTACAGCTGCCCTCTGTCTCAAATGGCAAAAGTAGCCAAGGTTCTTAGTCATGTCATGCAATTTGGAAATGACAGACGTCATAGCAACTTAGCATCCAGACCCATATTCCTATTCCTTTCTACACAAATGAGAGGGTGAGGAAGGTCAGAATATAACCTCATGCTCACTTCTGATTCCTGGACCAGAAGCTGTGGTTGTATGACTCTCTGAGGAAGGGCAGGGAGTCCTGGGCTCTCTGACAGGCCTCCTGTTGGTTGATTTTCCCCATGTGACACATCATCAGACAGCTGCAGGCAAGAGAAGCCTGGAGAGGCTCAGATGCATGCTTGCCCTTTCCTTTGTCTCTGCTCTACCTGTGTTCAGATTAGAAATCCAAGAGGCATGTCTACCTCTAGGCTCTGTGAAGTGCTAGCCAATTGCAGATGCTCACAGAATGTGGATGGTTGATAATATTGTTAATCTGAGTAATAACAGGCATTTGGGGTGAGCTGTCAAGGAAGCTTCTCAGCACTAGGATACGGATGTGTGTGTCCTACTGAGGAGGAGGAAACCCAGTTAATGGGCAACTGTAGATACTTGTACTGAGGTGGCCCAGGTTAAAATACTCCTCCCTTTAAAGATAAAAAAGCAAGTCAATCTATCAAGGAGGCAAACAACTGAGCCTCACATAAGATGATACTGCATCTCCAGAGGCACTGAGTTTGTGCCAGCTGCTGGAGGTTTGAGTCAAAGGGAGTGAGACAATTTGAATAATTAGCCCCTTCCAGGCCTCAAGTCTAGGTGACATCCACTAATGTTTCCCTGGTGCTTTGTGCAGCTCTTCTCACTGTATCCCAGTGAAAGTGAAGCGGCTTCTCTGAGATGTATATATGAGGGAAAACAGAGTTCTGTTTTCAGACAGTACAGGAGCTAACCTCTTAAAGAATCTGGAGAAATGGAGAGCAAGTGTTGGTGAGGATATGGAGAATTTGAAACTGTTCTCTTGGTGGGAATGTGAAATAGTGCAACTGCTATGGAAAACAGTATGAAGGGTTCTCAGAAAATTAAAATTTGAATTACTTGTGTGATCTAGAAATTCCACTTATATGTATATATTCAAATTCAAATCAAGATCTCAAGGAGCTATTTTTACACTCATGTTCACTGTAGCTTTAGTCACAATAGTCAAGAGATGGAAATAATCCAAATGTTTATGGAAGAGAGAATGAATAAATAAAATGTGACTATATATGTATAATGATATATTCAGACTTTTAAAAGAAGGAAATCCTGTCATATGCTCCAATGTGGATGAATCCTGAAACTCTAAGACAGACACAAAAGGACAAGTACTCTATAATTCTACTCATATGAGATATGTAATGTGGTCAAAATCATAGAAGCAGAAAATAGAAAGGTGTTTACTAAGGACTGTGGGAAAGAAAGAAGAGGAAATAGTGCTTAATAGAAGTTCTACTTTTGCAAGATGAAAAACTTCTAGAGATTTACTGCACAATAATGTGAATATACTCAACACTATTGAACTATATGTTAAAAATGGTTAAGATGTTATGCATCTGTAGCCACAATTTTAAAATTAAAACAAAAACCCTTGGAAAAATTCCTTTATTAAATGAAAATTCTTTGGTAATGCAATTACTCACCTTCTTAGTTTTCCTATAGGAAATAGGAATTTTTCCATAATGAATTTTCTTTTTCCTTCCTTCCTTCCTTCTTTCCTCCTTTCCTTCCTTCTTTCCTTTCTTCCCTCCCTCCCTCCCTCCCTTCCTTCTTTCTTTCTTTCTTTCTTTCTTTCTTTCTTTCTTTCTTTCTTTCTTTCTTTTTTTCTTTCTTTCTTTCTTTTTTTCTTTCTTTCTCCTCCATCAGTACTGGGGATTGAACCCAGGGCTTTTGCACTGATCTACATCTCCAGCCTTTTTATTTTTTATTTTGAGACTAGGTCACCAAGTTGCCCAGGCTCTATTCAAATTTGTAATCCTCCTACCTTATCTTCCCAGAGCTCTGGGATTACAGTCATGTGCCACTACATCTGGTTTGAGTTTTCTTAAAACAAGGCTTGTTTGTAACTTGAGTGTGGAAGATTTTCATTGTCTCTGTATCTTCTGACTTGGATCCACCACTTCCTTCCTAATCTCAAAAGCATTATCATGCAGAATTGGGGCTTTCGGGGTTATAAGAGACTTATGATATACAAGAGGAGTCCCACTAATAGCTCCAAAGATGAATGATTTGATAGAATTAAGATCAAAGGGACTGGGTATTATGGTCTGGATGCAGTTTCTACATGTAGTATAATAAAAAGTATATGTGTTTGGCCTTTGCCCTGGTTCCTGGTACAGAGAGTTCCTAAAACCCTTGGGATAGGTTTTACATAATCATAAGTGTTTTACAGAGCTCTTTTGGAACACACCTCAATTTATGCTAATGAAGTGACTATGGCAGGGCCAGGGACTGTTGCCAGAGGAGCCAACCAGGAGATTGAAGAGTTAAAATTTTCAGCACCCCCAATCCCTGGAAAGGTGGAGGGTTTGAGATTGAGCTAAACTATCAATGGCCAATGATTTAATTAACTATGCCTATGTAGTAAGATCTCCATAAAAGTCTCATAGGAACCCCTGGTCTATAGCTGATCAGTTAGAAGTACAAGAAGCCAGGCCTGTGATTGGCATCTGAAGCCAAGGATGTCTTGTGGGGCTGAGCCTCCAGTTTCTGGGGTCTGATGAACTCCAGGTAGGAACTATCAGAATGGAATTGAACTGTAGTACACACCTCAGATTCCATTTCCTCCCTGGGTCTATGTAGAATTTAGTTGTATCCCATCCCCCTTTTTAAAAAAAGTCCTGGGGATTAAATCCAGGGCTTCTGTCTTGAGCTACATTGCTGGCCTTTAAAAAAAAGTTTTATTCTGAGACAGGGTCTTGCTAAATCACTAAGTTGCTTGAACTTGTAAACCTAACTCAGCCTCCCAGAGTGCTGAGGCTACAAGGTGATTTTCCTTAAGTGATCTAACTTCATGTAGAAGACACCACCTGTGTTCTGGAGGAAGGATAGGAGTCTCAGCCTAGCCTGGCAGTGAAGATGTGAGTGACATGGGGTGACCAAGCAGGGGCTAGTGTTTGGGCCATTATGTGTCGCACTGACCCTGACCAGCCATGTGACCACAGCCAGTGCAAACTGTTCCTGCCTGTTGGATGCTTCGGTCCCACCTATGACACTCAGAGAGAAACTATGAGCACTGAGAAGCACCTTACTGTTTTGTGATGTCACCTCTGGAATGTTCTGAGTGCTTTGGTGATCAACTGCATAGGACCTGTACCTGGCATCTCACATTGGTATGGCTTTTTGTTTGGGATACAAATAGCAGTCTTAGATAAGGAAGTAGGTGAAGCTATTTCTGCTTCAAAGATGTCCATAAGGCTTTTAAGTTAACTATAATTCCTGTGCTAATTTTCTGTTCAGAGATCAATAAAACATCTTATCAGATATCATCTACATATACCTTCACACTCAGATTTCATAATTGACAAGAAGGGATTAAATCAGTGGAAAATCGTCATGTATTCCAGTGAGTAGTTGAGGCTGAGAGGGTGAATTTAGAATCAGAAATCTTATTTTCTCTTTTCCATAGCATTCGAGGCCAAATTTTACAGGAAAAGGAGATACCAGATCTGAAAGCCTAGAAATTCCAATCAATGTGGTTCTACCTCAGGTAGGGATAATCACAGAAGTGTAACTCATGAGTTTTAGCCAGAATAACTTATTTCTTAAAAAACTCCAGCAAAATGTCCTCCAAAAAAGCAGAGAAGCCAGGCCTCACATTCTAGCTGTGGTTGACTGTCCACGGCTGTGCACCTAGGGGAGGGAACCTGGCCTCTCTGGGCTGAGAGCCTCTTGCCTTAAATGCAGGGGTTTGGGTTAGATGAGCTGATGAGACCCTCTAACCCAATGCTTTCTATTTTCTATCATACTCTGAAAGAACCTTCTCAAATGAGGTCCTTTGCTGCTTGGTGTTGATGACCACCCTGGATTTCTGAGGGGCAAGGATTAGAGCTGAGGGCTCAGTCAAATGCATGAAAATGAATCCATGAGAAGAAAAGTTAGTATACTGGCCAAAGCGTACAGAGTCATTTGGGGTTGTCTAGAGAATTCAGCCCTGCTATATGCCAAAGACAGAATGTAACAGAGACAGGTATTTCTTGTAGTAGTTTTTGTTTTCTGTTTTGAGGCTGATGAATTGTTGAAGTCCTGGAAAGTTTGGGATTCTCAGGTCTCCTCCTACAACCAGCCAGTTTCTTGGTAGGGTCCTTTTGATTGGATTGTTTCTGTGCTACTGTGTCACAAAGGGGTGGCCTTGCTTTCTTCAGAGTCACCTAAGGCTCCAGGGAAAGACCATGGCCATTCAACTAGAGGGGGCAAAGTGTAGGATGGAGGAAGCCAGTGAAGAGGTAACTACTAAAGTTTTCAGGTAGGGAAGTGTACAAGGAGGATCTGTCACCAGTGGGCATTAAATCTGTGTAATTATATCAGTGTAGACAAATATATTTGGTGGGAGGCAAAACTATAGGAGAAGTAAACATTCTGGATGTTTGTTTTCACATTATCCTGGTAACTTTGTAATGGATAGCCAGTTTCTTATTTGTTTCGGCCCATAAAGCTTAGCCAGAGTATTAGATAACTTTCTCCTGATCATTTGATAGATGACAACAAGCTGTAGGCACCTTTTCAGGTCTGATTCTTTCTAGTTGAAACACAAATTAAGTTCCATTGGCCACTTCTTCCCCCTTGAAGATGGGTGTTGCTCCTTTGGTACCTTCAGAGTCTTTGATTCCTTCTTAGTCTTTGCAGTTTAAGAGATACCAACTTGGGGATGGGGTGGTAATAGGATTTGAAAGTGGTCATGTGCCAGAAAGATTGGCAAGATTCATCCATCTTCCCCTAGCACAACTCCCCCCCCCCCCGAACAGCCCAGCAGTCAAGGAGGAGAGAAGATGGTTTAAGACAGCTGGAGCTTGTTCTGGAACTGCTCACTTCCTGTGGTGCTGACCTGGTGCAGCTGCTGGGGTCCTTGAAGGCAGGGGGTGTGGAAGGAGGGGAGATTGACCTGGGAATGTGTGTCTCACATCAACAGATGTAGCCTTTGATATACCTGCCATGGTGGCACAAGGTAGGCACCTGCAGGATGCTCTGGACTGGTCCTTTGGGGAAGGGAGAAGTGTCTATGGGTTGATGATTGGAAACCACCCCTGGGGCTGTGAGAGGGCCTGATGTACTCCTTGTATCCGACCAACTGACATAGTGCACAGCTTGGGAGAAAGGACTGATATGGGAAACAAGGGGAGGAAGAAATATTGACTGAGCACTGATGGCATTGTGTCCAAGTCTGAGGTAGAGATTTCACAGGTATGAGAATTGGGACGTCCATGAGTAAGGGCAGAGCTGGAATTAGAGGCTTGAACTCAGATCAGTGCCCATACCCTCTGCTGGGCATACCACCCTGCTGGGCCAGGTCTCAGCTCTGTGAGTCCTCCCTTGCTTCTAAGGAATAGTACCTCTGTACCCCCAACCTTATCTTTTATCCCCAAGGAACTCCTTATATCTGCCCTGTCCAGCATTCTGAGACCAAGTCCATTCATCTTGGAAGGGAATCACCATAACAACTCCATCCCCAGGAAGTGCCTTGGGTTCCCAGCTCCCAGTCCTTCTAGACATTTGGCTTCTCAATTACACTGCAAATGCCTATGATTTACTATTTATTATCACCCGTAGGTCTGCTCAGGTCTTATCGATTTCCCATTTTTCTTCCTCACATTAAATATTTGTGTTTTCTGATCTATTTCCCTCCAGCACATTAACTTGTAAGCCATCAATGTTATTTCCTGCCCAAGTGAACTAATATCCCAATTCCTCTTGTATGTAATGAGTCTGGTTCTCACAGGCACTCTTACTTCCCCACAAGTGTGTTCTGAGTTTCATTAAAGTACGTTTACTGCTAGGTTATTAACAATCTGCACCAGACTAGAATGAGCTCGACCAGCACCTTCCTTGTCCCTTTGTCCTTCCCCATTACCTTTTCTCTTTCCCCCTTGGTTGTGCTCCTTTAGAAACAGTGAAATTCCATGTACATTAACCAACTCCATACTGATATGAATAACTGTTCAGAGAAAGACTTCAGAAGACTGTGTTAAACAATTAGCTATAACTATCACAGATGATATTGTTTTTAAACTCTGCCTTTAGCATTCTATCAAAATCAATTACATTTACTTTCCTTTTACCTGTTGGCATTTGTTAGAACAACCACTGAGTTTATCATGGTATTGAGGTATGTTAATTTTAAAGCATAATGAAACTCAGCCATGTCATTTCATCTGAAAATTAGAGCACATTTAGCGTTTTCTGCCAGGATTTTGGGGGTTTTAAAAGAACATGTAGATGGCTGAATATTCTCTACTAGTAATTCTCAGTAATGCAGGCAAAGTAGACATTTACAAACTTGGTCAATAGGCTTGGATTCTACTGAGTGTGTTTTGGCATTTCTACTGTATTGTGATAGTCATGCTTTTATAGGGGTGGGGAGAATTTCAGTGCATGTCATTGTCCATTTTCTGTTGTTATAACAAAATATCTGAGATCAGGTAATTTATAAAGAATAGAAGTTTATTTGTTGCATGGTTATGGAGGTTGGGAAGTGCAAAAGCATAGTGCAAGCACCAAGTCAACTTCTGGGGAGGGCAGTGTTTCTGTATCATAGAATGGCAGAGGGCATCATGAGTCAGAGCAAATGAGCCACAGAGAGTTCACTTCCATAAAAAGACACTCCTTCAATAACTTATTACTTCATGAATGGATAAATACATTCATGATGCCAGAGTCTTCATGACCAAATCATCTTCCATTTGTAGGTTCCATGTCCAAATACCATTAACATATGACTTCGGAAGTTAAGTTTCCAACACCTGACATTTAGAGGACACATTCATGCATGTCAGCTAAGCCTGGCTGGTCTCATCCCCAAACTCTTTACATGGGAGGCCACCAACTTCAGTAACTGTACCCCAGAAGATTCTACCCACAGACTCCTGTTTCTTAGATATCATGCAGCACCAGTAAGAGACTGGTGCTATCGTTTCCCTTTTTCTCTTTGGCTCTCTCCTTAGAATTAATTGGCTGCTCATCTCCAATGATCCTCATTAGCTATAAGGTCAGTGATGTGACAAGGGCACACAGTTGTTGGTAATTTAAGCCATTTTTCTTCTGGGACCACTCATCTATAAAGGAGATGGCAGAAAGGGGGTCATTCTAAGGAGATTCCTTCCATGGATGGGATTTCAGGGGTCTGTGAGGACAATGTGTGTGCCCAGGACTCCAACACTTACACTTTGTCCTGTAATAGCACATTCCTTGCTCCTAAGCATAGAGGTTCTTTTTTTTTTTTAACTGTATATCCTTTTATTGGTACATTTTAGGTATACAATATAATGACATTCATCATTGGAAATTTGCACCTTTGCATACTCTCTTGGTTCTTATTTTTTCCCC
>NW_004624748.1:9333311-9347494 GCF_000247695.1 Heterocephalus glaber | reverse complement strand
TTTCCTTTGTATGTGATTTGTTTCTTTTCTCTAACTGCTTGTAGAACTTTGTTCTTCTGTTGGGTTTCTGGAATCTTAACAATTATATGCTTATGTGTACATTTTTTTTGATCAAGGCTAGTTGGAGTCCTATATGCCTCACTTATCTGTGTGCCAAGTTCTTTTCTCCTCCTTGGGAAGTTTTCTGCCATCACTTCTGTGAAGAGTTTTTTATGTCATCTGCACTCTTTCCTGTTTTTTCATTGACTCCAATCAGTCTTATGTTATTCTTCTTTGCATCTTCTAGCAGATGCTGGGTTGATTTCTTGTGTTCCCTTACAATTTTGAAGGAATTTTTCTTTTCCTGGTCACTAATTGCAATCTTATCTTCCATATCTAAAATTCTGTCCTTACATTGGCTCATTCTGCTGTGTAGACTTTTAGTGGAGTTTTTAATCTCCTGGAAATCTGTTTGCATCTGTTTTATGGATTCCATTTGTTTCCTATGTTGGAATTTGTTCATATTCCTCATCTCCTCTTTTTTAATCTGTGTCTTCTCTAGATTTATTAATCATATCTATTGATCATATTGCATTAATCATATCTTGCATTAGTCATATCTATGGGCACAATCTGTGCTGTTATGTGAGAAATTATTTCTGATTTCATTTTTTCCAGATCCTCTTTTGTTGCTAGTTCAGGGAGTCCAGGTGGTTGAGTATCAGAGTATTCCATCTCGTTTCCCTTTGGGGTTGCTCTAGGTGATCTGGAAGTCTGGTTCTGAGACTTATTTACGTGTCTTCTCATTTGAATTGGGGGGGGGGATGCTGCTGGTGTCCATGCTGCTCACCTCCTCTGTGCTGGGAGCAGTGGTAGGTTGGCCTGGAAGCCTCCTACTCTGCACTGGGAGCTGTGACACATTGATCCGGAAGCCTCCTCTGTGCTGGGAGCTGTGGCACGTTGACCTGGAAGCCTCCTACTATGCTCTGGGAGCTGTGACGCATTGACCCAGAAGCCTCATCTGTGCTGGGAGCTGTCACACAGAGCTTCTTGATTGCCTTTCTAACACCTGGTGGGAGATGTGATGGGCCTCAGAGCCAAATGTATTGCCCTCCACAACAACTTCATATTTCACTTGCCACAAAGGAGCCTGCCTTTTTGTTCCACACTTACTGGGTCTCTATCTCTGGTTTCCAGAGATCAGGAATGAGATAATCTTTTTCTTCATGGGACACTTGGGCCGTGTGGCATAGGCTTTACCTCCCAGCTCAGGAGAATTTTTTCAGGGTGTTCCAGGCACAGTTCTCTTGTCAGGGCCAAGGTTATCAGAGCAGATTAGCCCAGCCTGTGGTACCAACCCAGTGATACAAGTGGCTGCATACACAGGCTGAGGGTGTCTGTGATCTTTTTTTAAAAAATTAATTTTATTGGTACATTTTAGATATACAATATAATGACATTCATCATTGGAAATTTGCACCTTTACATAATCTCTCTTGGTTCTTATTTTTCCCCCATTCCTCTTCCCTCACTTCAACCCCTCCATCCCTCCCTATTTACAAAGACTTTGTTTCCATTTTTTCATTTTCTCATATGAGTTCCATTCCCTTCTTTCCTTTCCCTTAGCCCTCCTACTTCCCCTTTGCCCATTTTCTTCCTATTTTACAATATCTATTATACCTTTTAGACCTTATTTACACTTTCAGTTTCTCACACTAAAGAAACTATTTGGTATTTACACCTGTCTGTCCTATTTATTTCACTTAAGAGTATCACCTCAATGTGCATCCATTTAGCAATAAATGTCTCTAATGTCTCATTTTTTATGGCTGAGTAGTACTCTATTTTATTAAAAAACCACATTTTCTTGATCCAGTCTCCAGTTGATGGGCATTTGGGCTGTTTCCAAGTTTTAGCTATTACAAACTGTGCTGCCACGAACATGGGTGCACCTATATCCCTGTGATATGATTCTTTTAATTCTTTGAGGAAGATACCCAGTAGGAGAATAGCTGGGTCAAATGAGACTTCCAGTCCTAGTTCTTTGAGGTATCTCCATATGGGTTTCCACAGTGGTTGCACCAGTCTACACTCCCACCAGCAGTGGAGCAGGGTTCCTCTTTCCTCATAGCCCTGCCAGCATTAGTTATTCGTTGATTTCTTGATAGCAGCCATTCTTTCTGGAGTGAGGTGGAATCTCAGCATTGTTTTCATTTGTATCTCTCAAATGATCAATGATGTTGAACATTTTTTCATATGTTTATTTGCTATTTCTACTTCTTTGTTTGAGAAATGTTCATATCAGATGCCCATTTTTGGATTGAGTCTTTAAATTTTGGAGGTCTGATTTTTTTTAAGGGTGTCTGTGATCTTATGCTTGCGTGTGTTTGCTTGACTCAGATGCTATGTTTTGGAGAGCCCTTTTGTAAAGAAACCTATTTAGCATTTGCAGTAACAGTTTAGGCCAGGAATGGTTGTGTTACCAGTCAAGCTGGCTCTCTGGTCTTCATGGCAGTTTACCTACCACTTGTCCTCTTACAACACTAGGAAGCAAGAAGAATGTCAGAGGGCAACATTCAGAGAAGCAAAGAGACTCTCAAGAGCCCTCAACTGTTGGACTTTTGAGCTCAAAGCTACTGGGAATTTGGGACTTCTACTTTGATTGGATTATGGGTTCAAGATGATGAGATGAACAACTAGCATGCTTTTGTGTTGGGATGGATTCCTTTAAGATGGACCTGGAGCTTTGTGCAGTTCATACGGGAAAACTGCTATTTTAGGTTTTACATCATCCAGTAACAGCACTGCACTGGTGCTATTTTGCATGTTTCAAACGTGAATTGAAATGAGGGTATAACTTCACCCTTTGTGGGAAAAGTGGGCCGTGCTGCCATAGGTGCTACCTTCCAGTTTCAGGAAAACCTTTTCATGGTGACCCAGAGTTTTTTTATTAGCTCAGACCTCGTTCCAGGGCCTCTTTTTGTTCTTTTAAGACAAAAGAAATGGCCACTTGTGTAGAATATCAAAAATAGTAGAATATTTTTTCCTCTAAAAAAAAATTATCAAAGAAACATCAAGTTAATGTAAATTTTTAAAAGATAAAATTATCTAGATTCTTAAAATAGTTTTGTTTTTTTGTTTTGGTACTATGGATTGAACTCGGGTCCTTGCGCTTGTGGGGCAGGTAGCAGAACCACTTAGCTAAACCCCCGGCCCTTTTTAATACTTTTATTTAACATTCTCTCCATCCCAAATCCTACATCAAACTGGCACTGAGGAATTTACATAGATTTAAAATTTTAAATTCTTAGAAGGTTATAGGAAATTCACAGCACTCTGTGGTCAATCAAAGCTTCAACAGTCGATCAGACCTTCTCCTCTACTTTATGGACAACCACATCTCCCTTCTTCTTGGAAGAAGTTCAGGAGTTCTTCAACTCACTTTAGTCTGTTGATGGTTGTTATATGACCATGTGGTCAAAACTTTCCCTTTCAGTCACTTTATTCAGAAATGCAGCTGATAATCTTAAAATTTCATTTAATAGGGAAAGTAACTGACATGCAGAAATGAATCAGTAATGAAACATGATTACCCTACTTAACATTCTTCTGTGGATTCCCAAAGCCTTCAGGATAAAGTCTAGACTCCTTAAACTGACAATCATGGAACTTCAGAAGCTGAGCCTCATCTGTTTTTCTGTTATTTTTTTCCAATCCTTCTCCCTTATTCTAGCTCAGACATGTTAAACTATTCTTAGTTCTCTGGGAAAAACAAATTTTCTTTATTTATAGTGTGCTCTTGATATGTGCCTGGCTAGCTCCTGCTCATACCACAAAGGTGTGCTTAGTTGCCTATATCCACTGGGAGTATTATCATAAAGTAATTAATGTCAACTACATCCTATATGTAGCAATAGTTAACCCATTTTCAGTGCTACATGTGTCACATCAATATTTGCTTTTTATCACTAACTTCTTGGTAAATGTTTATATTCACAACTTCCACCTCTTTATCGTCCAATTATTTCTTAATTCCTTGCAAACTTGCTTCAGCGTTACTCAACTGAAAATCCTTTTTTTGAAAGTTACTAATATCTTTACAATCACTTAGTTCACTGGCAATAGTTTATATAAATTCTAAGCCTCTGTAAGGTCTTTAAAGATGCCAAGATTGCTAATCACCCTTTTTCATCTTCCCTCCCTTTCCTTCTGTATTATGCAGTTTTCTTGGGTGTCTTTTACACTTTTCTTCTGCCACTTCCTTTTTTTTTCTCATTTTTTCTTCTTCTAGGTCTCTTTTCTGACTGTTCTTTCATTACTTCAAAGGTCATTTACTGGGCCAGGGATTTAGCTCAGTGGTTTCACTGCCTGCTGCGCAAGCACAAGGACCAGAGTTCATTCCCCGGTACCAAAAAAAAAAGGTCATTTACTAATGCTACATGTTTTTAAATTAGAGATATTCCTCTGGGTTCATGAGATTCAAAACTCCAGCATTAGGATCCTTCCCACTGCCTCAGCTCAACAAAATCATTTGTATATCCAGTTGATTCTAGCTTCTCAAGGAAAAGGAAGTCCAGTAGAAAGAGTATTATGATCCTTAGGTATGACTTAGGTTTGTATCTTAGTTCTATCACTCATTCTTGAGTAGCATGGCATGGAACATTCGGGCCTCAGTTTTTCACCTTAGCTTCTTCATCAGCAAAATGGAACTAATTCAGGTTTGATGCAAAGATTTGAAAGGAAAGCATGCCTGGCACATGCCGAAGACTGATAAATGTGTGCTGAGTGAGAGATCAGCAGGGCAGGGCAGGGCTGATGTTCAGTGAAAGGCAACCCCAAGTGGCTAGGTAGTCCTGACTCCCGGAGGCTCTGGAACTGAAAGCTCTTAATCCTCAAATGACCTCAGAGGCCCAGAGTCCAGCCCATGTCTTTCTGCGCTAGCTCTCTTGGCCCTGCTTTCTCGCCCACCAGAATACACTACTTTTAGGACTTAGTTTTGCTATTTATTTCTCCCTTTCCTCTCTCAGTCCCAGAAGATCCCACAGCGTCTCTCCGCCTCTGTGACACCACCGCCATTAGCGTTCAGAGGAAATTTAGCATTTTGCTTTTCTCATCTGTTATTCTCTCGGCTTTCTCATTCTGGCCCATGCTCGGCAGCCCCGTGGTGTGCTCAGTCAAAAATAGTAGAATATTGGGCTGGGGATTTAGCTCAGTGGTTCCAGCGCTTGCCTTGCAAGCTCAAGGACCCGAGTTCGATCCCTGGTACCAAAAAAAAAAAAAGTAGAATATTAATAGGTTTATTCGATTCAACCTAATATCTCCTCCAACTTTTTAGAGCGTTTTGGTCAATTCATTCACTGGCAAGGACTCATTAAGCCTCCACGCATGTTACATATGTGGTTCCATGATGTTCACAAGACTAAGTTTGTCAGAAAAATAAGGAACAGTTCACTATCCTTAGGTTATTGCAATTTATTCATATAAATAAATGGAAAGGAGAGGAAAGGATGGATTGTAATGATATCAACACATGTACTCCATGGACAATGTGGAGTGCTAGAATGAGCATGGAATTTGGAGACAAATATCCTGATTTTAAATGGTGGCCCTGTCCTTTTGTTATACCATGTTAGGTAGAACCATCTCATTTCTTTTGGGTAAGATATTGTAGATGACTATGGAAAGTTATCAGCATATTATCTGACAATAAGGTACCTATTTAAATAAATGCATGACTATTAAAATTTTAAAGATGCTTAAGTGTTGTAGTTAAGAAACGAAGTCATAAGGTCCCACTGGGTGTGGCCACCTTCTTGGACCTGTAGGGGAGAAAAGGAGAGAGAGCAGGGCTCAGACAGATGGGAGGATTTGATTCCTAATAAAGAAGTGCAGACCTATTTGTTTAGCAACATTTGTGGATTAGGTAATGTGGCCCTGGAATAGAGAAGGCTCAGCTTTGCTGGGGAAACTTTGTCATTTGAGAGAGAGGACAAGTTACCAACCGTGTTGGTAAAAGAGGTCTGCTAGAGCCCTAATGGGGCCTGTCTACCAACACAGATCCATCAGATCAGAGAAAGTTAGACCAAAAAGGCACACGGAGATAATGTTTCCAATTCTACATTATACAGACTTGGAAAACAAGGCTGCAGAGCAAGAGGATGTGACCAAAGTCACCTGATGGCACACAAGGAAGACAAGGTCTCAAATACTAGGTTGTCCAGAGCTGGGAATCCGCCTCAAGTTAAGGTTCTACTTAGTGCGTTTCTACGGAAGGGACAGTTGAAAGGCCTTGGGTACCTAGTTCAGCACGTGTACATGGAACAAAGGCAGTTGGATGGCACAATTTAAGGGCCATCCTGGATACAAAGAGGAACAGGTGTAAGGCATTGGTGGTTCCTCTTTGAAAGTTAGTTGGATCAAGAAGAGTTATTTCTCTGATGGTAACAAAACAGTTACAGAGAAAGGAACCATGAGACAACTGGGGACATTTGAACACTGACTTAGTGTTTGCTGATTTAAAGGGATCATAGTTAAATTTTAAGGGGGGTGACAATGGTATTGTGGTTCTTTAAAAGGATACATGTTAATGTCTTTAGTGGTTGTGGAATTGAGTAGAAGTCTGGAAGCAAGAAGTGTGGTCTTGATTTGATAATTAGCGAGGCTGGGTGATGAGTAAACTGAAATTTATTAGATTATTCTCTCTCCTTTCATATATGTTGGAAATTTTCTATATTAAGAAGTTAAGGAGGGCTGGGGTTAGCTCAGTGGTGCCTCACCTACCTTACAAGCACAAGGTCCTGAGTTCGATCCCTGGTCCAAAGGGAAAAAAAAAAGAAGTTAAGGAAAAAAATAATCTTGACTCTGAAAGTACTGTAAGTACTTTGAAAAATCTATGCCAGTTTTCCTTGTGTATGTTTTACATTGTAAGTAAGAGTATAAATTGAGTTTCCCTTATTCAAACTTCTTGGAACCAGAAGTGTTTTAGATTTTGTATTTTTTGTATCTTGGACTATTTACATACACATAATGAGATATCTTGGGGATGTAATTTATTTATGCTTCGTATATATGTCTTATACATATGGCCTGAAAACACTCTATGCAATAGCTTTAGTGTACTTTAGTATAGCTTTGATTGAAACCTGTCCTAGGAGGTCAGGTGTGGATTTACCTTCTGTGGCACCATGTCAGTGCTCAAAAACTTTCAGATTTTGGAGCATTTTGGATTTTGGATTTTTATCCTCTTGTGATAATATTTCATAGACCAGTGTTGTGAAGATTAAATAAATTCCGTGGGTAGAATGCTCAGGAGCTAGAATAAAATTAGGATTAAATAATTTGCTTTACTTTTCCTTTTCTTTAGCAGGATTAGGATAGGTACTGTTGACTAAAACCACAGTTTTCCATGGTTGTATCTTCTGGATCCAGATCCTGCTGAGAGGGAGCCTTGCCTGGGTTGTGTGGGGATGGAGAGGTCTCCTTGAGATTCTTTCCTTATAGGACTTGGCTACCTTTCCCAGAAACCCAGTCTCCAGGGACCTTCAATATACAAGGAAATGGTCTGGGTTATCTACAGTGAGGTTCAGTCTGATCACAGATCAGCCAGAGCAGCCAATGTGTTTTTCCAATTGAGAAATATGAAATCTCTGGAGGCTAAATTTATTGAAAATAAATAAGATTCTGCTTGCAGAATGCCCTCACACTCTTGCTATCTGGAAGATTGAGCATATCCTTACAAAGTTAATGGCTTGTGCTTATTGCAAAGTTAATGGCATAGAACTGTATCTTCTATTTATCTAGCTCTTTGAGTCTTAAAGAATTTTAATTAACTTTATACACCATGCAAATTACATTTCTCTATATACACATACATAATGTGGATTGCTTGACTTGTTTCTACTTTCTATCTCTGTAAAATTGTGAAAATAACCCAACAAATGATGAATTGATATCTGCACAGTGTTTTGATATACTTGGATGAAATGCTTTTGACATATTTAGAAATAGCTATCATAATCTTATTTTTATTTAAATTCATGACTGCGATTGTAATCTCTTCTCCAGTGTGTTTTCTACCTGCTCACTTCTTTCTGAATACATCTCATAGTTCTTGCACTAGTGAAATCTGCTTTTCTTCATAATAATACCTTACATATCTAAGGCCCTTGGCAATTTAAAATACATTTTTGACTTCATTATCCCATTCAATCTTCACAGCAGTGGTGAAGCAGGGCATATGTCATTGTTCTTGTTTTACAGGTACATGTTGCTGCCTTTTAATGTTGGAAGGTGCCTTTATGACCATGCAGCCTGACTTTCCCTTTTTCACTAGTCAAACATCTGGTCTCAGAGAGAGTGAGAGAGTCTATTAGTTTCATACTGTCCATCAGTGACAGGATCAGGGTGAGAAGGCTTTGACTTTCAGTCTTGACTTCTTGGTCTTTAACCCTGGTATAACCTGGTGTGGGAACTGTACTTTTACCTAGCTTAGAGCTTTCCTGACCACTTGCTGCCAGAATCACCTGAGGGAGCTGGTTGGAAAGGCAGATTCCTGACCCACACTCCAGATCAGGTAAAATCAGACTCTCAAATGAACGATTCAGAAATGTGCATTTCACTTGGATTAGTCTTCTCCACTGGGAAGTGTGACAGCCACTAGCCTGTTGGGTTTAAACCATGTAGCTCTGATCCTTTTTTTTGACTGTGGTGTTGAGATCACAGCCACTGTCATGAGATCCTCTGTATGAATGCCTTACTGCCTTTTGCTGTCCTCATTCCCTCATTTTGAACCCCAGTCAGTCCATGATAAATCCGGAACGGTGTTCTTCTTTCCAAAATTAACAGCCGGGCTCAACTTTGAACCTCACCCTGTATCAAGGGCTAGGTGAATGTTTAAGGGCAGCTGGCAGGCCAGACTCCAGGGCAGCTGAGAATGCAGGATGAGCTTTAATGGACAATGGGGGAAGGCTGGGATGGCCAACAGGACCTACTGTCTTTTGGACACAGGGATTTGGGTGTGTGTTGGGGTGATTCACGCAGCCGCTCTGCTCATGACAAGGTGGGTACACACCTGTGGGCAGGGTAGCTTGGAACAGCATTTGCTCCTCTTCAAGGGTGAAAGAATGTGTTAGAGCCCATGCTTACGGCTTTTGTACTTTACCTCTTTTAATCCTTAAAATATGAAGCAAGAAAGTACAATTATCCCAATTTAAAATTGTAGATACTGAACCTCTGGTGACTTGCCCAAATTCTTGGCAATGGGTGAGCCCAGAACTCAAAATAATTTAGTTGATTCCAAAATCTATGCCTTTAGCCTCCACCATTTACATCTGAATCTCATTATGTGTAGATTTTATATTTGTGAATTTGCCTGCTCACCTAAATATGTAACCCCAGTATCACAGTCACAGCACTTTTATGGCCATTGTTAGACATGCACAGGGTGGTGCCATGTCTCCAGCTGAGGAGCTCTTTGTTGAGAAAATAGAGTTCTTTTTGGAGTTTACTAGTGCCAAGTTTTGAGATTTTTGTGGTTTTTTTTTGTGTGTGTGATTTCACTGTTTAAGATAGCTTCCATGTGTAGCGCTGCTGAACTGTCTGGTGTTCCTGTATCACAAGAGGGCTGAGATGAGCTTATGGAGGAAACTCATGCTAGATAAGCGTTCAGGTGTGAATGACAGTGATTGATGATGTGTTCAACGTTAATGAATCAATCATACATGTTAATTAAAGTGCCTTTAAACACACACACACACATAAAACAAAGTTATGTATTGATTAGCTGGCAAAAACCTTGTGACCAGAGACTTGCAGGAACCTAATTCAGTGTTCCTGGAGGCTTTATAGAGAAGAGCTAGTTGGAAGAATATGCATTGACCTATTGCTTTGTGAGGACCCCAAGCGGCAAACATGACCACTGTGGCCAGGGCAGACTGCTACATGCACTCACTGGAGCGTCCTGGCCTTTTGGTCCACCACCTCTCAGTTGCTCCACTAACGCTGCTCGCTGTTCTCTCCGCAGAAGGGCACAACTGAGCCCTACTTGAGGGTCCACAACCTGTACAGCACCCCTCCCTGCCCGCGCCAGGCCACTGCGCCCGGGGTGAGCCGCCGGATCATCAGCCAGCACTCCTACCCACTCAACCGCTTCTCCTCCGCACCCTTCGACCCCATGGAGGGCCCCACCTCCCAGGCCGACCTGGAGCTGGACTACAACCCTCCCCGCGTGCAGCTCAGCGATGAGATGTTAGTGTTCCAGGACGGGAGGTGGGTGAATGAGAACTGCCAGCCGCAGTCCCCGTACTTCTCTCCGTCCTCCTCCTTGCACCACAAGCTGCACCACAAGAGGCTGGCCAAGGAGTACCTGCTGCAGGAGGAGAGCAGGTGCCTGCGGGAGGAGAACCGAGCCCTGCGCGAGGAGAACAGGGCGCTCCGCAGGGAGAACAAGATCCTGCAGGTCTTCTGGGAGGAGCACAAGGCCACGCTGGGCTGCAAGGACAGCCAGCCCCCCTCGCCTCTGCTGCGCAAGGAGAGCGCGTCCCAGGAGGCGGTGCAGAAGGAGCCGGCGGCCCCGCCGGCGCAGCGAAGCACGGAGAGCAGCTCACTGAAGCTGCTTCTGGAGGAGAACCGCACGCTGCAGCAGCTGCTGGCTCAGAGCCAGGACTACTGGGCCCGGGTGGAGGACAAGGCGGGCGCCGCGGAGAGCGGCACACCCGGCCCCTCTCCACTCGAGGAGCCCCACAGCCCGGGGCTGCTGCCCGACCAGGGCCCGGGCCTCTCCTCCCCCTTCGAGGAACCCAAAGGTCCCGGGACCCCGCAGGAGGACGCCCAGAAGCTGCTGTGCGCCCGGCGGGAGCTGATGGGCAGCCTCTCGGAGCCATCCAGGGAGGAGGAGGGTAAGGCGAGCCCGGGGCCACTGCAGCTGCTGAGGGAGATGGGCCAGGCGCTGCAGACCCTGCGCGAGGAGAACCGGCTCCTGCAGGAGGAGAACAGGGCCCTGCACGTGCTGCGGGAAGAGCCCCGCGCCTTCCAAGCGGAGAACAAGGCCTTGTGGGAGAACAAAAAGCTGAAGCTGCAGCAGCGGCTGGTCATCGACACTGTGACCGAGGTCACCGCCCGCATGGAGATGCTCATAGAGGAGCTGTACGTCTTCATGCCCACCAAGAACAAGGATCCCAAGAAGCCCAGCAGGGTCTGAAACCTTCATAGCAAAGAAGGACACCGAGTTCAGGCATAGAACATCCACTGGGTGAAAAAGAGTTCCCTGCTTTTGCTTGTCCCCCGCGGCCACGGACCACCAGCTTGCAGGTGACAGCGGGCGTTTGGCCTCCTGAACTCAGAGAAGCAATAAAGGCTGTGGAGCCTGAGGGCAACCAACACTAGTGCGGCTCTTGCTTCTTTTTCCTTGTTTTTAGAGAAATGTTAGGTTCATAACAAAGTTGAGCTGAAAGGACAGAGAACTCCCCAAGGTATTTCTACTCCAGCACAAGCATAGCCCCCTCCACTATCAACATCCCTCATCAGAGTAGTACCTTTGTTAAAATTGTTGAATTTGCATTGATACATCATCATCAGCCAAAGTCCATAGCTTATATTAGGGTTCACTTTTGGTGTACATTGGGTTTAGACAAGTGTATGACATGTCCACAACTGTAGAATGATTTGAACAGGATCATCTCACTGCCCTACAGATCCTGTGTTCCCTTTATTCACATCCACCCCTTCAAATCCCTGGAAATCACTGATCCTTTCACCACCTGCATAGCCCTGCCCTTTCCAGAATGTCATGTAGTTAGAAATGTACAGTTGGTAGCCCTTTCACATTGTCATTTTTCACTTGACTATGCATTTAATTTTCCTCACATCTTTTCTTAGATTGATAGCTCATTTCTTGTTAGTGCCGAATGCTATTCTGTTGTTTGGATGCACCACAGTTTATTTACCCATTTGCTTTCTTAAGGACATGTTGGTGGCTTCCAACTTTTGACAATTAGGAAGCTGACTTCTTTTTCTTCTCTCCTTTCTCCAGCCTCTTATTTCCACCTTCGCCTTTTCATTTCATCCTTTTTCCTTCCTTCTCTTCTTCCCCTTCTACTCTTTTTCCTATCTTTCTTTGTCATCATAACCATCATTTATTTCTAAGAATAGGGAGAGGTCCATGGGAGAAGTCCATGGCTTTACAACTGTGCTACTGTTGGCACTTGGTGCTGCATAACCCTTTGTGGTGGAGACTGTCCTGTGAGTTGTATGGTGTTTTCCAGCATCCATGGCCTCTACAGATGCCAGTAACAGCCAACTGACCTCCAGTTATGACAACCAAATATGTTTCTAGACTTTGTCAAGTGTATTCTGCAGGACAGAAATCTCAACACTGCTGTAGTATTCTCAAAGTGCGTTCCTTGAAATCCTGGTCTTTGAAATGCTCTGAGAAAACAAAGGTTTCCGTGAGGGAAATCCTGCTACACTCTCCACCAGCAGATTCATAATCCTACTTTGATGTAAAGTAATGTGCTTATCTTTGGTGAAACTAGAGTTGTCCAATTCTATTTGAGATTAGACTTCCTCTTTATACTATTTTTGTTCATCATAGAATTTGGGCAGGAGTCTTCTCTGCTCTCCTGACTCTAGGCTCACCTTCTACCACTGGGTTTACTCTTCCCCACCAAACATAAGAGCCAGGGGAAGTGGCTACTACCAAACTCATTGGAAGAAGGTACAGGGACTCAAGATTTGGCATCCTGGTCTTTCATTTTCATTTTGAAGTTGGCCGTACTTCAGAAACATGTCAAAAGGTAGCCTCCAGTGACTATACAAAGGAGTTTGGTTTCCAAACTTTGCCCTATAGTGGAATTATCTGAGGGTTTTTTGTTTTTTTTTTTTAACAATACTGATTCTTACACTGCCTCAGACATTCTGATTTAGTGGTGGGTGTGATTGGACATTGGGATGTTTAGGTGTCCCACAGGTGATTCTAATGTACTGCAGACTCATTGTAGTAGAGCAGTTAAACCTTCTGATTCTCAGTATAGTGATCCATTCACTACTAGTGGATATAAATGCATAGGTATACTGGAGGAAAAGTAACCTATTTTGCTAACAGAAAAACTGATTCTTGTGTAGACATGAGTTTGAGACTGTAATATCCTTATTCCTAGTACCTTGCTAGTGCTAGCTAAATTTCTGAGACTTGAGCACACTCCAGAAGGTGAGCAAAAGGTAGTGACTCATTCCCCTGTGGAGCTCTTTGCACCTTACTTTTCACTTGATGTGACACTTAGTATCCTGGAAGATGACACTATTAATAATTTCTTCTGTTGTAATGGAAATGGGAACTCTGGGTGACTTGCCAGTTAGGAAGCTTGGAAGAGCCAAAAACTGGGAATTCAACAGACTGACTAACTGCAGATCTCAAACTCCTATTAGGTCACATTGCTGATTTCCTAGTCTCTGAATTGGGTTTAAAAATGGTTTGGGAGCCTATTTTCCAGATTTTGGAACTTGTCAAGATTTACCCAAAATAGAACGCTAATCTGAAAGGAAGAAGAGCCATATGATAGTATTTCATCTTACCAGTCAGTAACTGCACATCTAATCTGTACACGGGGTGGAAAGTGATGAATGTGCACTTGAAGATTGAGTGATTTATTCCACTGTTATCCCCAAAATCTAAAAAATTGGAAGTTGCTATTGATGGGCCTTTGTGCCTTTGTTGTTTTTTCCTCCCATATTTCATAAATTCATCATTAAGGGCCTCATGGAATACCAGATCTTTTTTAAGTCAGTGTAACAACCCCAGGGTGAGGGCTTTTTTTTTTTCTTTTATCTTTTTGACAAAACCAAATTGTTTCTATTATTCTAGACAACAGAAAGACAAAAGACACATTCTCTCCACATTCATGTCGCAAATATTTAACTTGGCTTAATTTATATAACAGCAGTTGAATGTTTTCCCACAGGCTAAGGGAGCTCAGAGAACATAATACTATTTAACAGTGTCAACTTTCTCTCTCAGGCAAAATCTAAATGAATGAAAAATTAGCAGGACAAGTCCTAAAACATCATTTTTATGGAGTGGGGAAGACATATTTCAAAATAATCATTCATTTATTGTACAGTGCAATCTGTCATAGTTGGTGGCATCTAACCTTTGGTAGATGAAATTTCATTCTTTTTTAAAAATTAATTTTATTGGTACATTTTAGATA
>NW_004624748.1:9265618-9277091 GCF_000247695.1 Heterocephalus glaber | reverse complement strand
ATCCTCTATTTTTTTATCTGTGTCCTCTCTAGATTTATTAATCATGTCTTACACCATAAGCACAATTTTTGCTGTTATCTGAGTAATTATTTCTGATTTCATTTTTGCCAGATCCTCTTTTGTTGCCAGTTCAGAGTCCAGGTAGTTGAGTATCAGATTGTTCCATGTTGTTTCCCTTTGGGGTTACTGTAGGTGATCCAGAAGTCTGTTTTTGAGGCTTGTTTACATGTCTTCTCATTTCCACGGTGGGGGGCGGTGCTTCTGGTGCCCATGCAGCCCACCTTCTCTTCCCTGGGAGCTTGGGTTGGCAGTGGGGGAGCTTCCTTCTGGGTGCTGGGACTGGCTCAGCTTCTGTGCCCTAGGAGCTGGGGATGGTGGTGGGGGAGCTTCCTTCCAGGTGAACCTCTATCTTCTGATCCTGAACTATGGTAAAAAACTAATATGAATCTTTGATCCCATGCCAGTGCCTAGAGAAATTATGAGGTCTTCAGGATGGGACAATAGATTCTCATCAAGACTTTTAGCTTTAGGAAATTGTTTAATTGCCATTCTCAGTGGCTCCTGCTTTGAATCAGCTGCCACACAAAGGTACCAAGTGCTATTGTAAACAGCTCATCAGTTTAGAACAAAGCTGATTATGTAAATTTTGGATTAAGTTGCGGCTCCAGTTTAATTTTACTCTGTAAACAAATATCCCATTAACATCCATCTGTTGAAAGTCAGGTAAGACATTCTCTAAGACTATATGGCTAGGACTCCATTGAATGCTTCATAAATACTGACAGGGGAAGGATTAGGAAACCCACATTCACTATGTAGAACTTATTTTTTTCTTTAAGTGGCAAGTCAGCTATAAAATCAATTTAGAGCAAGAACTAGCTAGGATTGGCTGAGAAAGACACTGGATCTATTTCTGCCCCTGCTTGTTGGAAGACACAGGAAAGCTTTCTCTGATTGCTGACACAGAGATCAATAATAATTATAGCTCACCAATTCCTTCCAAAAATAAAAAGTTTTCTGTTGATGAGAAGTGAACACTAAATTAGCACTGGCTCTTTTTTGCTGCAGGGCAATTTACCCAGCCAGAAATGCCATTTGTGAGAGTTGTCTTTGCAGAACAGGCAGGTACTGCTCCCTCCTAGGCTCTGGAGGGGTGAAAAACCCCACCCAACCTCTGGAATGGAGGTGGGGTACAGAGGTGCAAGACAGGCTTCCTCCAGAGCTGTCCTCTCTCCCTTTCAGGCCAATAACTACCAATGGTCCTTAAGCTCTAGGAAAAGCTGTCCATACTTCCACAGCAGTGCATCAATATCAGGTGCTCCTAGGCACAGAAAAGCGCTTTGTCATTATATACCTAGGCTTTGTTAGAGGTGAATTGCCAGTCAGCTGCCACAGCAGACAAAGAACCTGTTGTGTTTCTGAATGATGCTGCTCTTGGTGGTGATGGAGTGGGAAGAGATGAGTAGAAGGGATTAGGGAAGGGCTGGAGACAGACTGGGATAACTAAATGTAAACTACGTATTCTAACCCCTAAGGCACTGTTTCCAAACTGCTATAGTTGGAGTCCAAAATGTCCCCTGAAAGCCTCCAAAAAAGTTCCCTCAAAAACTACTTGGTTGCTAATGGACTTTTGAAAATGGGTAGATCATGAGAATTCTAACTTCATCTTTGTACTAACAGATGAGATCATAATTTGATGACATTATTAGGAGGTGATAGAGACAGGAGAGGTGCCCTGGTTGAAAGAAGTAGATCGTGAGGGCCTGACCTTGGGTACATTATCTGGTCACTGGCCCGTTCCTCTCTGGTTCTCACAAGCTTTCCTGCTCTGCCTCCTGGCTGCCGTGATGTGATCAGTTTCCTCACACATAACTTTTGGCCATATTCTGCCTCACTCCAGGGTCAGAAGCAACTGAGCCAAGTGACCATGGAAGTCTTTGACGCTATGGATCAAAATAAACCTTTCCCAAGCTGTTTTTTCCCAGGTATTTTGTCACAGTGATGGAAAGCTGACTAACACACTGTTGATCACTTTTCCTGACAAAAATGACCATTATAGCTAGTAATGGACATCATCCTTGGAAGGGTGTGAAGCAGAGACCCTTCAACCAAGGCTAACTAGGTCAAATGCCACTAAGTCAAATACCACTTTCATATGTATTGGAAATCGATTACAAAAGGAGACCTACTGGGGCAGAAAAACTTCAAAAATATACTCTTTCTTCCAAGCTGATGAAGCCCAGGTCAGAGCCCATAGATTTTGAAGAAAAAGGTACATTTCTCCTCCATCCTCCATACTCTTTTCTCCAATGTGTTCCACTTCCCCAAGTTTGAGGCCAGGGCATCTGCTTCACTCTTCCAAATGCAAGGATGAGCCAGAAGCTGGCTCCTCCCCTTTCTTTTTCATCCTGTTTTAAAGGTAGGAATGACACATGGAGATAGAGCAGTCATCTTAGAACAACATCTTAGAGCAACTTATCAATCTGTTTATGAGGGTAGAAAGAAAGACTGGCCCTTGTTGATATTGCTGAATTACTACACTAGCCCTGGACTATTTCTGAACTTCTTGTTACATGGAAGTTGTGTTATTTATAACCAGAATAGTTCTAATTGAAACAGGGAATCAGAGAGTTAGCAGAGCCTTGATAGGCAACTAGTAGGGGAGTCTGGATTTCTGGTTCTTGGAAAGCTAATCTTCAGAGACACCACTCACACGTCTTTTACCATTGGTCTTTATGATCCCCCTTTCTCAATGTTCACCAAATGACCAAGCCCACACATCTACTGTGTCTTTTTGCAGAATTCCCTTCAGCTTTTCATTCTCAGGATTGTTTTTTTCCACACTATCACCATGAGTCCTGAATGAATCAAAGATCCAGATAGAGTGAGGCATCATGGAGATTGTTAGCCCTAAAAGTAAAATTCAGAAGTGGTTCCATTTCTATGGGGTAAAAACATGTCAGCATGTGCAGAAGCTATACAGCTAACCTAAAACCCTAGTGCCAACTAGCCTTGCAGGCATGTTCTTTGTGAGACCTGTGCACACTCTTCTGACATTGGTGGTCTGAAGTACCACTAGAGAGGGTAGGCAAATAGCATTTCATGTTTTGGCTCCTCCTTTATATGAAATAAACAAAGGAGTATGAGAGTGCTTATGTTCTTGTGTGGGTGCACGTGCATCCAGGACTGATCATAGGCAAGATCATGACATGAAAAATGTTTGTTCCTCTGCATCCCCTTTCTGCTATGTGTCTTGCCCCACCTCCATTCAAATTGACTTTTAGTGTCTTTGTGTTTGCAGCAGTTAGAATAGAGCTGGTAGTGAACAAACACAACTCTTCATTACTTAGACTAATAATAGGTTTACTTTTTGCTTATGCTGAATGTCTTTTGAGGATAACTGGGGGACGCTACCTCATTATTATCCTCACTGCAGGATCCTAGCTGTCAGAAGGACCTTACATAGCACATTCCCTAGTTAATGTAGCAAAGGGCAGGCTCTAGGCAGCTCTGTACAATGGAAATATAATTTGAGCCACAAATGTGAGTTACGTATGCAAGTGTAAATTTTCTAAGCATATTATAAAGGTAAAATTTTAAAAAGCAAAGCTAATTTTAGTATTTTATTTTTACCTCATAATTTTAGTATACAACAGATTTAAAAATGTCATTGAGTTTAAATAATCACATTGTTTGGTGCAGAGTCTGTAATCCAGTGTATTTTATGCTTACAGCACATCTCAGTTGAACTAGCCCCATGTCAAGTACTCACTTCACATGTGGTTAGTGATTGCCACACTGAATATTGTAGTTCTGAGTGTTCTATCCAATAACATGTTCAGCCTAGTAGTGAGTAAGGCATCTGTCTGCTGCTGACAACTCACTGGGTAAAAGTGGTCATATGCCACCATCTAACCACAGGTAGCCAAGAAGAGCACTTCTTCCTTGTGTCTTAGCACAGATAGGTGAGAATAGTGAGGAAACAGCAGTGATGACCAACAGACTTGGCCAACACTGCCCTGCACTGGGATCACCAGAGTAGATGAAGAGTAGGTGCCAAATATGCCAAATCTTACAGTAGATGACCTAGAGAATGCTAGTGCCATGTTCTTAAAAAAAAAATCTCTGGAAGTGTGAGGTAAATACAGACAAATATAGGTAGCCAGGTAGATCAAAGGCTGGAGGTTCAGGAATCAAGGGGAGAGGCTCATGGAGAAGAAAGGTTTTTCATTCATCCCTGATGTTTGCCAATACTCTTGGCTTCCTTTCTGGCTGCCTTATTACTAGAGTCCCCTGAGCTCCCTTCCTTTACCATTTATGACACCATAACTAGGAGGCAAGAAGCACAATGATAGCTAAATTTTACAGACTATATAGTGGTATACAGTTACTATTTTATTTGTACTGGAAACTCATGGTGGTCTAGAACATGGCTGATTTTCCCTTGAATATCTACAAACCAGGTGGCACTACCTAATTCATAAGTAGGTGCTCAGTAAGCATCCAAATGAATGAATTTATGGTAACTTTCATAAAACCATTCCCAAGTGCTTAGATTTTTCACAGAGCTGTGACTCAGAGTCAGCCATAATAGTTGATCCATGTAGCTATTATTGAAGAGCATTTGAGGGAATCATTGACATGCCTCTTGGTGACAGACCTCCAAGTACTCAGCCAGACTTGTACTTTATAAAATGTCCACCACAAATGAATGTCTATTGTTTAAAATGTAAGTTGTTATTATTATTGATGATGGTAATGCCATTAGAAAATTATAGAATATAAATGCCATTGAAAAAATAGTCTGTTACTCACTGTTCCTGAGGGAAGGAGCCATGCCATACAAGGCCACAGGAGGTAGCATGAAGGTCAGGCAGGAGGCAGAGGGAGAAGGAGGAGGATATGGCCCCAAGTCTCAACTGTGGTTTCCATGGGGCAGGCAAGACAGGGTAAGCAGACCTAGGGACTGGCCAGTTTGAATAACTTCAGCAGGGTGTGGGGTACAGAGGCTATCTCTAGGAACCTGACACTGGTCCTGTGGACTCCACAGGGAAGACAGGCTTAGAGTGCAAAAGAGTTAGAGCCCTGTGGAGGAGCTGGATCTGGGCTTTGTGTAGGTGTGTTTGGAGATGGAAGGCACTTCTTTGCTACCATTCTTTGCTACCTCTAGGAATGGGCTGGGTCTGGGAGCAGCTGTCTCGCTAGAGTCAGGAAGGCCCCAGATGTTAAAGCACCAGAAATATAGAAAATGAAATAGGCAGAAAATAAAAAGGCATGACTAACCCATATATAAATGACTGCTAAGTTGAAAGATGCCATTTCAGTCTCCTAGAGAAAACTGGTGCTTACATGGCCTTTACTTGTAAGTGTTCAAAGTATTTTTTATCACTTGTCTAAGGGATTGAAGGGCAAAAATGAAAACCCAGAAGTCAGAGACCTGAGTTGCATTTGTGCCCCTAAGCAGATTCTCTGACATCCCCAGGAGGATCCCACAAGCAGTTTCTGAATTTTTGGATTAAAACAACACAGAGGCAGGAGGATTGGAAGTTCGAGCTCAGCCTGGGCAACTTAGCAACTTACAGTCTGTCTCAAAATAAAAAATAATACTATTTCAAAATAAAAAATAAAAAAGTGCTTGAGATGTAGCTTGGTATAAAGGGCCTGGATTTAATCCCCAGTACAAAATTTTCTTTTAAAAAAACTAACCCATAGGTGGGGTGGTACACAACTATGTACTTTGTCAACTCTTAGACAATTGTACACACATAAAGGCAAAGTGTTACTGTATACACACTTGACCTCAATAAATTGGATTAAAAAATAAACAAGTAAACAGAGCTGTCCCAAAAATGTCCAGGGATGAAATGCAGGTTAATTTATTTTCCTCCATCACTGTGACTCATAAGCAGAGTCACATTTGGGGTGAGATACCAAATTTGGGGGAGTTGGATGCTAGCGAGAATATGGGCTGATTAATTGCCACATCTTAGTGTAGCCCAAACTGCCAGTGTTCCACATTTTAAGCACCATGAAATGGTTTCTAGCTCCTTGGAGGGCAGCTGGAGGGGCAAAAAGGAAAGGTTGATGTTCTTGAAGTCTGTGGTGCATGTGAGCATACTGAGTTCCAGGAATCCTCGCAAAGGGTATTAGACGCCTTGGCAACAGATACTACAAAAGTCAAGTGGGACCTAGTGCTACCTGAAAAATGTTGATGCACCATTAGGTTGTCCCTTGAGCTTTTCTATAACTCCTAAACCTGTGGCTCACTCAGCAAAATGCAGCACCGTGTTCACTCAGAAGTAAAAAATTAAGTCTCTGCCTCAAAGGTGTGAATGTCTCAATACATCCTACAGAGCAGGGGATCTATGAGTACTGTATCTAGCAAGGGAATCTCTTAAAATGATGGTGTCTGGAACCAAGAACAATGGCCACTTTACTGCTTCCTGGGTCACAAAAGCATCTAGGCTCTATGCATGGTGCCACTGGTGGCAACCTGGTGTGTTACAGTGAGGTCGGCCAAGGCATTGTCATTCGAATGATCATAGCATCCTGGTTGCATCCCCTGGGACTGGAAAAAATAAATTTAAAATGTATATTTTCACTTGGAAATATCTTTTACTATCAAGAAAAATCCCTTATAGCACATTCAGTTTATCAGTCTAACAATAACAAAGAAAGGATATTCACTGCTGGAAGGAAAAACTGAACTAGTGCTAATATTAACAATAAATTAATAATATTAATAACTAATATATATGATGTTTAATATGTGTTGAGCACTGTTACAAGCCTTCCTCTTATGCTGATTTGTTTATTCTTTACCACAATCCTACAAAGTAGTAGTAGTTTTATTTTCTCTTCATGGCTGAAAGCAACTGACATTAAACAATTTGTGCATAGGTCATGGAGCTAGCAAATGATGGGGTTGAGATTTGAACCTAATCAGTCTAAATCCAGAATGCCTGCTCATAATCCCAGCCACCTGGGAGCAGGGAACACAGGGGAAAGGGCAACACTTGCCCAAGCTAGTTACTTACTCTCCAGTCTGTACTAATATCTACTGCGAGTCTCTGCAGGGAGTTGTGGCATATCGGGCTCTAAAAGTCATCCCTCCAGAGTCTCAACACAGCACTTAAATGCAAAAAGGCTTCAGTAGGGCTTTGGGGTCCTCATTTTGTAATTCACCAGAACCAGAGATCCTCATGCAACACCAGAAATCTTTGGCACCCCAAATCCCTCAGAAGTGATACTGGGAAAGCCTTTCTGCAGCCTCAAAGCTCCATGCTTATTCCTGGTTCAAAAGTTTGGTTGCTGAACTCAATCAAATTTAGGCCTGAGTATATTGAAGTACAAAAATCCCTCAAATCTCAGGGACTTAAAACAGAAAGGCTTAGTTTTCATGCATGTTTTGTACCCATAGGTCATAGGTGTGGACAGATGCTCACATGTTACATGCCTATTCCACTTGTCATGGGGTCTCTGCTTATAGAAATCATTCAAAGACCCAGGAGGCCAGTGCAGCTACTATCCTGAAGTAGTCAGCTGCCATGCCAAAGGAAAAGGAGGTCCTAGAAGTTCTTGTACCTGCAATTAAAGGCTCTGCTGAAAGTAGCAGATAGTGCCTGGGTCTAAACTGGTTACATGGCCCTGCCCAGCACAGGAGGCCAGGAAGTGAAGTCCTAGCACTGCCCAGAAGAGCAAAGAGAAAGCAGTAGTTGGGAAATAGCATTAATGCCCTCCGTGTTGCTCAGGCTGAACAAATATGAGAAAAGGGGCTTCAGAATAGACCCACTGTTCTAATCAGAATCTGTTCAGAGCTTTGCAGCACAGTGAAGAGGGATCAGTGCCAAGCTTTATTGAGTCTGACTTGAGTGCATTAGGTTAGAAAGCACTCAGTTTAGCTAGTTGTTTTTCTGATATCAGTGCCTGCTTCAGCCATTTTCCTCTGCTTCCTTTCTGTCTTAATTCCCTATCCACCTGCCAGTTACTGGAATTGTAACAGTGATGCTGTATCATTGACACAAGGTGAATCCTCAGGTGAATATGTTTGTAGTGATTTAAAGAGCTGAGCAAAGTCATGATTTCAAGGGACGAAGAACAAGAACACATTTGTAAATATTTTGTGAACAATACATTTACTGATTATGCTGTTACAAAAGGGGGTTTTAAAGGTCTCCTTCCTAACCCTTCATGAAGTAGAGCCGTTTAATTTTGACTATATTATTTTGGTGTGTGCATGGTGCAACTTTTCACCAAATAGGGACTTTCCTTCAAATGTGATTCTGCACTGAGATAGAATAGCACAGGCACTAATTCTCAGCATGACTGATTGTGGAGAAAAGGCTGAACTGAAATGTGGTTAATATTAGTGTGCTTTCCTCAAGGAAAAGGAAAGAAAAGTGGTTTTGTAGTAATAGAGATCTAGATTCAAATTCCAGTGACACACCTTATTAGCCTGTGATCTTGGCAGATCCAATTCTTTATCCTTCAGTCTCAACAAGTGCTGAAGAAGTTGTTGTCTTTAAATAGGCATAAAATAAGGAAAGTATTAATCTTCCATGACCAAGTTGTTGTCTTTAAATAGGCATAAAATAAGGAAAGTATTAATCTGCCATGACCTTGTCATTGGTCCTGACATGTTAGAGTTATATTACCAAAGAACCTGTAGCTCTGCTTAATGGTGTCTCTGAGACACATGTTAACATGGATCTGTTACCTCCCCTTCTTCAGAGAATCATAGTTAACACATTTCAACATGTGTTTCCAATTTAAGAGGTCAATAAATAAATAGACATCACTAGAACAAAGAACTTTCAAAGAAAGCTATGTCAAATAGTCTGATATTAGGATTGATATTGTCACAATACTGAGTTGCAAACAGCCTGATTTTAAATTTATAACACACAAGTGCATCAAAAGCAGAATGGGGGCCAGGAATTTAGCTCAGTGGTTCCACTGCCTGCCTCACCAGTGCAAGGTCCTGAGTTCAATCCCTGGCACCCAAAAACAAAAACAAAAACAAAAAACCCCCATCAGAATGGGAAGAGAGTCTAACCTAAGTGATAATGAAGAGAAACAGCATCAATGCTGAGTGAAAATACCCTTTGCATTTTCCAGAGCATGGATTTAAACCATATTTCTTGTTTTCGATTTTATCAGTGAGAAAGGTATGATAGTGACATGTTGCTAAAATAGGCTTATGGGTTCTGAGTAAATCAGTAAATCATCAAGAATCAGATTGATATCAAAGCAAAGATCCCTTAAATTCTGTTGGCTTCCCTCTCCTCCAAAAGTCATCTAACCCTGATCACCCACCTGCTCATTCTCGGGTGGCTGCAGTGACAGATGATTAGAACAGCACTCCTCCCCCCACTCCCCTTGGAGGGTACTTCCAATAGACATTGGATTCTGGTCTGTTAGACTTTTTTTTTAACTGCCATGGGGGTGATAACTGGAATACCTCGAAAAAGTTTTCTCAGAATGTAGCTCTAGGATCTTCTGACTGAAAATCACTTAATGAATAAAAACCTCTTGAGATGCGGTACAAGAGTCTGATTTTTACAAGTTTCTAAAAATACCAGTGTTTGAAAACCAATGACTTAGTGTCCATGTTTGAAATGATTTCTAAAGTCCATTATCAGCAAACAGAAGCAATGCATCTTGGAAGGCTTATGAGAACTGGGGGTGAATTGTCCTAAAACTAGACCTTGGGCAGAAAGTTTCCTTAAATCCAAGCAGGTACCTTCTTCCCCCGATTTTGTGCTTAAATCCCCAATAAACATCCTGAAGGAGAAGTCATTTGCTGGAGATTTGCCTGCTTCTCTTTTGTATTAGTTCATTGTCTTTTAACTTCTCAGGGACCAACTTTTCACAGGCTTCTGTCTTTCCCCTCTAATTGTAGATAATTCTTGGCTGTGTCTTGGCATATCCCATGCTTTATCTAGAGCCCAGCACATAGTTCTGGTTCTAGTGCCAGTTCTGTTGGAGACTCAAAGGCCCCTTGAAGAAGTTGTCCACATCTGAGTCTCCTGTGCCATCCTCACATGCCTGCCCTTGTGCTGCCACACAGCAGGTGCCAAGCAATTGCATGCTGATCAACTGATCATCCTGTGACTATCTTGCTTGGATGAAAGCCTCCGTCTATCTCTTTACAGAGAGCTTCTCCTGCTGGCAGGCCCTGAGGACATCTAGGTATTCCTCTAGACCTGGCTGATCCCAAGTGGTTTCCCCATCAGTAATACCAACACTATCTAGCTGTCTGCTTGATGTCTCATCTTGGATGTCTGGGGGATATCTTTAACTCAGTGCCCCCAAACACAGCTTCTTGACTTCCTCTATCTCTTCTGGGGCAATGCAACTCCAGGTTTCCAAATGCTCAGGATCCAAACTTGGGAGTAGCGTTTGATGCCATTCTTCCTCCTGAATCCCACATCTCTACTACAAATTTTACTCACTCTATCTTCAAATCATATCCCAAATCTGATTACATCTCTGCACTTGTGGTGAGAACAGTTGTCATGACCACCATTTTCTCTCTCCTGCCTCCTTACAATGGCCTCATAAGTAGTCTCCTTGATTCTAACATTTCCTCCTTTCCAGTCTGTTCTCAATACAGCAGCCAAGATCATTCTCTGAGAATTTAAGTTAGATTATATCACTGTGTTACTAAAAAAACCCTGTAGCCCTCATCCTATATCCCTCAGAATAAAAGTCAAAGTTCATAATCAGACCCTTTCATACCTATGTGACATCATCTACAGCTATTGTCCTTCCTAGTTTACTTCTGTGACCTTAGTCACCTTGCCTTTCACCTATCTAACCAGGGACCTCCCTTTAGGACCTGGCTCTCTGTGCATTTTTCCTAAAGAGCCTCATGGATAACTCCCTTGTTGCCTTCACTTCTCCACTCAAATATCATGCTCTTAGTGATTTCCTCCCTCACTACCTAGTTTAAAACATCACCAAACTACAAACACGGGTAATCTTACACAGTACTAATTCTCCTACAGCACTTGTCATATTTTAACTATTGTGAAAATTACTTGCTTTTTTATGCTTATTGGTCTTGTCTTTTCCCAACCAGATAAAAGCTGGGTAGGGATTTCTTATCTGTTTTGTTCACTAATGTTTTCTTACTGTCTAGACTATTGAGGAACTATTAGAAAGAGAGGAAGGAAAAAAGGAAGGGAGGGAGGAAGGGAGAGGAAGGAGAAAGGAAGGACAGAAGGGAGGGAGTAAAAATGGAAGAGAGGGGTGCACGCTCTACCAAGGTACTGAGTCATTCAGAGGATGCCAAATCACCCCGCTGCAGACAGGCAGGTCTGCCCATGCCCTACCGAGGTCCTGAGTCACACAGAACATGCCGAATCAGCCCACTCCAGACAGGCAGGTCTGTGCACGCCCTACGGAGGTCCTGAGTCACGCGGAAGACACCGAATCACCCCACTGCAGACAGGCAGCCACCTGGTTCCAC
>NW_004624748.1:9227077-9259846 GCF_000247695.1 Heterocephalus glaber | reverse complement strand
GTAAAGGTACAATTCCCAATGAGAAATGTAATTGTGTTGTATACCTACAATGTACCAATAAAAGAATTTAATACAAAAAAAAATGGAAGAGAGGAAGGTTGGAAATCCTAAATATTAAAACAGAGGTTATGAAAATGAAATCAATACAATTCACATGGGGGGCAGGGAAAGGTGAAGAGCACCAAATTTTGGAGAACTAGTAGAGGAGGCCTTTCTCACACAGATTGCTTCTGACTGAGCTCAATTTGCATGGTCTGAGGTACCTGCTCACATTGATTTCATGGTTTCCTGCCCAATCAAATCTCCCATCAGTTTTTATCTGTGTTCTCACCTGTCAACCATACTTAATGGTGAATGGCTTCCTCTGGCTCCTTGTCTGGCCCTTGGAGCTTTGGGCTTTGTGATGTGAAGTTCTGAGAGAGGGTGAAAGGAGACCAGAACCTAAATTCAGGTTGAAATAGCCTTTTTATTTGGGGCCAAGGGTCTCCACTGAAAGCAATCCCTGGAAACCAAGGCCTTCTTGGGGGTAATGGCTGATGTGAGCCCGATGTGGAAGCTTTCATTCTATCACTCCTGATTTGGAAGTGGCTGCTGCCTATAGAATGAAGTTAGACCCAAGGAAGATGTAAAAGGGGGCTGGAGGTGTAGCTCAGTGGTAGAATATGTGTTTAGCATGCCTGAGGCCCTGGGTTCAATCCCTAGCACCAAAGTGGGGAGAAAAAAGCAAGGATAAGTGATTTCTGTTCATTGGCAACATTCCTGCATTCAGTAGCATTCAACAGCAGTGCTGGATGTTAACCAGGAGAATATGGCGTCAGTGCAGGTTCTGTGATTTGCTGTAAACATGGTCTTCCCACAGGGTGGATTAGAGGTGAGCTCATCTTATTGATGTAGTTTAGCTCTCCAGTGACTCTCTGTTGGATGGGGACTAAGGACACCCTATTGTACTGTTTGGTCTCCTTCTTCACCTGGACTGACTTTATTAAAAGCCTTTTGTGGCAGGGCATGGTGGTGCACACCTGTAATCTTTCCACTCTGGAAAGCTGAAGCAGAAGAAGGAAAAGTTTGAGCCAAGCCTGGGCAATTAAGCAAAGACTTATCTCAAAATAAAAATTTTTAAAAAGGGCTGGGGATGTAGCACAGGATAAAGGCCCTGAATTCAATCTCCAGTACAAAGACAAAACCAAACAAACAAAAAACCGGAGTAATTAATTAAGTCAAATTAAAAAAAAGAAAGGAGTCTATGTGGTTCCAAGAGGCAAGGGCTACAAATGAGGTTGGTTCATTTGGGTGAAAGTGATTGTGGGGCTGGAGATATAGCTCGATGGTGGCATGCTTGTTTCCCATGTGCAAGGCCCTAGGTTCAATTCCCAACATGAGAGAGAGAGAGAGAGAGAGAGAGAAGGAAAGAAAGATAAAAAAAGAAAAAAGAAAGGAAAAGATAAGACAAGAACATGATTGTGGCTTTAAGATATGACCGCAAGTTCTTTGGAACATATTTCTTCAAGAGTTGGGAATTTATGCTTCACCCCCGAATCTGAGTATGTTCTGTGACCAACAGTGTATCAATAGAGTAAGGCAGAACAGTGCTACATGACTTTAAATTAAATGTCATCCATCTTACATCAAGTTTGGGTGAAAAGTAATTCTTGGATCCCTAGCTACTTGGCTATCTGAGACCACCCTGGGAGACTGGCCATGTGGAGGGTCTCCAGATGAAGAGCTTAGACAGCAAAGTCATCCTTAATCTTTCCAATGCAGCATCAGGCAATGAGTGAAGAAGTCCCCTTGGTAGTGGACTTCAGTCTCAACTGTCATCTCTGTCTCCTGCCCAACCCTCCCATCCCCGGCCAGACGGGACCTGAGATGTCAAGAAGCACAGAGCCTTCCTTGCTGTGAATTGCTCTTGAATTCCTGACCTAAGAATACTTGAGCACAAATGAGTGTTATTTTATGCCACTAAGTGTGGGGTGGTTTTGCAACAATAGCTTGTTGGGACAGTGATGTATGGGAAAATATGAACTTTGGAGACAGAGACATCAATTCAAATGCCAGCTCCTATTTGGCTAGCTTTATGACTTTTGACAGGGTCTGATATGCTTTTAAAGTGGAAATAATGTTTCTATATTTCAAGCTGATATGAGGATTAAATGAGGCAACATATGTCCAAGGCCAATCATGTAGTAGGAGATTGAAAGAACCTTGGTTTCTATTTTCATCCCTTTCCTTCCACCTAAGGAAGAATAAACAATACCCTTGTGATGTCTGTTTGAAATGTGAGTGTATCCAAAGTGCAGTGTGTCCCGGGGTGGGCACACTGCAGTCAATCTGTGTGTGTGCTCATCTCTCTGAGCTTCCTACCTCCCCAGGCCTCTGGACCCCTTTCAATGGGGCTTGTTCCCTACAAACAGATAAGATCGGGTGCATTCAGGGTGGCATGGCTGTAGATGCCCTATAAACTTAGAATGTAGCTCAGGGCCAGTGGGAAGCAGTTACTTGATAAGGGTTTTCAAAACGTGTTGAAGCATTGTCTATAAGCAGAGAGGTGAGTTTGTATGGATGACTTCATAGTGGAATAAGGGAATATGAAAAACTGTATGTATAGGAATTAAACCTGATTTTTAAAGTCTGGGTCTCTATCAGAGAGATTCAGACCCTGGCACCTGATGGCCTGGGGCCAAATCCTAGCTCTATTCCTTATTGGCTGTGTGATTCTATGCAAATTACATAACCTCTCTGTGTCTACCTCTCTATAAAAGGGGAGAAAATAATAATACCTACCTAAAAATCTTGTTGTGATGCGTGGACACTGTACATAAATCACTTGTAAAAGTGTCTGGACCATAGGGACGTCATGTAACATTGTAACATTGCTCCTCAAAGGATAGTTCATGGGCAAGGAGCATCTATGTCAACAATGAATTTGTCAGAAATACAGGAATCTCAGGCCCCAATGCAGGTGGACCAAATTAGAATCTGCATTTTAACAAGATCCCCAGGCAATTCATATATCAGTTAAAACTTGGAAGAACTGTTCTAATAAGCCTTAGGTAGTATTATGACATGGAAGAAAATTGTCATATATTTAGAAAACAGCATCTTACAAAAAATGTGTGCACAGAGTTTTACAAAACAGCATGGCCTTTTGGATTGGGCCAAATGAAAGACAATGTCAGAGCCACTGTGTATGCCAGCAGCAACCTTTTCTTTTTGCCTTCTAGTTATATTTGGTCCTTCAGCACTTCCTCTCTTGCGATTTGCAGGCTAACATATTACCAGCTGATTTCTGGCTTAGTTTGGGGCCTGAAAACTCTGTGGTTCAAGTGTTGTTCACTGCCCAAAAGTTATTTCAGGAAACGGAAATGGAATCATCCACAGTGTCCTGGGCTTTGCTGTGGAAGGTGGCTCTGGATTTATCAGAGGCATACACCCTTGTTTCATCTATAAGTGCATCTGTAATTCTATCTCAAACTAAAAGCTCATTAAGAAAAAAATGCCTTCCTTTGTGGAAAGCTTTAGAGAGCCTCACTAGTTAACACCTCTGCCACTTTTACACAGAAACAACTATCTTTATCTATTTGTGGACTGGTTTTCTTAGTAATGCATACCTTGCTATGAGCAACACTGTGGTGACAGTTATTTGGATAGATTTTAGAAGGAAGAGAGTCATTACTTGTAAAATTATTACAAGCTGACTTCTCATTAAAATTTCATTAATGCCTTTTCTGAGTGTGTTATATCTGATACTTTAAAAATACATCACTCTATTATATTTCCACTAAGGTTTTTCACTAATTTAATAGGCTGGAGTGTTTTAATACCTTCATACTTAACGCAGGAAAAGGCAATGCAGAATGATTGAATTAGGGAAAACCTGACGCCATATTTCTCATGCCTCTGTTCAAGTTCCACACCTCACTAACTACTGAAATCAGCATAAAAGCAGGAGAGACTTAGAGATAATTCTGGGAAAACATCTAGGAAATTAATGGATTCTACATTAGGAGTTTTGGGTCCCAGTGTTGGCAAGGGCCACCTAGGACTGAGGACATATGACATCTCTTTCCTTTCCTGCAGATTCTTTGCTGGCACCATGGTGAGTTGCTGGGTTTTCTCCAGGTGCTCCAGGCAGGCTGTGGCCAGCCACACTGTGCTCTGGCCCTTGAGACCAATTAAGATGCCAAGGAGGCAGTGCATGGGCAGTAGCAGAGTCAGGCTCCACCTGATCTATTCTGCATAGAGGGGTTCCAAGCTCTCCTTTTCCATGGACTCTGCTTGGCCTCCTCTGCCTTAAACAGCAACAGCCTCCTAAGACCTTACAGATATGAAATAGCATAGAAAAAAAGGGAAGAAGAAACCACAATCTCACTAAGGCATCTGTGTTCATACTGGCTCCTCCTCCTGCTGTGATTTAATGATTCCATTGTGGACAAGGAAAGCTTGGTGTCTTTATGTCCCCAAAGGGAGCCATTCAAATTTGCAAAGCCTCTGTCCCAGCACACAGGAGTCCAAAGGTTTTCTAGGCCAAATGATCTCTCTCAATGTAGATGTTATTGTTTTAATATAATTAAAAATGCAGTGACATCAAGGGCTTACAATAGCTCCCATCATTCATCCTTTCAAGCTATGCATGTATATTTAGTAAAGGAACAGAGTAGTCAGAGAGCACAAGGCGGGCTGCTCCATTATTTAGGTTATTACAGAATCACTAGTGTTTACTTTTTTATTCTAGTTTTCCAATTAGTGGGAAAGCAATGGCAGTAGCCAGGCTTGGGGTCTTCAGGGAGATGCCTGAAATTTTACATGCAACTCAGGGAGGAGGAGTTATCAGGGCTACGACTTGTGGTAATATTTCCTTTCCACCAAGAAATTAGGTAGAGAGCTGTGGATTTGTGGTTTTAATCAGAGAAGCTGCTAGAACTTTCATCGTGGCTTCTAAATTATACCCATTGCTCCTTCTATCACCTGATGGAGCAGATCATAGAATTCTTCTCACAGCATTTGGGATTATTGGGGCTTTCTGGAATTAGTGGCTATATGATCAGCTGTTTCCCACTTTGAGCTCAAAAAAACCTTTCCTGTGCCCTTGGGTGTCTCTGTCCTCAGACTCCAGCCACCATGTCTGTCCCTCTCTGCTCATGCCTGGTACCTTTGGTGGCAAACTCTCACCACCTCTATCTTCAGCCACCACACCTGATGCATCTCCTTTTTCTCAGAACTCCAAGCTCCAAGCACAAGAAAATTGCAAATAGACTTTATCTTTCTTCTGTCTCTGCTTCCTCCTCCCCTTCTCCTCCTTCTTGTTGTACTAGGATTGAACCCAGGGCCTTCACACTAAGCTACATCCACAGCACCTTTTTATTTTTTTATTTTGAGACAGAGTCTCATTAAGTAGCTAAATTGCCCAGGCTGGGCTTGAGCTTGTGATCAATAATAATAATAATAATAATAATAATAATAATAATAATGCCTATAATCCTGGATTGCTGGGATTATAGACATGCACCACCATACCCACTTCTCTGGCTTCTTAAAACATGGTAAGCTAACATCAGATCATAAGAACAATTCATTTTAGAAAGTGTTGATAATGCAAACTATAACATAAGCCACCATAATAATCCCACTTCCCCCAAAGGCAATCATTTTTCACCCTTCAGTGATAGTTTTCATAAATATTTATTAAGTTACTTTCTTTTCTTGATAGTGCATCATGTGCTTTTTTATGTCATTAACAATTTCCTACACTGTGATTTTAAAAGATGGAACAGTATTTTATACATGGATATTTTGTTATTGTCTTACAGACAATTCTTTAGTTTTAGCCATTTAGGTGGCTTCCAGTATTTTTCTTGTATAAACTGCAATGATCAATGTCTTTGTACTTATCTGATATTATTTCCTTAAAATGAACTCTTGGCAACGGGGAAAAAAAGCTACATTCTTGGAATTTCAATTGTTGAATTAAAGAGCATGCATATTTTGAAAGGTTTTGACCAACATTGCTATTTTAACCTCCATGAATATTGTTCCAATTTCCTAAGGCCCAGCAAGAGATTGTGTTCTTATGACCCCTCCCTAGTTCTACCAGGGTAAAGTTCCAAGTTCCTGAAGGGTGGGGAACATGCCTCATCTTCTCCCTATGCTGCACACTAGGGACTAAATCTCTTGTTCATTCCTGGATAATCAAGCTTGGGAGCACATACAGTGAATCAGGAACCCAGTAGTGTGCAAAATATACAAGGTCAGACTCATTCTTTATTTCATATTTTTCATCATGAATTCTTTGTGTTAATTTTCATTTTTAAATTTAGCTCAGTGGTTCCAGTGCCTGCCTCGCAAGCGCAAGGTCCCGAGTTCGATCCCCAGTACCAAAAATAAATAAATAAATAAATAAATAAATAAAATAAAATAAAATAAAAGATATTGTGTCAATATTTTAACTCATGCTTAAACTGATCAAAATTTTGGATTTTTTTTGCCTTAAAAATATATTGTCTTAGTCTGAATAAATTCTTATAATCAAATACCATAGATGGGGCTTATAAACAGTGGGAATGCATTTCTCATAGTTCTGGGAGTTGGTCTAAGCTCAAGGTGCTGTAGGATTCATGCCTCTGAAGGCACAGTGTCTCCTACACTGCCACCTGCTCACAGTGTCTTCACACAGTGAAGGGGGCAAAGGAGAAGTTTTGGTCTTTTTTCTAAGGACTCGAATCTGATTCACATGATTGAATTGCCTCTGAAGGGCCCACCTTCTGATTCCATCGTCGTAAAGGTTAGGATTTCAATCTATGAGTTCTGGATGGGATATAAACATTATTCCATTGCATTTTTGCACTAAAATATTACTTACCTTGATTATTGGCTTTCTTAGTTCCCCCTTAAATTTGTATCTAAATCAAATGCCTGGTTTCTTCTCACCTTTTTTCTGTCCTGTGCCAGTTTGCAAAGTCCTATAGTTCACTGCCACCTGTGGTCCAGGTCTTGCCTGTGTTGTTCTGTATGAGCTGAGCAGCCTCTGAGTAGCAGTTGGCTGTGTCTCTCTTGTCCTCTTCCTAAAACAGGAAATTTGTCTCATTCCTTGTAAATGCTTGTGATGAAAATGATGACTGTGAAGTTGAGCCTAGCTCTTGCTCCATATGCATCTTTCCTAGTAGGTACCTAATGATTTGGAATGAGGGGTTACTGATTCAGGGCAAGGGAAAGGGGATCATGCTTTTAACCTTTGAATGCGTAGAGGCTGAACCGGGAGGTTCTTTTTTTTTTTTTTTTTTTTTTTTTTTTTCTTTCTTTCTTTCTTTCTTTCTTTCTTTCTTTCTTTCTTTCTTTCTTCCTTCCTTCCTTTCCTTCTCTCTCTCTTTCTTTCTTTCTTTCTTTCTTCTTTCTTTCCTCCCTCCTTTCCTCCTTCCCTTCATTCATTCCTTTTTTCCTTCCTTCCTTCTTTCCCCTCCTCTGCCCCCTTCTTTCTCGTCCCTCCTCCTCCACCTTTCCAATCCCCACAGGCATCCCCTCCTATGGTCTCAGCAACTTGAAATTTTCATTTAATGGTAATAATAACAATGACAATATACCTAGTAACTGAGCACCCACTATATGCTAAAAAAAACCACAGTTAGGAGGTGGCAGAGTCTTCATTTAAACTCAAGTCCCTTGACCATGGATGGCAATAGTTACAAACTATGGTTTTTGTTCTACCTACTGCAATCAAAGTCTCATCTTGCCATTTTCAAACTGAGAGACTTTGGGCAAATTCCTGAGGCCTCCCTTAGCCTCAGTTTTCTCAGCTGTAAAGTGGGAATGAGAGTGTTTACCTCATGGGTAGTGCTTTCAAATACAGTAGCAGCATGGTACTTAGCATATGTTAAGTGATGATTTGGTGTTAGTGAGGCAGAGGTAGTGATTATCTCCCCAAATGTGTTCTCTCCCTCTCATATAGTACTAGAATGTCCCATTTTTTTCTGGGCATATGGTTAACTTGAATCAAGATTTCTTCTCCCAGCACCTGCAAGTCAGTGCTGCCACCTGGTTCCAATCCCAGAGCAGAAGGGGCTTTAGAAATCATCTTCTTTATTGTACAATGTGTGATCTGAGGCCCAGGGGGATGGCATCATGTGAGGTGGGGGCTGGTTAAAAATGCAGAATCTGAGACTATGCAGCCCTATGGAATCAGAGCCTGAATTTAAATAAGATACCAGGTAATTAAGGGCAGCCTAAAACTGGAGAAGTTCCAATTCAATTTTCTCCTCATCTCTCCATAATTCATCCTCTCCCATCCCTCCCATCATATCCCTGCCTGTGGCATTGAGAGCTGCCTGTCTGTGCCCTTTCTTTCGCTCTCCAACACCCCATGGAGAGGAGAAATAGGACAACTTGATGGTACACTTTTAAAAAATTGCTCAACTTTTAATCTGGGCTCTCAAGATGCTCCTGCCTTGCCTCACATTCTAGACATCTTTAGTCCACAAAGCTTGGCTCTGACATGGATAAGAATGGTGACAGACTGTGTGGAACCATGTTCACCAGCTTCTACGTGAGTGGGGGACATGTTCCCAGTGAACCCCAGAGGAGGCTGCTATCAACATAGGTGTTGGGTCTGGGGTTAAGGGAGTGGAAACTCGGCTCAGTAAACCAAACAGCTGAGATAACCGGCTGATGACAGAATTGGCCAAGATAGTTGAGTGATGACAGGGACTCAGTGGGTACTATTAAAAAAAAGAGGTGAATCACATGGAATTCTATTTTCAGAGTGTGCACAAGTCAAGTTACTCTTTGTTCTATTGCCCTGTACTTACCCTTGACATTCAGCTTTATTAAAAGTAGGAAATGTTTATTGAGTTTCTGCTATGCACTGAGCTGTGTGCAGGGCTGAAGAAGTGATGGCTCCTATTTTACTGCTCAAAAAGGAAAATGACATTTGCAAATAACTCAGGTCAAGAGAACCTGAGAGGGAACCTTGATGTAGACACAGGGCTGATGAGAGATGGATTCAACTATCACCTGAAAGCCAATTGGTCTTGCTTCTTCCTCACTAACATCATTGTAATTTTGCTCAGATACTGGTTGATCGTGGGCTTCAGGAAGTTGCGTCTTGTGTAACCCAAACAGGTTAAGAAGTAAAGGGAGAATTTTAACTTTTTTCAAAAATATCGCCTTTGGTAGAAATCATATTCTTTTTTCATATATGCATGTCTTTTAAAAACATATGTCTTTCCATTGGAATATAAGACCCTTGACAGCAGGGATTCTCCCTTCCTTGGTCAGTATTGTTCCCTCCATCCTTTGGGAAGGATGCCTGGCATGTGGTAGATGCTCACATGAAATATGCAGACCAACACAGTGAGGGGCCTTCTTTCAATTTAGCAAAGAGTTATTGATGTTGTATGCCAGACCTTGTGTTGGGCCTCAGAGATGCTATGGTGAACAGATACAAATCTAGATGACAAACACTAAACAAGTTACTACAGAAGCTTCCCAGTTGGTGACCACATTGAGATGCTGGATGGCAGTGTGGGCAGAGAAGGCACAGGAGCTCTGAGTCCCCCTCAGTAACTCACTCTGCCATTTAGCTGCCCCTCAGTTCTACAGAAAGGCCACCTATATCATGCTTATTACCAGAATGATTATTTTAATTACATTTAACTAGGAATACATTTTTTCAACCACTTTAACTTCCTGAGTACTTTTCAGGAATTTATCTTTTTCCAAATAAATTTTCTCATTGTATATTGTTCAAGAAATGTTTCTAGATATGTTTAAGACCAAGAATATTAAAATAATATTAGAAGTTATTAGAGATGGCAGCAATAGTTTCTAGGAAATTTGTATTGAGACTATTGAATTTTCCATTAGTGGTAAAAATCTTTTGAAATTAACTTGTAAATGTATTTTAATCATTAACTTATTCTACTCCATTTTTATCTAGGCATCAATCACAGATAAATTTTATCAGTGCTCTCAGAATTCACTGCAGCAGTATGCTATATAGCAAAAATTCAAAGTTGAGCAAGAAGGATTTTCTAGTATAAAAAAATGAAGAAAAATGATTAAAACCAATGAAAACAGATACATATAATTTGATTGATAATAACATGTTTACCATTATATGTTGCAGCTGTTTTTAAAGGGATATGATGTAATTCATTTACATAGTAATTCATTCATATAGTAATCATGCTACAGAAATCTAAAATCTGTAGTCTGTGAATTATAATTATCTTTATTCACACTTTAGGTAATAATTGTAGCCAAGTGTCTTAGTCTGTTCAGTGTTAATAACAAGATGCTTGAGGCTGGGAACTCTATAAAGCAGAGCTTTATTGGGCTCATGATAAAAATGGCTGAAGCCTCCAAACATCATGGAACCAGCATCTTAGCAAGAGCCTCATGGCTGTGTTAACATGACAAAAAAATGGAAAGGGAATCAGCTACATACAAGAGACTAAACACATTGGGTGACCTTGATTTATAGCAACACACTCTGGTGAGAACCAACTCCCTCTAAGGGACCAACATTCATCCCTTCTGAGGGTAGTGCCCCATAAACAAATGCCTTCCAGTAGGCTCCACCTCTTAAAGATTCCACCACTTCTTACAGGCAAACAAGGATCAAGTTTCTAGAATGTGAATTTGTGGAGAATGTACTCATACTATGTCCAAACCATCACATCAAATAAATCTGCAGTGAAGTTTTGGTACAACCAAACAAACCAAAACCTAAGCCACTACATGTGTGACCCATGTCAAAGAGAGACAGGATATTGAGATCTCATGGCAGAGGGGTTTAAATTATTAGGAGCCTCACACTTAGAAGTATCAGGAAAGATCTCCAGAGGCATGAAGGGGGAGTAGGAGTTATCCAGATAAATGGCAGTGGGTGAGCAAGAGGAAAAGCACTGCAAACAGAGAAGATAGCATGGCGACCCTGAAGAGAGAAGACACTGGACAAGTCCCAGGTGACAGCTGCGGAAGAATGAGGGTGAAAGGATAAGAGGAATGAGGATGAACAGAAACAACATGGAAGTGGGCCAGGTAGAAAGAGCCACCAGACACAAATGGGAGAGCAGGCTAGGGACATGCACTGGGCAGGATCCAGTTGGGTTCCACTACTGAGAAGCCCATACAGGATGGATGGCAGTGCTGAGTGTGGACACAGCAGGTCCTTGTGTGTCACGATAACCTGACTGGAGGGAGCATTCCCCCATGAGGACCTCAACCCCAAGCCCACCTCTGCATAAGCAGCAGGAACCCTGCTCCTAGCTGGAAGAACATGGGCGGCAGGGTCATCTTGACTTCCCCCAGACCCCGAGGAGAAACTGCAGGGTAGAAGTGGAAGGGAGGGGTGCTTTAATGCGGGATTCTGGAAGCTGAGTTGGCATTACAGTGTAGCCTTTTAAGAAGAGGTTGCATTTATTTCTCATCCTTCTTTTGGTGCATGATTTTAATTTCAATTAAAATAATGGGATGGAAATGTCTGAGCTCTTTCCTGGGGGAGCTCTAAGACCTGAATTTAGATCCATTAAGAGCGTATTGACAGATCAGGGATTTAGCTTAGTGGCGCTGTACCTGCCTGGCAAGTGCAAGGTCCTGAGTTCAATCTCTGCTGGGGGGGGGGGTTATTGAGACAGCAGTTCTGTCTCCTTCCCTTGTCTTGCCTGACCTTTCTCCAGCAATATTTTGAGCCCCAAAAGGATTTGCTGTTTCCACTCAACTCTGTAATCATTTCTTGAGCAACTGCTATGTCAGAGTTCTGGGTGGTAAGAGGGTTACAAAGATAAGTGAGACAATCCTTGCTCAAGGGACTGGTGCCTCAGTACGGGGAGAGGTATGTAGACAACAGAACTCCTCCCCTCTGAGGAGGGATGAACTGATGCTCCAGCTGGGCTCAGTAAACCATGCAGGAGTGGAGTGGAGTTGGGGACAGGGAGAGTTCACTGCAGGGTGACCCCTGTGCTGAGACTTATACTCTAGCATTGTCCTATTGTCCTGATCATGGAGAACACACTCAAATGGAGGAAAAGTGTAAACAAAGGTCTGGAGTTAATCCCAGTTACTGAAGTGCAAGGAAGGAAAAGGTTTTCTTCAGCCCTTATAAGTTCTTAGCTGCAAGGGACTCCTCTAACAGAAAACAGATCAACAAGAGAAAAACAAACAAGTATATTAACGTGTGTGTTTCATATATACACGGCTGACAGCCAGGCATGAGTGGTTCTCAAACAGATAGGTTTAGATTCCACCTCTTCAACAAAAACTGGGAGGTTTGTAGAGAAGTGATAGACAAAGGAGAAGGTCTTTGAGTCTTTAAGGTTGCAAATTCTGGGAAAGCGAATAAGTAGCAGATGAAAGCTGGATAAAAACTTGTTAACCATCTCTGGGGTGATAGGGATCCAAAGTTGTCTTCAGTGGTTAGCCTGTGTTCTCCTTGGTAGAAAGCAAGAGATCTTTTGCCTTTAGAAGTTGATGCCCTGCTTTCCAGCAAATAGAGGGAGGGCAGAGAACTCTCCTGTATCAATTTCTTCTTAATTGTCTTCAGCACAACAATCCTTATTATGGCCTCCCACAGGAGGATAGGGTGTGTGGTGAACATGTGAAGGGATACAGATTGAGTGATAGCCAAGGCCCCATTTTGATGGCTTTACATGCCACACTAGAGATAGAGATGCTTCATGAGGCAGTGGGGAGCCATGGAAGACTTTGTAGAAACAAATGATGTGGCCTGATGTTGTATAATGATAAGATTTCTGGCAGTGGAGAGGGGATTGAAGAGGCAAGAAAGTTGGATACAGGGATTGAGGTAGGGTGTAGATGATTATTTTTGTATCTTGGTAATAATCTGGAAAAAGCCCAGTGTGTTGGTACAAGCCTATGATTCCAGCACTTGGAAGGCTGAGACAGGAGGACTGCAGCGAGTTTAAGGCAAGCCTGAGATTCATAATGATTTCAAGGCCAGTCTGAACTACATAGTGAGACCTTGTCTCAAAAACAAAAACAACAAACAAACAAACAAAGAATCTGGAAAGGAGCACCAGGCTTGGAAAGGAGCACCAGGCTTCAAAAAGAAAAATTGAATATGAGCTATAAGAAAGTCTAGCATCTATCATCCACATCTGAAATGAAGATACAAAAAATACAAACAATCTACTCTCCTAATTTCAGAAATGATAATGCACTAAATGTAACATAAAGGACAAGCAGATCAAATGGCATTCATACAATAAAATATATGCATTCAATGTGAAGTAGTCGGGGATCTTCACCCACAACATCAGCATGAAGGTGACAATTGCAGGTACAACATGACACAATGTGGGGTGTTTTATATGACAATTTGACGACCTTGCATGATGTTGCCATTTGTGATGTGTTTTTTTCCAAAATGTGAGGCACATCTTGGAGAACCAGGGATGAAGAAGAAGAACTAAGGGGGTGCACTGGAAAAGTGAGGTGAGGAAAAGGGAGGGCTTAAGATGCCTGTGGAGTTCCTGGCCCTTGAGAGAGAGGCAGGTGCTGCCTTCCCAGAAGCAGGGACCATGAGAATGGGAGGTTCAGTAGGGATTTCCTGACGTGGGTCGGAGGTGCAGGCAAATATTGACTTTGGGTCTGCTGAGTTTGGGATGCCCAGTGGGCCTCTCTGTGGCCCTGGAAATCCATGAGCATCCACAGCATAAAATGAGGCAGACTTTGAGTAAAATGAAGACTGTGAAGTGCCACTGAATTTAATACAAGGTGGTAGCTCGTGGATTGTGACTGTTTTATTCTCCTATCCACTGGGCTGGGGATTGAAGCCAGGGCCTCATGCATGCTAAGCACATTCTCTACCACTGAGCCCTACCCCCAGCACAGCTTGTGACCTTGAAATAGAGGTGGCAGGGCTTTAGCATCTGGATTATTGAAAGGTAGGCTCTCCTTGACCTAACTTGTGTCACACTCCTCCAAGGCTCTTCTCATTTTGGCTTCTACCTCGAGCCTCAGCATCTTGCCTGTGGGATCTGCATCACCTTGTTGTAGCAAGAATCCTGCTGAGGCAGTTGAGTGGGTCCTGATAGCTCATCACTCTCAAGGTCTAGCCAAATTCCTCACCTTCCAGGTGGCCTGCCTTCCTCAAAAATCCTGGTAGGTCAGTTTAGCAAGACTTCCCCTCCTCTTGATGGCTCCTCTGAGGAAATTTTGGCTCATTGTCCCCCTCCTCAGCCTGTCCCTTGGCTGTAAATCTCTGCTTTTCCTTGTATTCTACATTGAGTTCAGTTCTATACTGGGGGTCTCTGCTCTATATTGCAGTATTGTCTGAGTTAAATCAGTTTTTAAGCATTTTTTGTTTGCTTTTGAGAGAGGGTCTCTCTATATAGTTCAAGCTGGCTTTGAACTCACTAGGTATCCCAGGGTGGCCTCAAACTTGAGGAGATCCTCCTGCTTCAGCCTCCCCAATGCTGTGATTATAGGCATGCACCACCATGCCTGGCAATTTTTAACTATTTTAACTACAGTCAGGTTCTGGTTTTCTTAAACAGTTGTAAGGGACAAGGAGGGGAACATGAGTATGAATATGTATGTATAGAGGTAGACAGGAAATGCAGGGAGGGTAGATGAGGATGAATCACAATCCACTTGACATGAGTTCCATTACAAAGTTCCTTAAACTAATAATTGTAAAACAAAGTTGTCAGCATTAACTCCCTTTTGTGATCCAGACTCCATCTTGTGCAGTGCTCTGTGTACTTACTGACATACCAAAAGAAAGTCATTTGCTAAGAAGGAGCATCTGAAAGACTATACACACTCACCTCTTTCCTGTGATCTGAGCTGGGCCATGTTGGAACAGTGAGCTGTACAAGTAAATTTATCCTCCAGTCATAATTCTTTTTTTGGTGCTGGGGATCGAACTTGGGTCCTTGGGCTTTCAGGGCAGGTGGCAGAACCCCTGAGCTAAATCCCTGGCCCCTCCAGTTGTAATTCTTTTTTTTTTTTTGGTACTGGGGATCGAACTCTGGTCCTTGCGCTTGCACAGCAGGTGGCGAAACCACTGAGCTAAATCCCAGGCCCTCCAGTTGTAATTCTTGACAGCTTACATAGCCAACTTAAATTTCCTCTTTTTACTCTTAAGAAGGCCTCTCTAAATCCTTCCCTGGTGGGACACACTCTGGTTTTTACCAGAATCTGTGCTCCCTGAATTGCAATTCTTTTTTTTTTTTTTTTACCCACAGATCATCTGAGCCTCTTTGGATAACAATATCAAGAAGTTCTGTTTGGTTTCTTAAGAAATATAAAATGTACTAGCCCAGTGTTCCTGGAACACATCACTGGCGTTTTATTATTGTGTGTTGAATATAGCCGTTGGTTAGTCTTCCCATAAAATGGGGAGTAACTATTGGAAATGTAGTGAGTGCTGTGTCCCCTGTGACCAGGCCACGGAAGGAGGTGGAGTGGTAGATGGAGGCTTCTCTGATGGGCTGACTCCTTGGGGATGTGATGGGCAGACCACAGACTGTCATTTCTCCATTTAGACATGGAAAAAAGGGAAAAGAAAATCTTTTTAAAAATTACCCACTCTACACCATGACAGCAAGCCAGGGGGGCTTTAGCTGTGGAATTAGCATACAGTACTTACAGGCTGATTTTCAGAACTCACTGAGAGGGAAAGCAGCTCCTCAGCTACTCTTTACCCAGCCTGCTGCAGAAAACTCTACCTAATTCCATTCTACCCCTCTGACCCCTTGTGCTTATTAGTTCTCTGTCTCCTGCTCACCCAATTGTTTACTGCAACGGAATCATGCTGACATTTTGATAATGAACTCCATCCTGAGCTGAGCTTTCAGATTTGGTGTCTCTTTCTTTAATGTGGTTTTCATTGATTCAGAGTCCTTGGAACATTGGTGGCTCTTTTACAATTTCGGACAGGGACTCAGACATCCCTTCTGGGTGAGTGTGCAAGACACACTCTTTGTACAGAGATGGCTTAGATTTCTTCAATGTCCTCTCCTCCAACAGCCAGGGAAACAAATGAATGGGCTGGGGCTGCAGGCTGTATCAAATGAAAACATTTTATAATTTCAAAGCAACAACCAGATCTATCAGAATAGCTTTATTTTCTGCGGCCACAGAGTCCTGGACACAGAATCTCCTCTTCCTTAACCTGCCTCCTTAGCCTTTTGCATTACCTCAGCACTAGCAGAAAATAGGATTTCTCACCTACAGATAGAGAAGAGAGAAGAGGCTAACCTAAATATTAGGTAAAAATTACTTGTCAAATTTGATCAGTTCAGAGAAATCCAAATCCCCTTTGAACAGGCACAGTTGATATGCAGAGATTAGAGGGGTTGTCCTTACAGATCCATTGTTTGGCTCAATTGTCTGCATATGCAGCGAGTTTGCTAAATGAATGATACATTTGCATCTAAATGGCCCATAAACAATTTGATTCTGCTCCAGTCAGTGCAATAAACAAGCCCCCTCCTCCTGTTGGACGCTAGAAGATGTGTGAGCGTGGACTCCTCCTTGGTTATTGCTTTGACTGAGCTATTATTTGACAAGGCACTGGGGAAGGAGTACATGAATCTATGAAGAACCCATTTCTGTCATGAGGTGAGATGTGAGTGAGTGAGAGGGCAGAGAAATCCTTTATAGCTGGCAAGTTTGGGCCTCCATTTCTCAGGGCAAACATATTTTAAAACAATAAGAAATAAGAGCCAAAGCTAGGACAGAACTCTCCCACCCTCTGCACTGCTGCCTTGCAATTCTGCTTCGCGTGTTGGGGATGGTGTGAAGTGTTAATTGCCATCTGCGCACTGCTTTTATGAGAGCATTGATTACCTATTCCTGCCACCCGGCACCGTGCGGAGTATTTATAGCATACATGTGGATGCGGGGGCCTACAATCTACAGTCAGCTTGAAACCCCGAGGGCTTTAGCTGCTAAGTAGACGAAGCCAGGTATTAGGCTCATGCAGCTTACACTCCCCATGTCTAAACTGATGAGTTCCAGTTCTTAATTTGTTTTTTTTCCCGATTAATTTTACTGGTACATTTTCGGTATAAAATACAGTTACATTCATCATTAGGACCTTGTACCTTTACATGAGTATCTTGGTTCTTATTTTTTTCCCCTTCCCTTGCCCTGCCTTCACCCCCTCCACCCTTCCCTATTTGCAAAGACCTTGTTTCCATTTTTTCCCTCTTCTCATATTTTTTCCTTTCCCTTTTTTCCCTTCCCCTACCCCTCCCAATTCCCCTGCTCTTTTAGACCTTTTCTTCCTGTTACACAATATCAGTTATACATTTTTTAAATTACAATATTAAGATCTAGGAGACATTACCAGAGATTTTACAGAATTTAAAAGGATATAGAAAGCATATTACAAAAATCGTTTTTGAAATAAATTTGACAACTTCTAAGAAGTACCTTGGAAGACAAATTAATGAAACTAACTCCAGAGGAAATATAAAATTTGAATAGCACCTGTTAAAGAAAGTATATTCCTAGCTTGAAAACCCACCTATATGACCACAGCAGGCTGATATTCCACTTCTTAATTTTAAAGGTAGGAATTGAATGATGGCAGCAACAGTTGCCACTTTCCATTTGTACTTTTGCCTGTTAATTCAAAACTGTCTTTTTATGGCCTCTGTTTGTGAGATTTGTGATGTTCCATTCTTCTAAAAGGCTTCCATGGGATGGTGTGCCTTGATTTAAGAAAGTTCAATATATTAAATTCAGTTTCACATGAAAGAAATGGAGAAGGATGGTTATTCACTTTGTGGAAGGATTCACAGTGGGATTCTTAAAGTGATAAATATTATATGTGGCACTTAGCATGTGATTTAGTTTGTTGCTTCATGAATATGTCTGTGGGCAAAATGCTGTCTACTTAAAAGGTTTTGGTGCTTTTGTCTCCAAATGATTCACCCACTGTTCCCCAGCCCACAGGAACACATAGCAGCCAAAGGAACTCAAGGGTTTGTCTCAGTGGTAGTTGGTTGTCATTCCCAGATTTGTTCCTAGAACTCCAAGTCTCTCCTTTATGGTAGCACGTAGTGTAAATTGGCTTGACTAACTCCAGTTCTAATCACCTTCGAGTTTGCGTTTCTGAACCAGAGAGCTGGAAAGCTAAGACCAACATTCCTGTTTCCCTGGCATTTAGGACTCATCCTATGATATGGGGTTTTGACTTTTTGCCAGCCATGGGCATGGTGGCAGGGTTAGCTGCTTTTCTGCCAGCTGGAGAAGAGCTCTGACCCTTGTGTCCAGAGCCTGGGATCACAGCAACCAGCAGAGAATGTGGCAGCTGTGTATTTTCTCTAGTTACTGTGTGACTCTTTAGCTTTCATATAAATGGCCAAATATTGTTTTCTGATTGAATTAGCTAAAGTAGATTTTGTTGTCTGCCACCAAAAATCTTGACAGTTATACTTCCCTTTCCTGTATGTGCAGGAGGCCCATACTCAGGGCTACTGTGTACAGCTGTGCAGTTAGTGTACTGCCCAATCCAGGGGACACCATTCACACAGGCTGAACAGCTCTGCATTGTGAATCGCTTTTTCTCTGAGCTCTGCTACTCCCACTGCCTCAGTCTAGGCCTCATTCTACAGCCAGTACTATCTGGCCAGCCAAGTATGAAGGGAGAATTTTCTGCAAAGATAACAACTCTTTTAGTTCATAGGAACTTCTCCAAAAGAGTAAGGCTCTTTTAGGCTCTAGTTTCTTCTATACAGACACATAGCAAACATTTCCATGGGTAGGGTACAATAGCCATGTTTTTCATTTGTTATATTTTATGATAAATTGGCATCTTGGGCCCTTGCAAACCTGGGGGTCATAATATCCTTCCCTGGGTTAGCTTATTTCTAGAGAGAGCAGACCACTTTCCTGGGAGCACACCTTTGGTCTGCAACCCCATGAATTCTGAGTCCATACCCTGTCCCTTCCATCAGGCTCCTGTAGACTGGGACACTACCCTCTGGCCCAAATCACCTGTGGGGTATGTACAACTAGAGACCAGACTTGGAGCTTTTAGCATCCCCCACCTCAATTGTTCAAATCAGCTAATCCTACAACTCCTCAGAAGTTTATTCTGCCTCCCTTCTTCCTTCTGTGAAAGCGACAGCAAGACTTTGCCCATCCTTCCTCTCATCCCTCAGCCTCCTGACTGCCTAGGTGCTTCCCTGTGTGGCCCTGCATGGCATGGCAAACCCCCTGTCTTTTAATAAACTCTTGTCTCCGTGTCTGATAGCTTACGTGATTAAACCATAGCTAATTAAAACAAATCCTGGGTATATCTCAAAATAACAAAGATATTTGAGCAGTGCCATATACAGTAGTATCATTTTCCAAAGACATCATCTCTCATGATGAACTACAGTTCTAGGGACCGAGTCCTGGTATTTTGACTGTCTTCTGTCTCAGGAGATTTACTTGCAGGAGCCCCCATCGATACTCTTCCCTTCACCATTATAATCAAGACTTCATCCTGATGCTGGGGAAAGGTCACTGACTATCACACTGAAGGTACCGTCATCATTTATCTCAAAAGAAGTCACATGAGTAAGGCTGTATGTACTCTGCTCAGCTCTTGTAGAATCTTGGAAGTGAATACGTGGATTTAGACTCCAACGGGGCTCTGACTTCCTTCTTATATTCAGGAGAAAGCTCAGAATACCAGTATGGTTTGTAGTTACTCTATCACATCTCTAAACAAGTATAGAATTACAGAGTGATAAAGACTGTAAGAACTACTTCATTAAAGTAATTCTTCTATTACTCTTTTCATTCTTCAATACTTTTCCACCCAGCCCCTTTCTTAAGAATATCCCTTCTACCACTTCCAACAACTGATAATCCTGTTGCCTCTATTTGAATGGTAGCTATTGTGTCTTCTAGTTCAGGTGCTGACCAACGATAGCCCATGGTTTTATTGAAACACAGCCACAACCATTAATTTACATAAAAAACTGGGCCACACTTTTAAAATGGGCTAGTACCCTTTCTTTGAGTGTGTACTGAAATTTCTGTCTAATAAACCCTTTTTGAGCCCCTTAATGATGTGTCCTAAAAATTCTTTTTCTTCAATCGTAGTCAACAAACCTACAATCCTATTCTATGGGTGGAGTGTGTTAGGTTCCACATCACAGTTTTGGTAAATACTCCAGATCATGTCTCGTATTGGTCTCCTCTCTAAACTTCCTCCAGTGAAGATGGGCTTTTTCACTCTTCTATAGAGCCTTTTTCCTGGATTAGTGAAGAGGTAGAGCTGGATATATAGGGACTACACACAGCCTTTCAAGAGACCTTGACTAACCTGGAAGTACTGTGATGGTTTGAGGGAGTCTGATTTTCTTTTCTGGTACTGAGGCTTTAACTAAGGGCCTTTGCATTGAGCTATATTCCTAGACCTTTTGTAAAAAAAATTTTTTGAGACAGGGTCTCACTAAATTGCTGTTGCCCATGGTGGGCTTGAACTTGCCATCCTCCTGTCTCAGATTTGCAGAGTACTGGGATTACAGGTATGTGCCACCATGTGAAACTTTTAAAATTTTATAATTCCCAGAACTGTCTGTTGTTTAAAAAAAATGAAGGACCTAAGTCTTTAGAAATAAAGTGGACTTGGGGGCATATGCCTCAGTCCCTGCACCACCCCTGCTGCTGCCTGGGCAGGGGGAAGGGGGGGCACGGTGCATGTAATTATTAAACGTGAATTCAATTTAAAAAAAAAAAAGAAATAAAGTGGACTTGAGAGACCGCAGAAGGATTACACTCACACCTGCTAAAGATCTAACTACAGAATGTTCCAACAGGCTAGGATAAACAAGTGAAGTCAGTGTCTTGGCCCTCAACATCTCTCACCTGGAAGTACCCTAATTAACTAACCAATCAGAAAGGGGTTGAGATTTAGGATTTTTTTGCTTAGCCAATGAATTGCCTCAAAAATCAACTTTTATCGAAATGCCCTATTTAAAAAAACCTTTTTAAAAACTCCCTGAACTTTCCCTACGGGACCCTGTGCAGGACACATGGATTCAATTTACTGAAATTACAATTTTTTGTTTTCCAAATGAATGCCATTTCCTTTGACTTCCATGTCCTCTTTTTAAAAATTAACGATGTAAAGTCAGATCTAAAAATCAAGAAATGTCCACCTCCTGTGTATTAAGGGGAGTGAAATTGGAATCCAGAAAGAGGCAGAGAGAATGGAAGATTCAATTACCATCTAGCTGGGTGGTAATCAGAGCCCCCAACTTTGATACTTAATAGATGCTTTTCCCACTGGCCCCCTTGCAGAGTGAGTGCAGCATCTATCTTGTCTACCTCTAGGTTAATAAGGAACTGGTTCAGCGATTTCTTTCTCCTATCCTGTAGGCAAGGCTTACATGGGGCTTGGCTCTGAGCTGCAGGAGAGGGAGATCTGATAATTCACATTCCCCAGGGAAGGCCCTGAGTGGAGCCCCCTGCCCAGACAGCCAGAGGAGATTTTCAGGATGAATGAGTGCCTCCCCAGAGATTTGCTGGGTAACTCCTTTTCAGGGCTGGGGGCAGAGATTGAAATATGAATTACCATCCTGACCAGGCAGGGATTTGCAGGATGAGCCCTTCTGCTCAGGGGGAGATTTACACAGTCATAGTTACTTCATCAGCATTGCGCTTCGGGGATTGTCACTGTGTGACACTAGGCACACTGCTCGCATTGGGCTGGTTCATCCATCATAGCTCTCATTCCTGATCTGCCTGGACAATGCCTTTCTCTTGCTTCTCTGTCCCCATTACCTTCCAGTGCCATTCCCAAATGACAGATGGAGAGAGAAGAGAGAAGAGATAAAGAGAGTTCCCTCTATTAGGATTCCTGCCTAATAATCCTCTGCATCATTTTTGGACTCTAATTTTCCTGCTTCTCCATTGGAATGCAACCAAGGCCCTCTCTACTCACCTGTTTCCTGCCTCCCTCCCTCTTACAAAGGCACTAGCTATCTTCCATGGGTGACTTTACCTGCTTCTTTGTTCTCGGTGGGTCTGCAACAGACCTGTCTGTAGATTTGAAAGCCTATTGTTCAGCCAAATACCTCACCAGAATCCCACGAGAGACAGAGTTAAAAATCAGAATCCTGGGCTCCATTCCAGAATCAGAATATCTAGTTCTGGGGCTCAGAAATCAAGTTCTCCAAATAATTCTTCAGCACACTGAAGTTTGGGAAGTGAAAGCCCAGAACCCAAGCCGCCATCAGGTTGGGCTGCACTCTCCCTGCTGTGCTTTGGGAGGATATCATTCTCCCTTCATTTGGAGGACTGCCTCCCTCTACAGCACTGAGCAAACTTAGTGCAGGTCTCTGAGGCTATTTTGAGGGAGAGGGCAAATAACTGGGCCACCAAGGGGTGCAGAATGATCCTTAAGCTGGCAGCTTGAAAAGTACCCTGGCTCATGAATATTCATGCTGGCCATGTGGTCAGTTTTGATCACTCAGATCCATTCAAGGAGATTTCTCTAAGCCTTTGTGAGAGCAGGAAACAGGTCCTGGGAATAAGGAGGTAGGGAGGAAGATTGAGGTTAAAATGAATTGACAGGCAATAGGATTAGAGCTCTTGCTCAATTCTCATCTTGTGAGTAACTAACAGTGGCCTGAAATTAAAGAATTAAACCATGAAGGCTTCTTTGACAACTGATCTGATAGAACCAGAAGTAAACTTCAGGGACATTGTTGTCATGCAGAGGCAGGGGACAGCTAAGATAAGGGGCTTTGGGAGGTGTCGGAGGGTGAAGCCTGCCCTGTTTTTACAATTCGGAGAGAGAAGCTTTGGTCCCTCTTCTCAGTGAAGCACCAGATGCTGAAATGTTCTGGGAGCAAGTTAGTTTCCAGGGCTTCTGTTCATCTTTGGTAGCCCTTTCTTCCTTACATCCAATTATGACTTTAAAATGGAGGCAAAATTGAAATGGGGAGGAAGATAATGAAACATAAGTCAAAAGTGGCAGCTGGTGAATTTCTGATAATTGCACTTCCCCTGTAACATGTTACTGCTATTTCCTCATGTTGCACATTAGCTGTGGGAGAAAACCACCACCAACAAGAACAAAACACAACTCCAGAGGGTTCAAAGAAACAATGTCAAACGCAATTTAATGACATTTTCTATGGGAGACAGGGTAGAGGTAAAGTAGCATTCTAAGTTTGCTGCTGCTTCTTGTCTTTAACATCATAAAAAAGCCTAGAAAATTGTATATACATGATCCAAAGGTAAGTAAAATGTCTCTTGATTTCCTTTCTTTTTCTTGTCTCCATACCTAAAACAAGATTTAAAAGGAAAGGAAATGTTTATGTGCCGTATGGTCAAGGTGAAATATTTTCACACAGTATTGGAAAAGACAAACTCTAACTCATGTGGCTAATTCATGTGATGATTAGATATTGGAAAAATCAGTGCTTATCTACAATAGATGTTCTGAGTCTCATTTCAGGGAAGTTTTTCTCCAGCTGGCAGTTCCCTAGATTAACATAATGGAGAGCTTGCCAACTCTTTTTTTTTTTTTTTGGTACCGGGGATTGAACTCGGGCCCTTGCACTTGCACAGCAGGCGGCAAACCACTGAGTTAAATCCCCTGCCCTCGCCAACTCTTGAAGATGACTTTCAGAACAAATAATTTGAAATTTGACAATCTGACTAGGAGACTGCACTGGTGATGCTCTTTGGAGCTGAACTGTGAGCAAAGTCTAACTCTGATGTCCAGTTTATGTCTCCCTCCCTTTCTACTAGAACTGGATCCAAGTAGGAGCCTCAGCAAGCCTTACTTCTGCTCTCCCTTGTGTGGAAGCCACTGGGTTAGAGTCACTGGTTCATTGTTGACCATGGAGAGCCTGCCCACTTCCAGGTACGGTTTGCAGTGTCCTGGGACTTTGCCTTAGTGGGAGCCATACCTTGCAGGATCTATGCTGTGTTACAATGCAGTAAAATAATTATATTAGTTAAGGTTCACCAGAGGAATAGATTTGATATATGTATGATTATACAAAGGATTTACAGGTAGGCTTATAGGATCAGAAGTAGCAGAGTCTCAGAGGCTTTCTGCCAGACTAGACCTGGAAGAATACAAACTGGCCATCTACATATTAGGGGACAGATGATGGAGTTGAAGGTCAAAGGCCTGGAGCTCACTGGAGTCTGGTGTAAGTCTGTGTCAGAGAGCCAGAGACAACATTGGAACCCTGAAGGAATTACAGATAAATATTCAAACGCCATGGCCAAGAATGAAGCTTCTCAAAGAAAAAGGGCAGACATCTTTATGCTTTTCCTTTTTTTCTATCCAGGCTACAAACCTGTGACACTTCCAGGGTGAGTCCTCCCTCCATAGTCTGTCCACAGACACACTCAGAGCTTTACTAATCGGCCAGGTGGTTCTTTCTCAAGTCAAGCTGACATATCACAATTAACAATCTCAGTACCCAAGACAGGAAAGGAAAGTGCTGACCTCTGTTGTTCATGTGACATCCCTTGACTCATTATTTTTTCTCCATCAGCTTCATGTTATATCAGGGTCCTACTTTTGTGCTAACGTATTTTATGTGGTGTTTATAACCACCACGTACTGTGTGTAAGATGTTGGGTGCTTACAACCTCTAATTTCAAAATAAAACATGTCTTTAGATTAGGTTTTGGCCTGCATGTAAGGAAGAAGTAGGGAAGGGAACCTATGAGACCAGGTGACAGGAGATTCCAGTTTTGTAGAGCTTCATTTTGCTTTTGAGGTTGTGATTGCCAGTAGGCTGACCTTGTGAGCCATGATTGTCCATGAAAGCAACAAATAGAACTTTGCATACTAAAAACAACAGAAAGGGGTCCAGGTAGGGTAGGGGTGTTTTTTGGCAGGGATTGCTCTTGAAGCTGCTTAGAAGGCTCAGAATCTCTTTTCCAGTTGGTTTGTGCTTTTCTATTAATTTGCTCTTTGACCATCATCTGTGACCCTTTCAGTATGGTCCCTAAGGTCTTGCTCCTCTTTCCAAAGCCCTCACTTTCCATCCTGCTCTGTGTATGCTGGCAATGTCTAGGCAGTGCTATGCTGATAAATATCTACCAACTGGGTTTCTCTGTGTGTGAGTGTGGCATGTAGGCTTTGCTTATGGGCAGCATTTACATAAGGAGCATTTTCCATGGGGCAAATTCTCCCATGACGACTGATTTTAAAGCATCACCATGAAGTCACTAAATGTGGAGTTGGAAAATGAGCTGTAGAGCACTATTGTATTTAGCATGTTCATCTTAGAGATCTGATAGATGCTAACCTCAGTAGTACCAAAAATAAAGAGTGGTGAAATAATTAGGAAGTGATAAGTTCTGAGTATTTATTACCTTTGCATTAAATATAATTTATTTAATTGTAAATTTATATAATTAAATTTTTAACAATGGCTGTACTTAATCAGCTTGCAAAATTGCTAAAAGTTTAATAACCACAATACAAGCCAGCTTTAGTATACTGCTGGGTTTTGGACTGGAATAAAACGGAAAAAAGAGAAACAAAAGGGTACATTTAGTACTAAAACAGAGGCTTTTATGCCATTCAGACTCTATGTCTGAGTTCTGCAGAGCCTCAGGTCCATAAATTTATAGAAATAACATGATTGATATTGGTCAGAACCCTGGAATTTGGAACTAGTTATTCTATTTGCTAATTGAGTGATTTTAACCAAATTACCTAACCCCTCTTGGCTGGTTTCTCATCTATAATATGGGTACAATAAATAGTATCAAATGCATACGTTTTTGATGGGGATAACACAAAATAACATATTCAAGGCAGTTAGCTCACTGGCTCATATAATAAACTCTCAGTCAATGGCAGTCATGAGCACTATTGTGATTATTGCCCTGATCCATTTCTAAATGTCTGCAATAACTGCAGGTAGGGAATGAGGTCTGTCCCAGGTACAAATTCATGTGGATACAGATTGTTAAAGACAATCTTCATTGTACAATCTCACCCTCACTTACTATCAACCATTCATGTGGGTTCAGATTCAAGGGGAAGGCATGGCCCTCTTGATTCAGCCTCTAAAAAAACTGTTCTCATGAGGCTGAAGTTCAAATATGGGCAACTCATTTCTCACTGGTGAGTGCTGCTGTCTCTCCAGGCCTTCTTTTAAAATGCAAATATTCCTTAGAGGTTGTCATTAAGTGTAGCACCTTGGCTGAACAATGTATGAGGCTGATCAGATCCCAGGGATCTGTGAGGAGTTCTGGGGAATCTAAGAATGAAAAGCCTAGAAGTGGATGAAGAGAGAGAAAAGACATATGGACAGATTGCTCCACGTGGTTGTCCTTCATCTCTCCCTGGGCCCTAGCTACTCCAGGTTGACCAGATGCCTCTAAAAGCAAACCTACCTGTCTTTTTCTCCCTGTTTCCCAACCATCCCAAGGTGAACATACAGTTGATTCTCAGCTCCACAGTTCACTAATGAGGTGGACTGTGGACTGTGAATATTTTGGTTAGTCTTCTTATTTTGAGAAGACCAAGTTTGTAATTGGCTGATTGAATTCTACTTATGGTCCAACCTTTTGATGTGTGACCTCAAGAAGGTCATGCCATGTCTGTGAACCTGTTTTGTTTTTTTAGTATATTGAAGAAACTGATAAGGATTAACCTGGGGCTCAAATTAGAGAGCCCTTTAGGAGTCATAAAGCTCACACACACTCTTTTGTTACCATTTTCTATTCCTTATTCATAGTTGTGAGTTTAATTTTTCTCTTTAATCCCTCACATGTACATGTGGAGAGAAAGATTTCCTTGGGAGTACCACCACAGATAGGAGAAAACATACTTTTTCATCCTTATTTCACAGATGTCAAGGTCCTATCTGGGATTGCTTATTCAGAATATGACCTTGAGTGCAGTATAACCTCCAGTTATTCCCAGGTTAGCTCGGGTCACTTGGCACAAGAAGGCAAAGGCAATGTCTACAGGAGCCCTGAGGACCTGAGAATGTAATTATATTCTTCTTGAGGTTTTGTTTATCTGGTTCACTGTGATACTATACAATTGTTTTCAAAATGATTGAGCATCAGAAGACAGGAGAGGAACTGTGGCTTCTAGAGTTACCAGGCTTATAGCTGAGTGGGTCTTGGTTTGCAGGAAAAGGCCTAGGGATTAAGCAAGGAGCCAAGTAGAAGGTCTTTCCAAGCACTGGCCAGTCACCCCCAGGTGGCTCCTGGGTCACCGCTAAGGTTGGAGGTGGGTAGCTGGTACACTGTGGTAGCATGTCTGAGCTCGGAGAACAAGCAGGTTACAATCCTTGTCTTGAGACTGCAGAGCCTTTGTTCTTCTCCCACAGGGGTCTGACAGAATAAAGTCTCAGCCTCAAGCTCCCAGTAATTACTGGGTGAATCAAAGGGACTGTGTTGTCAAAACTTTTATCCATTGGGACCTTCTTTCTGGTGCTTTGGTGTGAGTTGACAGGAGAAGCGGCTGCAGAATTACCTAGTTGTTGGGGGAAGAGTATTGTGTTTCACAAAAAATTATTTAAAGTAGAGAAAAGATTCCTCACAGCCATCTAGGGGGATCTGCTGGAAACTAAGCACTCACTTGGAGGTCTTCTGTGACCTGGCCAATCGGGTTGAGGGGAGAAAATGGAGTGGCCAAAGGACGACTCGGCCCAGGAGAGAGAAGTGTTGCACATGGGTATGATGCTTATGTGCCGAATGGGCCACAGAACATCTCAGAAAGAAAAGAAGGGAAAGGGAGGTCCCTGAGTGTGAATGTTGGGCCCAGCCCTCCCTGTCCAGGGTCCTGAGTGTGATCCCATATGTTCTTGGTATTCAATGCCCAGTCGTGGTCCTGCTCTAAGAAGTATCAACAATGAAGTAAGTCCTTTGTCTGGTATAAGAGGGCATGACTCTGGTGGGTGGACAGGTGGATTTTATAGCTCAATAATGAAACTCTTTGAGGAAGGAGTGACCTCAAGTTGAGGTCAAATTTATTTGTTTTTTTCCTGCTGCTTCTCTTCCCCTACATCTTGCCCACTTTTTTCTATCACTTGCTGCAAGAGAGCAAAGGGATTTTCAAAAAAGCACCAGGAACTTGAGGACTTTGATTCCAGAATAAAATGGGGTGGTCTGGGCTGGAAACAAGGCCACCCAAGCCTGACAAAAGAGGGTTCAGTGTCTGACTGCTCCCCATCCCTGATGGCTGTTGTCCACTGTCTGTGGAGGTGATACTGTCCCCTTGTGTCCCTGTAGCTTGGCTTTAACCCTGAGGCCCCTGGGAAGGTGTCAGGTGTGCCTGGCTGTTCTGAAACATGATCTGTTATGAAGCTGGCCAGCTATCCTCCCCCAAACTACTGCCTTCACACAGGGCTGATTTAGCTCTCTCTTAAATTGATGGGAAAGAGAAGGAAGAAACTATTTGGTTTCTAAATCTCCTTTCAACCCCCAAGTCTGCTTATGGTCATGGCAGCTTTTGTTCCTTGGGAAGCAACGGAGAAAGGAATTAGGGAGTGGTGGGAAATAACTATTCTGATAAATCTTAGAAACATTCTACCAAACTATACCAACAAAACAGAAGAGACATCACAGCAGATCTTGAATCACAGGATGTTTACATAATATAATGCCCATGGCAGACATATACTAAATACACCAAAGTACCTGAGACAAAAATTATATATGAAGAGAGAAAGGAGAATAAAAAGGAGTCTGGTGTCCTGACATCCAGAGGCCCAAGGCACTCTGCCAGAGTCTCTTGGTGGCTGTGTGAACATCCAGTGGCTCCTGGCCTCATATCTCAGCTTCTGTGGAGTGGACCTCTGTTGCAGTGATGGCAATTCCTATGGCGAGGCTGCCATTGTCAGAGAAGAGCTGGGCCAGTGAGGTGTTGAGGACGAGGCAATCCCCGTCAGTGATGATGGAGTCCACACACTCAAGGACAGATCTTGGGGTGGCCTCCCATTTGAGACGACGATGGTTTCTATTGAGCTCCAGACGATAGGTGAAGCAGCCTGCCTGGGTGGGGGTCCCGATCAGCATCATGGTGGCAAAGAACTGAGGGTGCCCTTCATGCCTTTCCTGCTTCCTAAGCACCAGAAGAAAGTGGTGGCCGAGGCAGGAGTGCATGATGATCCAGTCGGCCGGCGCAGGCAAGTGCATGTCCGTAGCGAGGAAGACAATCTCTGCTCCCTGGAGGATGTCGACCCTGTGGATCTGCCGCAGGTGGGGCACTACCACCTCCAAGTGGCCTTCCCACTGGCAGGAGAACAAGGGGCACATGCAGGGCGTCACCTGGGCGGCACGCAGCCCTGCCTCCTGGTGGTGGAGGAGGTGGGGGTGGGCGTGGTGGCGCAGGTGGTGGTGGTGGTGGTGGTGGCAGTGGTGGTGGGGAAGATGGTGAGGGTGGAAGCCGCCTTGCTCTGCAGTGCTCTGAGTGATGGCCCGTCTACTGGACACATACTAGAAGACAAGAGAAGAGCGTTAGTGGGACATAAGGCCCATCTCTCTCCCTGCCTGCGACTTCCCTGGTGTTTCAAGTGTTAAAAGCAGGCAGACTGTCCAGTGCAGAGAACATTTCATTTTTTTTAAGTGAGGAAGATCATGGGTGCCTGGGGAGGTGGAGGCCTGAGATTCTGAAAACTCAGTCCAAGAAAATGCAATATTCATGTCTTTCTGATTCTTTAACAAGCTACCCAAGCAAATAGACAATTTTCTCCCTCAAATAACATGCACCATGATGATCATCAATCATAAAGAACCAAAAAAAAAAAATCCTTGTGTTTGCTTTTTTTTTTTTTTAACAATGCTGATATTTTTGCGCAGACAGTGGTGGTCAATGGATTTTAAAAATTCACATTATTGTTATTTTTAGAACAAAATTTCCATAATATTTGTTTGACCTCCCAGTATTACAGGAATCATGATGTTTTGGGCTCCCTTTTCTCCAGTCTTCAGGCAACCAGTGAGATAGATGCCATTGTGTGCATTTGGAGCACAGTGGCAGGGAGAAATCCCATCTGGGACTTCTGAGACCACACACGTTTTTGTCATGTTCCCAGCTCTCTGTTCCAGAGCAGCTTCCCAAAGACTCACCCCCAGGCAGCCTCTGCGGTGACAATCACCTAATCTTTTGTTCCTCATGGTAGTTCATCCACAAATGCCCTCAACAGCACTAGGATCTGGGAGGGCACCTTCTGATCAGGTGTTGTGAACCTTTACTGTGTACCTGCTGTAACCAGGGCCTGAAGGTATTAGGAATATAGCTATGAGCAAGATAGACACTGAGTCTCTTGGTGTGGCTGGTATAGGCACTTACAATTAATCACAGTTTGACAAGGGTCCTCCTTGTGCCATGAGAACTATGATTCATATTTTCTAGCTGAAGAAACAGGCTTCAGTAGTAATGTACTTGAGGCTAAAAAGCTGGCAAGGGCTAGATTAGATTCATTTTCACATCTCCTGACTCTTAATATAGGCATACCTACATCCCCCGACTCTCAGTCATGCCTTCAGCTCCCTCCCTCTCCACTCCTGAGTATTTCTTGCCTTTAATTAGGCTGCAGGATCTGAGTCATGCAGGGGATGTGGCAGCTCTGCAGTGCACTCCAGGAATTGCTTCTGTTCATTCCCAAAGTATAGAGTATGAGGTGAAAATCCCTCCTTCACAGCACTGTGGCTACCAGAGTTTTTCTCTCTCTTGGCTCATGTGGTTAACTGGGAAGAACTGACTGGTGTCCCTTTAGGAAGCCTTCCCTCTTTAGGGCTTACACAAACATACACATACACTTATACACATGCACACTCGCATAGTCATGCATGTCCATAATGCAGCACACACATAAACACATGAGCGCACATATATACATCATGCACACAGACACCACACATTCATGACACACTTGTCCATAAGCATATGGGCATGTACACAGTGCACTGAGATGACCACCTGGCAGTGGAGGCGCCCTAGATGCCGGTGGGCCTCAAATGAGCTCTGTTCTTGAGCTGTTAGCCCCAGCTGCCAGTATGTGTTCTCCCTTCAGGAGTGTGAGCACCAACAGCCTTTCCAGAGTGGAAACCTGACTCCAGATGACAGTTACTGGGCATTCTGCTGTCACCTCTCATTCACCTCCACCAGGCCTCAGTGCCTCAAGGGTGACAGTGTGGCTTTAGCTATGATGCAACAGGCTGGGCCCTAAAACCTGCTAGTGATGAGTCTGACTTCCCTTTTGTGTTAAATATGGGGGCAGGAACTAACTGTAGGTAGCATCTACTAAGTGCTAGGTACTATGTAAAGTAGGTTTATTTTTATAATTATTTCATTAAGCTTTTCACAGTAAAGATCAATTTATTATTTTTTAAAAATAAATCTTGCCTAGCCTCTACTTGCCTGCTGGTGACCTGTACCATTTGCTCATTGGGCAAGGGAGGGTGTTTCTCCCACCTCCTGATGTGAAGAAGTCCAGGGCTCACACACTATCAGTCAGGCTCAAGGGCCCTCCATTGACTTCCCCACAGTCTGCAATTTGCCTCTTCTGCTGTGCTCTGGAGCACCTACTCTTGGGCTGTCATGGAAAACCCCAAATGCTGACCCCTTCCACTCTCTGCCCTCACATTGTCTTTATAACAACCACAAGAGGAACATAGTATGTTGGTCTTATAGATGAATCACACAGATCACAAAGGGGTGAGGCTGGGAATGGAGCCCAGATCAGTTAAAAGTGCCAGAGTTGGTATATTGGGAAAATCACAGGTGGAATGTCAAGAGACTCTTGCTTGTTTCCCTCTTTACTTATCTAGCAGCCTTGATTAAGGCAGTTTTCTTATTGGCAAAATATTTACCTCAAAGAGTTGTTAGTAGATTATATAAAATAAAGCCTGCAAAATAGCATTAAAAACTAAGTCAAGTGATATACTAAGGTGGCTTTCCATTTTGGTGTGGTTTTGGGTGAAGATTGTGGGGACTTTTAACCTTGGAGGATGCCTGCCTCTCTCCATACCAGTCAAGTGACATTTACATATTGGAAATATCCTGGCTCAATACAGGCCACTGTAAAATCCTGGAGAACCTGACCTTGCCTAGAGCCCAGCCAGGGGCCTCCTGACTCAATCCTGGCCCCTGATGACAGAGCATCCTGAAATCTCACCTCAGAAGTGGCCTCTGGGCAAGTTATCCTCTTCATGGCCTTTCTCAATCCATGTTCCATCTTCTTTGTTCAGATCTGTTCAGCTAATGTCAGAGTTGGGACACCACAACAGGGAGGAAGTGGGGAGGAAATACTTTGGTGGCTCTTCTCCCTCCCTCCAGGCTCCTGCCAGTGTCTTTCATGGGAAACCCACCCAAGAAGCCTGCCAGCAAAAGGAGCCAGGGTATGCACTCAGGAAGGATTGGCTCCCTTTGGAAATGGTATGGGAGAGGCAGGCAGGTGAAGAGGGGATGGCCACCTGCACGCAGATATCCTAGTTCCCTCCTATGTGATGCTGCTGATCTTAATAGGCTGGGCCTCCTAGGCTGAGCTCTGATGGGGCTTAAAGTGAGGGGAGGGAGAGAGATATGCCCACAACTCAAACCATTCGTTCAACTGCACAAGGGGTTGAGAGTAGAGAAGAGGATCCTTGTTTTTGTTTCATGAGCTCGCTAGTATTGTGTATATTATAATACACTGCAAAATGCAGTACAGTAGGCCCTTCACATCTGTGGGTTCCACATCCATGATTTTAACCAGCCACACATTAAAAATATTTTTAGGGCCAGGGATTTAGCTCAGTAGTTTCACTGCCTGCTGTGCAAGCACAAGGACCAGAGTTTGATCCCCGGTACCAAAA
>NW_004624748.1:9206066-9226977 GCF_000247695.1 Heterocephalus glaber | reverse complement strand
TAACATTCATACCATATTAGTTATCATAAATAATTTAGAGATGATTTAAAGTGTTTGGGAGGATGTTTATGGGTTCTACACAAACTGCAGGCCATTTTATATACGAGACTTTAGTACTGAAGGATTTTAGTGTCCAGAGAGGGTCATGAAACCCCCAGACTCCCACACTGAGGGAGAACTATGAGCACAAGGGGCTCTGCTAGTACAAAGTTGAGGGGTAGCTATTGTGGCCAATGTGAGGTGACACTGGCACACAGTGAAGCACGAAGGGTGACCTCTCTAAAGAAACTGGCAAAGGACGTGCCAACAGGGAGAACAACAGGTGTAAGGATAAGAAAGTACATAGGATATTTAAGAAGTTTCAAAAAAACTGGTAGAGGGGGATCTGGTGGAAGTGGAGAGCAATTGGGCCGCATTGCCGAAGTCTCCTAAGCACAGCTGAGGATCAGATGCCTCAGTATACAGTGGAAACCAGCAGGAAGACCCAAGACACTCAGTTGTGCCCCTGTGGGAAGCATGATGCCCCCAAGCCACTAGCAGAGCCTACCCCAAGTTGGCATTCCAAACAACGCCAGCCAACTCTGCAATCAGAGGGCCCAGGTAATGGACATTTCACCTGGAATCTCCTGTTTCTTCCTTTTGGCTTTATCTTCTATTACATTTTAAAAAAATCGTTACTGAGTTACAAAGGGCCAGGGGTATAATCCAAAGAGACCGAAGTGAATGACTATGCAAATAGAGTGGGACATCATGAACTCAACATGACCTGTGCACTTGCTGTGCTGTGGGAGAAAGCACTAAGAATAAATGGAGCCTTAATTTTTCATTTTTTCCTTCTCCATCTTCTGATGCAAAATATGTTTCATTTAAATGATCCTTGGGCGAGGGAGGTCACAGGGCTGCTGGCAGGGAGAAGGATTCTTTTAATTGGCAAAATGCTAATCATTTTTGGAAAATGAATCCTAATCTTCCCATCTAATACTGTGAATGCGTGAGTAATTACTTTCCTTCACTAAACTGTTAATCCAACATTAGTGATTACACTAATTAAAACTAATGAACTCTTACAGACTGATAAACCCCTCAGTCAGTCAGCAGATGCCTTCTTTCTATTGGCTGTATTTAACTTCCCATTTGGAAGAAAGATTTTGAATTAACCTTTAGAATAATGTGCAAAATTGGGTTTAGAAATGTTAGGCTTTATAGATTAGGCATAATTTTTTTTCTCCAACCATTAGTGAGGCCATTTCCACTGAGGGTGTAATTGAATTTAAAAACACATTTCTTAATTTGATCAGCCACACTCCCTGGGTTGGTAATGGCTATCCCTCCGAATCCTGGCTTCCGAAGGGGAAACCTATCCCTGGAAAGTCACAGGACCTTTTCTCCAGCTCTGCTGGTTAACAAGATCACTTAGAAGATTGCCTTTCCTGTCCATTCGCCTCCAGGATCATTGCCCTGCAAATGCATTTCAGTGGGAAGAGGACTTTGCACCTAATTTTAAATGACAGGCTATTGCTTTGAGTTTGCTCACGCTCTTATTTGTATTAATTAGCTAAGATGTTTAGTCCTGAGTGAAGGGGAGAAGGGAAGAAATGCTCTCAATGCACTTCACACAAAGGGCAGAAGAGTGGGGTGTGTGTGTGTGTGTGGTGGTGGGGGTAATATTTTCAGACAGGCATTAGAGTATTGGGACAAAGAAAAGGCCTGAACCAAGTTCAAAATCAGGTCTTCTCAGAAGGGAGAATAATTGCGACTGCTCTAGTTTCCAAATTCCATAGTGTTTAAAAATCCTCTGTTTCTAGGAAGGCTAAATGTTGCCCATTCAGTTTTCCTGGAGTTCCCTGGCTCTTCATGTCTTTTCCTCAAACCTATTGTGACTGTTGCACAGGCATAAAAACTCCAAGGGAGACAGTGGATTGTTTCAAAACAGTTGAAAAATAGGGAATGTAACAATGAGACTTACTTCCTAGGGTATCTTAATGCATCTCATGCTCCTTTCCCCTACTACCAGATTCAGTTCTTAGTCACATTTGGTTCATCAGTGGAGCAGATCTTCATTTGGACAGCATGATGTTTGCAGTTTTCTTTAAAATATTTTCATATGAAGAATGTGACATACGTGTATATATTTTAAAACTATACCCTAGAAGTTGTCAATTCCTGGATCAGGAATTCACATTTCAAAGTGATCACCTAACATTTTATTTAAAAAGATGACATTCAGGGCCAGGGATTTAGCTCAGTGGTTCTGCTGCCTGCCCCACAAGCGTAAGGACCAGAGTTCGATCCCCAGTACCAAAAAAAAAAAGATGACATCCATGTGAAATAGGAAGAAAAGGGGCAAAGGGGAAGGGGAAAGGGGGAGGGGGGGAAAGAAAGAAGGGAATGGAATTAAATGAGAAAATGAAAAAATGGAAACAAAGTCTCTGTAGATAGGGAGGGATGGAGGCATTGAAGGGAAGTCAGGGGAAGGGGGAAAAGTAAGAACCCAGATGGATTATGTAAAGGTGCAAATTTCCAATGATGAATGTTATTATATTGTATACCTAAGATGTACCAATAACTAATTAAAAAATAAAAAATGACATACTAGAGATAATAAGAACAATTGCCTCATTTCATATCCATAATTCTGATTCACACCAGATGCTGTTAATTAACACTTCCATATAGGTCTTCCTTTGGTGAAGCCAGTGGTTTGTCAATCAGCATAATGGATTCTAGGAATGGTTTCTCACTGATGAAATGAGTGAGGATTGGTCACAATACAGAGATTCCTTACTTTACAAATGGTTCCTGAAAACTTCTTCCCTAAATATTTTATGTCCAGCCTCTGGGTCAGGTCTTCTGGTGGTCTGATGCCATTTCTTAAGTGTATTAGAATCTCACTTCTGAAATATCACTGTGTCCAAGGTTTCTTTTCTAGTGAACAAAATTTTGTAAAGTGAATGCGGTGACATTAGTGAGTACCCACAGGAGCCTTGAGTCTTTAGCTATCTATGCCATCAATTCATTAGGTAAGATGGGAATGGGGTATTACTTTGAAAAGAGGAATATGGCAGTTTTGGGGGACCAATCTATTTAAAACCAAGGCTCACAGGTGAAAAACAATGAAAGAGATCCATACAGATGTCCACAAAGATACTGGTCTAGGGTCTCAAAAACCTCCTAAACTGCTCTTCTTATAAATGCAGTCCTTGGCTGTGTAAAGGGAAGGGAAGAAAAATGTGGATGACATTGTGAAAAAACAAACAAAACCTCTGAATCCCCAGACTTAAGACACCATGGGTCTTCTTTAGTTTCTAGATCCTAGCCCTTGGCTCACCAGGGTTATGATATTTGGCCATGAATATTTTCCTGCTTGCTGAGTGTATCAGACCACAGGCTGGTTCATGCTAGTACAGTGCCTAGCACACAGCCAATGCTTGACACATATTTGTTGCCCAGATCAGTGTGTTAGTAATAGCTTCTTCTAGAGCACACTGGTTCTGTCCTTTATATCATTCAGGTGCATTAAGGGTCCCAACCAGTGATGTCTGCTTGAGACCATCAGCTGCTGCAAGATGGGGATGTGGCTCCCTCCCTGCCCTGTGAAGGAGTCATGCAGCAGTTAAGATCTTCTCATATGGTTCACTATATATCTCGACTTACACTGAAAACCACTAGTTAGTGGCCTTATCTCCTCAACTGGGCTGCAAATGGTTACATTTGATCTGGCCTGTGCCTGCTTCCATGATGGGCAAACCTAGTACCTTGCGGTGTTTGGCGTCCAATAGACTTTCAGTAAGTATGAGCTGCCTAAATGAATGATGGAATGAATGATTTATAAACAAAACCCGGTTCTGGATCATGTACACTGGAGGCTCTACCCTGGTGAAATATGTATTGTGTGTGGACAAATGAGCCCACAGCTGTGAGCTCTTCAGGAGGGTGTCCTGCCAGCTCCACACCAGAACGTGACAGGGATGGGACACCGAAGTCGCACTGGAGCCTGAACAAGAGGTGGCTTCTGAGCTGCGACCAGCTTCCAGCATGGGAATATAATACAAGCTTCCAAAAAGAAACATCTCCTGCCAGTGCTCCTTCTTTGCTTTTAATTTTGACAGAGTTTACTGAAAGCCTGTGCATTCCCTTTTTTAATGGGAAATTGCTTCTCACAGTTTGATTGGGAAGTACAGTTGCCAGATCAGCCCAGGAAATCCGTCCTCCTCCTGGATGGATCTAGACTCACTTTCTCTCACCTAAACGGGGTCCTGGATCTAACAAAAGACAGGATGTCCCGCATGTCCTTACTCATTTTCTGTTTTCAGTCAGTAGGAGGTAACTTCAACCTCACCAAATACCACTTGGTTAACTAGGATGCTGGAATTTTCTCTCTGGCTCTGAGTCAATTCCCTGCATCCCAAGCTACCTCAGGGATCCATCCTCTAGAATGCCAACCACAGGACACAAGGGGTGGCCAACTGGTGACTGCTTTGAGGGCTATGAGTGAGGCTTAAATGTGTCTAGTGTAGTGTCTATTCGCCTTTGCGCAAGGCCCATTATAGTACACGATGAAGCCTGGTTTTGAAGAAAGTGAGACAGATTGCTGGCTGGGAGCTATGCATACAGCTCATTATGAAGGCATAATAAAGTAAGAGGATAGAACATTTTCAAGATCTCATACCTTGTTTTTTTCACTTTTAAGTATTTACATATACATTACGTGGGCCTTGACTTGCACTTTTTCCTGGAGCCCTGCAAATGTTAGAGGCAGGCCTGCGGGCAAACCCCATAGTTGGTGGACTGCTGCTCCCTCTCCATTTACTCTTTGGCTTTGCTTTTTCACCTGAAGAGCTTGGGATGTGCTAATAAGTCTTGTGGTTGGTCATGTAGATGAAAGACTTTCCTGAAAGCAACTTTTTGGGTAGTCAGACTTATATCTGCAATTGGCAAGTGAAACCAGGGCCTGCATGGGTAGTTTAAAGGTTAAAATTTAATTACCTGCCCTATTAACTAGGAACATCTCTGTAGGGTGATTTTAGGACCACAGGAATGATGGGATGTGCTGAACTTGCTGGAAGGACAACCTTAGCCAGCTGGGGCAATCTCAGCCAATCTGCACAACGCCTGGTTCTGGGCATCAGTGTTGCTCAAGAGCAGAGGCTGCTGTGGAGTTAATGCTCTAACCTTAAAGAGCTGGTGGCTGCTAGAAACTGTTACATATGCAAAAGGAAACTTTGAAAGCAGATGTGTTAGCAAGTTACCAGTAGGCAGAGGTGTGTCCTGGGTGGTCTGAAACAACCTGATGACCAGGTTGCCCCAAGGCCACACAGTTCTTTAAAGGCAGCATGACCAGGAACTTTACAAATTCAGCTCACTCTGCTGAACTCTCCACCCTCCCCATGGCTTCCTCCTAGAGCAGCAGAGATCGGGTCAGCTAAGTTGTTTCACCCTTCAGGGACTCCTTACTCTGACTAGGACAGGTCTGTCTGCTGCATGTCCCTTTCTAACCCACAGCACACTTATTCAACATCTGGTCTTTCTGTTGGACAGTGATGTGAACTCCAGGTGGGTAGTGCTGCATCTGTTTCTTCCCTGCTGTGCCTCCAGCGCCAGCCCACTGCTTAGAAATAGAAGGTGTCCAATGAGTATATGTGGGGAGGATGGATGTCTCCTCCCCTTGACCCTGATGTGATCTAACCACCTTTCACTGTCCAACTGCCACCACCTCAGGGCATCTCTTTGATATACTATTGTGGCCTTTTTACTAGGTAGAGTGGGTTGGAAGGTGGCCCCTAAAAGATATGCCCACATGTTAACCGTTAAGGCCTATGAAAGTGACCTTATCAGCGTTTAAAAGATATTTATGTATATACACTTCTATGTATCTATCAAGTGAATGAATAAACAAACTATTTTAGGTCTTAAATGATTCTATCTTAGAAGACTCAAGTGGGCATGTCCCTGGAATGTGGATGTGACTTTCTCCACTCCTACCTTCTCTCCGTTCCTGGATCTCTCCACCAAAGATAACAAATCACAGCTCTGGACACCTCTGGTCTGGTAGATTTCTCCCAGGTGGTAGCTGCTGAGACCATGGACTGTGGGTCACAGGGGCCTAGGGAGACACTGGAGACCAGCACGTATCACATGCATCCCCATTTTCAGGTGTATCTTTGAATTGCATGTTTGTGGATTCAGAGTAAAATGAAGCTGAAATAATCCTAACCGGCTCTCCCCAGACTTTAAAACCACAGGCCAGTGCTTAAGGTCAGACCTGGCTTACTGGAATATAATATTGAGCCTGTCCCATTCTGGCTTCTGGTCTGACTCCAAATTGCCAGCCATGAATGAATTCATACTCACATATGAGGGATGATCAGAATATATAATTAATGTCTAAATTTTAAAAATTTTATGACAATAAAAAACACATTACCAGAGACTCACAAATCTAGAGCAGAGTACCATGCTATTTCACACACAGGACTGTCTTCCAACTGCATGCTTAATTCCAAAGAATCACTATTAGCAAATTAGGTCTGCATATCAGTCTGTCCTTAAAATAGGACATGTGTCATTTGACCAAGGGTAAATAAAAAGAGGCTCACAGCAGAAAGAAAACAGATTTTTAAAGTCAGGCCCACTTGAGTATAAATTTTAGAGACATTAATTAACCTTTTTATGCTTCAGTTCCTTCATTTATAAAGTAAGAATTATAATATCTCACAGGATTGAAATAAGGATTGAATGAGACACAAAGAACATTGTGCAATACTATCAAGCCCACAGTAAGAAGGCCACAAGTGGTAGCTGTTTTTATTATTTGTCATCCCCATCACCATCATAATCGTTACCATTGTTATATGGACTAGCTGAAGGAGGGAGGAGCTAAGGAAATTCATCCTACGTAATTTCTAAGATCATGTCTAAACTGGATGTATTCATAAAAAACACTAGTGCCCTTCCAAATGTTTAAAGCTCCCTGATAACTCTCATCCAATATTTTCATTAGCACAGAAACTTTCACTAAATGTTATGGTTTATATCTGGATGTAGCCTTATGCACTCAAAGGTAGGGCTTTTGGAAGGTGACTGGGCTATGGGAGCAGTACAGCTCTTGCCATTAGGTGGAGTTCGGTTAGAAAAAAAGGTCGGTGGGGGCATGGCCTGGAAAGCTCTATCTCCCTCACTTGCTCCTCCCTGTGCTCCCTACTTCCTGTCTGCCATGAAGCAAGCAGCTTTTCTTCCACCATGTTCCTGTGCCATGCCATCCTGCCTTGGAGCCAGCTGCCTATGTGACTAAATGTGAGCTAAAATAAACCTCTTGTTCTTTAAATTTCAGGCATCTAGTATTTTGTCCTGGCAACAGGGAAAATCATTAAGACAGATTTTGGTACCAGAGAAGTAGAGTTGCTGTGATGCTACCTAATCATGTGGTTTGGAAGTCTTAGAAATTGGTTTACAGGATGAATTTGTAAAGGTTTGGAGATGTCAACTGGAGAAATAGCCCTAGAATGCTTTAAGCTGAGCATTTTCCATGGGAAATTCTAGTCAGATCTGAGAGCACCAGAATGCTAATAGCAGTGCAGTGGTAAAGACCATTCCTGAGCATACACCCATTAGGAGACAGTTCCCCATGGTCTCCATGGTCACTTGCATTTCTACACATCTTTCAGCTCTTGGGACTCAGAAAATGATACCCCCAAAACTGATGCTTGCAGAACTTAGGACCCACCCTGGAATCCAGGTCCTTCTGGTTAGGTCCTGATTTCTCCCCTCCTGCTAATTGTTTGGATCTCAAGGAAGAAACAATTACTTCTGGACTCTTCCCCCAAGTTTTCATTAACTAAACTCATGAGAGAGAAAGAGCAATGGAGGGAGAAAGGAACAAAAGAGGCAGAGGATGGATGGGTTTGGCCATTGTCTCCAGAGCACAGGTAAATGGGCACATCTCACAGGGCTTAAGTAAGAAGCCTAGAAGATCTTTTCTTTCATCTTTCCATTTGCACCATTGGCTCATCTGTTGGAGGTTGTTGGGTTTCCTGTGATGAGAATAGCTCATGGGAGTGAAGGACAGAGGATGAGAACTACACCAGAACCCTGCAGGTTTAGATAGGTGGAATCACTTTTGACACTTCTAGGGAGACACGGGCCAAGAAACAAAGAGGGGTTCATGGACTTGCCCTTTGGTTCTAGGGCAGAAGTCTTCTTTTTGAGACTAAGCATGGGGGTGAACGAGTGAAGTTAGTGCACAGTGTGGGTATAGGGTCAGAGAGCCTCACTCCTGACTTTGGGTAAATACCTTGCTGAGTAAATGGCTCCTTCTCTCTCTGCAGTGTCACAGGCATGAAGAGCCTCTGACAGCTCCAAGTAAATCCCTGTAAGCGAGGTGGGGGCAGGTGTTTTATTGATTCCAAATCTTTGCCAGAAGCTCGGTACGTATTTAATAAAAATCTGAGGCTTGCAGGGAAGGCATGGGAAGGCAAGAGGGCAAGTGGCGGCCCTCTGGGCTTGGGAGATTAGCAGTCCAGCCAGCCTCAAGTAATTCATTCACCCAGTATTCATCTCTGAGTGATCACAGTCACTGTGTATCTCTAAGGAACAAGTTTATTAGTGTTGCTCAGATAATTAGTCTATTCTACTTCAAGGCAATTCAAATTGTCCTCATATATGTATTTTTTTCCATAATTCACGATGGCTACATTTCAACTGTAGCCCTATTTTGTTCACATTTTCCCCACTGGAGAGTGCTCAGTTGTTACAGTAGTTCCAAACTCTCCAATTGGCCTCACCTCACAATTAGGTATTAAGTCTCAAGCCTTAGCTCAGCTTTCTTGCAGCCTAGGTTGCTCCAGCTTTGCAGTGCTTACAGCTTTAGTCACTTCCAGGATCCCCTGGGAGTATGGGCTCACTTCCTCTCTCTCCACTATTCCTTATGACTAGGGGGTGTTGCAGAGGGAAAGGCACAGGCAAAGCTGCCACTGATCCAAAGCACCTGGCTCTGTGCACTTGTGCGAATCTCCAACCTTCCTAGCAGTTCACAAGCAGCAGCAGAAATCTCCTTTCACTACTCTGCTGAGGGTGTGCTAGACCAGCGATCCTCAAACACTGTGCAGGTTGCACACAAGTCACCTTGTGTCTTCGTAAAAGGCAGACTCAGACTTAGCAGGTCTGTGGCAGTTTCTAGAGATGTCAAAGCTGTGGGGGCACAGACAGCACTTTGAAGAGTAAGAGGCTGGACTCATTCTTCCTTGTCCACTTACCTGAGGCTGGGCAGCCCTTTTCCCCCTCACAAAAGCCCTAGCATTCCTTAGGAATCAAGTAGATGGTTCTTAATGACCTCAGTCATTCCTCTCTAAGTCTCAGATTCTTTAACAACCTCCTAGTCCTGGCAGGCTGTATTGTTACCTTCACACTGCAGGTAATGGGGGTGCCCTGTTTGTGATGCATTAGTCATACAGAGTCCTGCAGACTCTGCTGCTTGGTAAGACTTCTCAGGGGGATAGCAAGAAGCAAATCCTGGGAGAGACTTCTTAAATATAGAATGGGGAGTTCATTTATCTTCTTTCTTTTCATAGTATTTAGATTTGTGTTTTAGGAGAGACTTGGCTTTAACTAATTCTCCATTTAAAAATTCTCCATGTTTTATGGCTGCCTGTAATTTTCTATTATTTAGTTTAAGTGAGTTTTTATGCTCAGGATTTAGAAGCAGCTTCTTTCTCTTAGTTTTAAGTAATAATACATGAACAAATGCCATGCTTTGCTGCAGAGCCCATTGAATTCCATAGTTTCCTACTGTTATATAGTGAATTCATTCATTCATTCCATTAATCATGTGTTGAGTATTTACTGCATCCTGTGGGAGGTGCTTGGGACAAAACTGAACAAAGTAAATATGGTCCTTGTCCTCAGACAGTTTTCTTTTCTAGTAAGAGGAGGAAATGCTTTCAAGCTAGGAAGATATTTATAGGAGAATGGCCAGGGGTGTATCCTGTCCAGTTTCTTGCAAAGGTTTCCTAAAATAATTAAATAGGAGGCTATTTGGACTGTGATAGCTCTAACACCCTGGATTCCTTCTTAAGCAAAATACAACTTAAGTTTAGCCAATCACAGGCAGGCAACTAGGCATTAGTTTTATGGTCTTGAGCTTCCTGGAGGGAGGTGAGGAGCAGAAATCCAAACAAGGCAATTGCTCAGAATGTAACCAATTAGATATTTTCCCTCCACATTTACCCTAATAATGCCTTCCTTTCAACCACCTCCAGAGAAATCCCTAAGCATTTCCAGTTTGGAGCTGCCTTGTTCACTGTCTGCTCAAATAAACTCTTGAAAAGTTTAATGTGCCAAAGTTTGTCTTTAATCTATCTGAGTGCAAACTGCACCACTTTTCTGCTTTCTCTTCTCTCCTCTTTGAACCCAATGAGAGGGGCAGAAGGATTAAAGGAGTTCGGGGAATAGAAACTTGCCTTGGGTAGTAGGTGAGGAAGGAGCCAGGACCCACTTTAAGTGTCTTTGATTATAATTAACTTATGTATAAATTATGTGCAAAGAAAGGGAAATTTGAAGGGCATTACTCTTTTTTCCACCCCTTCTACTATTTCACTGCTGCCAAAAAATTCTTCCATCATGCTAATACTGGAGAAAATTTCTGATGGAAAGCAAGTTGATAAAGGCACGAAAGCCTTCCCCTTCAAAACTCAGAAATGGCAAGTCCTCCAGCCGAGCTCTGTGAATGTACCAGCTTCATAATTAAGGAGTCAGAATGAACGTGAGCTTCTTCAGTTTCTCTCCTTTGCTGGAACTCTGCGTTTTCACAGCACTCCATCTGGGCTAAGCAATAATTACTCCTGGTCTAAACTTCACGAGTCTTTATAGGTAAGAACTCAGGTGGAAGCTTAAATTTCCCTGTGTTGGCTAAGAAAAGGAGCTGATGCATAGTGACAAGAACACAGGGGGAGTTGGACGGACAGGGATATACAGGAGGAAAACACATGAAGAACTGAGGTGTGTTCCGGTTTTTCTACTTACATGGCCAAGGGAACCTCCTTCCATTTCTCCAGACCTCAGTTTCTATGACTGTAAGTGATACTGACCTCTGCCTCTTTTCTGGACAATAAAATGTGTTTTAAAGAGTGAAATCCATTTGCAAGAAAAAATATTCTATGGTCGCAAATCATTGAAGGGCAGGCCTGAAATAATGTCCCGACCAACCCTTGCTGAGTGTCTATTCTGAGCACATCACACCCATCATTTTATTTAATCCTAGTCTCATGTCCAGGAGGTGAGGACATTATCACAAGGAACTTGTATACAAGATATGGCAATCTTGTTTGTCAACTTGATTGGTTTGAAAGAGGCCTAGAAGATTAATAAAGCACACTCTTGGGTGTGTCTTGGTGGGCCATGGAAGTGTGACCTTGGGGGATATATCTAGCCTGTGGCCCCTTCCTCTCTGGTTTTTCCTCTGCCTTCTGTCTCCTGGCTGCTATGAGTCGAGTAGATTTCCTCCTCCAGGATCCTCAGTCAGGATGCTTTTGCCTTGGAGCCAGCCAACCATGGACCGAAAACCCTGAGATTGTGAGGCAAAATAAATCTCTCTTTTAAATTTTGGGTGTCAGGTGTTTTGTCTCGGCACTGGAAAGCTCAGACACATGGACACTTGAGTGGAGAATGGAAGGGGCCTTCCCCAAGGCCAAGGAGCTGGTTGTAGTGCCTGGCTGCAGAATTTGGGAGCTTCCTGCTTCTCTCTGTGCCAGGTGCCAACATACAAATGTTCCCATGTGGATTATCTGCAGATCATATTTTATTTCACTCCAAGCTGACTTTTCCTTCCTGTCTAACTTAGCTCTTTAGTTGGCAGGGGAGCTCAGGGACTTAGAACTAATCCTGATATTAAGTAAAGAGCAAAGCACAATTAGGAAGATAAAACTTCTGAGGGGAAAAAATGTATGTAACATATTCCAAAGTCAAGCATGGGCAATTTCTCCCATTCTCTAGATGATCTACATCCACCTTCTCTTTTTATACCACAGATAATTGTGGGTTGATGATGGATGAATCTTAAACTTAATTTTTTTTAATCAGGAGATAATGTATTCTCATCATAAATATTTTAGAAAATTCTGTAGCACACAAAGAGGAGAATAAAAACTCTCACAATGCTACCATCCTGACAGTGATGTTAACATTTTGATGTACGACTGTTTTCAATATAAATACCCAAATATTCCATGTATAGTCTTGTAAGCCATTTTTTTTTCTTCTTGATAGCTTCTGGAACAATAACATGTAAAAAAATGTAAATGAACACCAACCCTTTTAGAGGCTTCTTTGGATGTGGTATAATTGGTTTTACTCAGGTCTGCTAAGATTGCCAAAAAAGCCACTGCCTCTGAGGCCCTGTGACACTTTATTTGTGGCCAGTCCCATTGATCGGTTTCTCCTGGCTCCCTTGTCCACATAGCCCCCAAAGTAGCTTGCTTTGTTGTTGGGAGCAGCCAGGCCTTACTTGCTGACCCTCCCCCACTTCTAGTCCCTTCCTCTTTTTTTGTCTCTGGGTTTAACAGTGGCATAAAACTAATTTATAGCTCTTTCCAGGAAGAGGACAAATTTTCATCTCAGCCCGTCAAGTGAAGGCACTAGTACAAATGAATAACTGTTGACCCATGCTACCTATTAGAGATTGTGCTGGGGTCACTTCATGTGTTGTTTTAATACAAGAAATTAAGGGCCCTGGCAAGGGCTTCCATGGGACCTGAATTGGTAATGAGAGAACGTTGTCTTTGTGGGTGACCTCTCCTGATGCCTCGTTCATGGAGGAGAGAGGGACGAGCTCTAGCTTCCACAGCTATCCTGTGGGAAGGGCAGACTCTGCCTGGGTCTATTGTGATTTCAAGCTCAGGGCCATGTTTCTGCGGGGTCTTCATCCATCACTGTATACCTTTAGAAGAACTAGGAATGCTGGACACTGTGTGAAGTGTTGAGGGGGATGAGGCCATTGATGGTGCTGTTTTGGCCACCAGAAGCTTACCACTTGAAGCCATGTTTATGCTTTGGCAGACACATGAAGTGATGTAAGCTGCATTCCTTTCAGTATTTACGGAACTGACTTGTAGGAAAGGCTTATGTAAAGGGAGACAATTGAAATCGGCCAGAAACAATGGTTGAGAGATCTAGATGTGGAGGGATGAGAGTAATGCACTTAGGAAGGATGGAGAACATATTGAGCACGTGGGGGGAGCTGGTCTTTTCATGGATTGGTGAGGAGGCCCCAGCAGGACAAGAACAAATAAAGCTGGGTAGGAAAGATGTAAGCAGATTATAGATGCTTCTAAGTTTGCAATGGGACTCAGTCCTGATAAATCCATCAAGAGTTGAAAACATTGTAAGTCAAATACACCTAAGCTATCAGTACTTAGTCCAATTGGAGTATTGTTTCCCCTCAGGACCTCTGGTTGACTAGGAGCTGTGCCCCACTGCTGCTGCCCAGCATCTCCAGAGGGTAGCATCCTGCATATCACTAGCACAAAAAAAGATTAAAAATCCAAGTATGGGTTCTACTGAATGTATGTTGCTTTCAGAACATTGTAAAGTCAAAATGTCTAAGTCAGGGATGATTTGTACAGAGAACTTGAAAGCAAGAAGAGAGTGGGAAGGGTAAAAGGGAGTCTCATGACACTTTGGGTTCCATATCCTAGACATATGATAATGATATTTTGGTTGTACTGTTCTAATATTAATGATCAAAAATTACAATGGAAATGTATATGTATAGGCCCTTTAACACAGCTGGGGCTCAACATATATTTCATATCATATTATTTTATTCATTTTTGTGCCTTCTCTCTGTAGTCAAGAACTTCAGAATTTTGTTTTATTTTGTTTTTTGTACTGGGGATTGAACTCTGGACCTTGTGCTTGCAAGAGGCAGGCAGCGGAACGACTGAGCTAAATCCCCGGCCCCAGTCACTTCAGAATTTTAACAAATATTTTCATACCTACTCTCTCCTACCATCTTGAACATAGGCAAAGTCAAGTGCATTGGTTACTCAGGTGACAATCTTTGCTAACTGATACACTTAGGAACAGTAAGGCTGAGTTGGATCGAGATTCTGCCTCCTCATGCTGACACAGACAGTAGGAGGGAAGAATGTCCTTCATAGAAATTGTGACATTACACAAGAGAATCAACTAGAAAATTGTTACAAAGTAAGAAAATTCAGTAAATTGGTAGGGTGATTAAGAGTTCTGTCCACTGGGTCCTAATGGTGATTTTATGATGAAAGGTCAGGTGAGAAAGGGAAAGTATTATAGGCAGCTAAGTTAGATAGAAATAAATACGTAGTTAGAGAGGATCTGGGCTCTCAAGAAAATCAGCGGAAAAATAAAGACATCAGAATTGTGGCTGAAGGTGCATCTGAAGAAAACAGGCCCAAGATAAAGAAGCAACGGCCATGCCTACATGCCTCCCTAAGGGATAAACAATAACTCGAGATTACAGTGGTCCCTTGGTTCACGAACTTAATTCTTTCCATGATTCTGGCCCCAAACCAAATTGGATGAGAACTGAATCAAACACAAAGGTTCAGTGCTGACCTTATGGGGATACTTGATTTGGTTCTCATCCTATTCGGTTTGTGACCAGAGACATTGAAAGAATTAAGTTCATGAACAAAGGTACCATTGTATATTGTAATTACTACCACCTGGTCCATTAAGTCCAGATAGGCATCGGTTGCCTAGAAGGGTGAGTGACCACAGCATCTGAACCCAACCTTTCCCCAAAATGCCTTTATTTTATGTATCTTACTGTATGACTTGTTTTGCTACTGAATCAATGTTAGCTAACCTGCCATACTTACAATCCTATAGGTTGATTGTAGTTTGGCCCACATTGTACCCACATTGTGACTTCGCTGTATAAATTTCCCCTGATAAAGGGCATTGGTGGTTACCTACTTTCAGGACCCCTTCTTCCAGGAGCTATCTCTCAATAAACTTTTCCCACTCAAAACCTTTGTTGTTCTTTGAAATTCATTCTTTAATTGTGGAAGACATGAACTCGGCACATCTCACATCTAGCAGATTGCGAGTTATATTTCTCCTATATCAAGAATTGGTCCTTTCTTTGAATTATGGGATATAGTTTCTTGACAGAGAGGAGAGTGGAAAAAAACCTCTGGATTATTAAGATAATTCTCTGCAGAGGTATTCATACACTGTGGGCCACAGCTCCTGACTTGGGATAGGCAGTAGGATACTCTAGGATGATGCAATATTCTAAAGCAGAGATCAGAGACCTTGACAAGGCTTATGAAAGCCCCCAGCTAGCTTCAGATCTGCATTCAGCATATTGCCATTCCAAATTAATATGCATTAGGTGAGCTCAAGAAGGCAGAAGGAGTCCAGATTAAAGCAGCCATGGACCATAAAGCCTGCTTGGTGGGGTGTAAGCAGGAATGACTTACTCTTCTAAGTGGTTTGAAAGTGAGAGCTGTGTGGGGTATATTCTGTCTTTCTCAGGTCAGTAGTTGACCACAGCATCTATTGATATTCTTAAAGCTGGAAGATATGAAGTTAGTTTTATTAATTTATTCACCAAATATAAAACACTTTCTGTGTTGCAGAAACTGTGATAGGTCCTGGTGATAAAGCGATAAATAATGTCCAGTGTCTGTCCTTTAAAGAATGTATAATCTAATGAGAATCTTGGTTGGAAAACTGACAAGACAGAGATGATCAGAGCTATGATAGGAAGAAGACCATGGTGCTGTGGGAACACAGAGGAGAAACAAGGAGAGAAATTGGGGCTTGGGAAAGTCTCACAGAATGGGTGGTAGCTGACCTGGGTTTTGAAAGATGAGAAGGTTATCTTGGCAGAGAACAGGTGTTGAGTGGAAAGAAAGCTCATTCAAGTAGACAAGTACAATTCAACAATGCCAAAAGCTACAAACAATTTAGCCATCCTGGGAGGTCAACATGGTCAAAGTCAAAGTGGGTTGGAGTGATAAAAAATGGCACAGAGGAGGCCACTGAGCTATGTATGCCTTGCTAAGGAGTTTAGATCTTATCTGAAGGCTTTCATGGGTCTCTCAAGAACTTAAGAAGGATGGAGAAAAGTTTGACATAAACAAATGTCTTATTAAAAAACTGTCAGGAAGGTGGGATGGGATGAGAAGAGGGATATAAAGTAAACACAGTTATAAAACGTGTATTTCTATTCAATGATTTATAGCTTCTTTATAGAGATACATATAGTTGTACACTGAAAACAGAGTAATTCCTAAAATGTAAGCTGTGATTAGAACTTTTACAAGTAGAATGATTTTACATGTTAATTAAAAAATATATAATTATATATTATTTAGCTGAGTGCATTGTTGTGATTAGTACTATTAATAATATTAATATAGCAGTATTATTAGACACTATAACATGACTGAAACTTGAAAACATTATGCTAAGTAAGAGTCACAAAACACCATTTACTGTAGCATTTCATTTACAGTCCTGAGTCACTTTACAACGGGATATGTTCTGAGAAATTCATCATTAGGTAATTTTACCTGTGTGAGAATTTCATAGAGTGTATCTACTCAAGTCAGATGCTATATTATCACTAGACTAGGAAATTTTATGGGTTGCCATTGTGTACATGATCTATTGTTGAGGGAAGCATTGTTATGCTGTGCATAACTGCATAGGAAATGTTCAGAATACAAGAATCAATCTATTCAGACAGAAAGCAGATTGGTTGTCACGGGCTGGGAGGGAGAATAGAAGTAATTATTAATGGATATAAGGTTTCCTTGGTGGGTGATGAAAATGTTGTAAAATTAGAGAATGGTGATGGCTGCACAACTCTGTGAATATACTAAAACCAACTGAATTATACACTTCAAAGAGTATGTGAATTACATTTCAACAAAAGTGTTATAAAAATACTAGTCAGAAACTTCCTTATCAAGTAGATTGGCATCATTTTTAATGTACAAATCCAGGAAGCATTATTGAAATCTGGAACAAATCAAGAATGTTCAATATATCATAATTTTTAACGTTTAACAAAAAGGAGCCAGTGCAATTTAATAGGAAAAGGAAAATGCATAAAAATTTGGAAAAGAGAGACTCAACTGCAAAAATTATTATAAAATTGAAGAACTCACTAGGGCACAAATTTGATAAATATAAATGAATGATTTTCATATATTGTCCTATAAAAACTGTTGTACACATTAAAAGCATCACCTAGGAATAAATTTTACAGAAAACATTAAAAGGCTAGAAGAAAAAAAGCTAATAAAAGAACACAAAGAACAAATCAAATAAATAGAAACATAAGCTATTCCATAGGATGGACAACTATTCTAAATATGGTGACATTCCCTAAATCAACAAAATCCTAATACATACACCAATGATTTTAAAAACACAAACAAATTGATTTTTAAAAAGTATATGAAAAAAATAAATATACACATTCAATCTCCATCATCAGCTAGAGTAGATTAAGAGACACCTAGAAGATTAGATGGATGTGTCTGGGTGTGTCTGTGAGGCTGTTTCAGAAATGACTGACATTTCGGAAGAACAGCAAACTGAGGTGGGAGGCACACCTTGACTGTAGGTGGCACCACCCAGGAGATGGTGGTCCAGATGCAAGAGAAGCAGAAGATGCAGGAAGCCTGCTGGCCAGGATTGCATATATTCTCTGCTTTCTCTGCTTCCCAGCTGCCATGAGATAAGCAGCTTCCTTTGCCAAATCTCTCTGACATGATGCTTCGGACTCTTCACAGACCTAAAAGCAAAGGAGCCAGCTAACCATAGACTTAAACTGTGAGCCAAAAGAAACCTCTCCTCCCATCCCTTGCTGCTTTTACTAGTTATGCTGCCATGAACTGTTGCCCCTCTACTACTGTACCTTGGAGCCAGCTGACTATGGACTGAAACTTCTATGAACTGTGAATGTATGGCATGAATTTAAAACCTTGCTTGTTGGGGAACAGTCTGGGTGGAGTACCACTGCCCCCAACACCAAGGAGGTGAGCCCCATGGGCACCAGCAGCACACCACCCCTACCCCCCACTGAAATGAGAAGACAAGTAAACAAGTCTCAAAACCAGACTTCCAGATCACCTAAAGCAACCCCAAAGGGAAATGAGATAGAACAATCTGATACTCAACAACCTAGACTCCCTGAACTGGCAACAAAAGAGGATCTGGAAATAATGAAATCAGAAATAATTTCTCAGATAACAGCAGTGATTGGGCCCATAGTGCAAGACATGATTAATAAATCCAGAGAGGACAGAGATAAAAAAACAGAGGATCTGAGGAACATGATGGAATCCCAACATAGGAAACAAGTGGAATCCATAAAACAGATGCAAACAGATTTCCAGGAGTTTAAAAACTCCGTTGAAAGTCTATGCAGCAGAATGAGCCAATGTGAAGACAGAATTTCAGATATAAAAGATAAGATTGCTATTAGTGACCAGAAAATGATAAACTTCTTAAAAAATGTAAGGGACCATGAGAAATCAATCCAGCAGCTGCTAGATGATGAAAAGAAGAATAATATAAGACTGATCGGAGTCAATGAAGAAACAGGAGACAGTGCAGATGACATAAAAGAACTATTCACAGAAGTGATGGCAGACAACTTCCCAAGCAAGGGAAAAGAACTTAACATACAGATAAGTGAGGCATATAGGACTCCAACTAGCCTTGGTAAAAAAAAAAACACAACTACATATAGGCATATAATAGCTAAGGTTCCAAAAACCTAACAGAAGAAAAAATTCTATAAGCAGTTAGAAAAAAGAAACAAATCACATATAAAGGAAAGCCCATCAGAATCACAGCAGACTTCTCAATGCAAACCCACAAGGCAAGAAGAGCTTGGAATGATATATTCTAAACCCTAAAAGAAAACAGCCTCCAACCCAGATTGATGTACCCTGCAAAACTATCTTTCAAAATTCATGGAGAAGGGCTGGGGATTTAGCTCAGTGGTTCTGGTGCCTGCCTCACAAGTGCAAGGTCCTGAGTTCAATATCCAGTACCAAAAAAAAAAAAAAAATTCATGGAGAAATAAGATACTTTCATGAAAAAAGAGCACCTCAGGAACTTCATGAATACCAAAAAAGCACTCCAAAAAATTTTAGACAATATCCTAAGAAAAGACAATGAGGATTACAACCTCAGGAAGCCCAGCAGAATGAATTCATCTGGCACAACAAGAAATTAAACACAAAGGGGGACAATACAACAAAAAGAAAAAGTCATGACAATGATAAGTCAAAACATATGAGTTATAACCATCACTGTTAATGGTCTCAATCGACCAATCAAAAGAAACAGACTGCCAGAATGGATCAAGAAGCAAGATCCAGCAATATGCTACATACAAGAAACACACTTAATTCAAAAAGAAACTCATAGACTGAAAGATAAAGGGTGGAAAACAATACTCCTTGTGACAGGAACCTGAAAGAAAGCAGGAATAGCTGTCCTCTTTGCAGATCAAGTGGATTTCAAACCAGCACTGATTAAGAGAGACAAAGAAGGACACTACATCCTTGTAAAGGGAATGTTCCAAGAGGAAGAGATGACAATCATAAACATATATGGACTAAACACTAGTGTGCCCAACTATATAAAACAAATATGAATGGACATGAAAAATCAAATAAACACTAATACAGTAGTAGTGGGGGACCTCAATACCCCACTGTCACAAATAGATAGATCAACTAGACAAAATATAAGCAACGAAATACTAGAACTCAAAAAAGGTTTTGAACAAATGAACTTAACAGATGTTTACAGAGTGTTCCACCCCACAAAATCAGAATACACATTCTTTTCAGCTGCACATGGGTCCTTCTCCAAAATAGACCACATACTCGGTCATACAATATGTTTATGTAAGTGCAAAGGAATTGAAGTTATCCCCAGTATATTATCAGACCATAGTGTGATAAAATTGGAAATCAATAGCAAAACAAACTGCAAGAATGTCATAAACACATGGAAATTGAAAAACACACTTCTAAATAACCAATGGGTCACAGAGGAAATTGAAGAAAATATCAGACAGTTCCTACAATTAAATGACAATGATAATACAACATATTGGAATCTATGGGACACGATGAAAGCAGTCTTCTGAGGGAAATTCATAGCACTGAATATTCTTATTAGAAAAACAGAGTGAGCCCAATTAAACAACTTGATGCTGAACCTAAAGCTTCTAGAAAAAGAAGAGCAGGAAAAACCCAAAGCTCATATAAGGGAGGAAATTATAAAGATCAGAGCAGAACTCAACACAATAAGAAATAAGAGGATGATACAAAAAAATCAATGAAGCCAAGAGTTGGTTCTTCAAAAGAATAAATAAAACTGACAAACCCTTAACCAACCTTATCAGAAAAAGGAAAGAAAAGGCCAAAGTCCAAGCAATTAGGAATGAAAATAATGATATTACAATGGAACCAGCAGAAATCCAGAGGATCATCAAAACCTACTTCAAGAAACTATACGCCAATAAGATGGAAAACACAGAAGAAATGGACAGATTCCTAGACACGTATGAATTACCAAGGTTGAACAAAGAAGACCTAAAAATTCTAAACAACTCAGTATCAATCAGTGAAATTGAAAATGTAATTGAAAACTTACCAACTAAGAAAAGCCTGGGTCCTGATGGCTTCATCACTGAATTCTACAAGGCATTTAGAGAGGAACAACTGCCACTGCTGTTTAAACTCTTCAATGAAATTGAAAGGGAAGCAGTACTCCCAAACTTATTCCTGGAAGCAAACATCACCTTGATCCCCAAAGCAGAGAAAGACCCAACTGAAAAAGAGAACTATAGGCCAATCTCACTAATGAACATAGATGCAAAACTCCTTAATAAGAT
>NW_004624748.1:9186508-9202601 GCF_000247695.1 Heterocephalus glaber | reverse complement strand
CTAGGAAGAAAAGGGGCAAAGAGGAAGGGGAAGTGGGAAAGGTAGGGGAAAGGAAAGAAGGGAATGGAATTAATAGGAGAAAATAAAAAAATGGAAACAAAGTCTTTGTAAATAGGGAGGGATGGAGGGGTTGAAGGGAGGGCAGGGGGATAAGAACCAAGAGAGATTATGTAAAGGTACAAATTTCCAATGATGAATGTCATTATATTGTATACCTAAAATGAACCAATAAAATTAATTAAAAAAAAGAAACTTCTCCTCCTTAAATTGTTATTCTCAGGTATTTTATGTGATAGAAAGCTAACATATATGTATACTCAGGTTGTTACTAAAAAATAAATAGGCGTGAAGTTGGATTATCCAACCAAGTGGTAAAACATAGAATAAAGCTATAAATTCTGTGATTCTGGTGCATGAAAAAACAGAGCAGATCATTGGAGTAGCAGAGTCGAAAAACAGATCCAAATTTGTATGGGTCTATTCAGTAGATTTAGCAGAGCAGAGAGTTAGCATTGCATATCATTAGAGAAAAGACTTTCCCAACTCTTCCACTGGGTTGAAAATCTGTATCACTTTTCATTGAGAGAGGCATAGAAATGAGTAGAGACAATTGAAGGGATCTGGAGAAGACTCAGAGAGCATGAAGCTTAAGCCAGGGCACAGCACCACTTTCTGGAACAAATGACCAGAGACCAAATGACAGCAAAGACTCACAATGAGTGCCAATATGGATAAATAATAAGATAATAAGAGTTAAAAAGAGTATCCACCAAATCCAACCATCAACAGCACATCTGACCAACAGTATGTCAGTTCACAAAACCTAATCGTTAGTTTCAGGGATTTTGTGAGCTGATAGCTAAACATTCTATACTAAAATTAAATGATATAAATATACAGTTAAGTTATATTAAAACACAGGAAGTAAATACACAAAACTCACTATCTTGTAGCTTTCTTACTATACTTCACTATTATATATGTTCTTGAGGTTATTTAAATATCTGTAGTTCATGTGTATATGTATGTGTATCTATATGTATCTATATGTGTATCTGTATGGTGGAAGTACTAAATAATAGTAAGCATTGCTTCCCAGCCTCATGTCCACTGATGTCATGTTGGTAACTAGAAATTAGTCATGGTGAGAGTATTTATACCGTGGAAATTGGCAAATGGTACAGATCAGGGCTTGATTTCCTATTTTGTTGATTGCCTACACTAGATTGAAGAAAACTGAATAAGGCAAATTAAACCCAGAAATATGCTGTGTATGTTGCTGTTGCTTTGTGTAAATAGCACAAAATTGAGAAAATATTCTTTTGATGTCATAAAACTGTCATCTAATTCAGCAAAGAAACTGTCCATGTCACTGAGTAGTGAGTGAAAAGCCTTGTGAACAGAAATGAAAATATCAACCAACATTCAAATTGAAATTGCATGGATTCATCAGTGACGGTGGCTTTTCTCAGTAGGTAGCCACCACAGTCTGATCCTGTCAAATGATGGTTGAATTGCAACTGTAGATTGGTTACTGATACAAGAGTTCAACAAACTAATGAAGATATTCTGCACAGTTATGCTGAATTTAAAATAAAGAATAAAACAAAGAATATTTTATTATTTGTAAATTGTGTTATATATCCTTTATATTGAGAAAAATTTACAGTAACATATACCCATGTGACCCGTGTGTGCTTTTCTCTCAAAAAGCCCGTTGCTAAACATCTACCAGACCATCACTTCATGGGCCCTGAAACTTGGGCTTCACTCTGGGAAAAGTAGGGAATCCGTAACTTGGCCAAGATTGTTTCCATTCTTTGGGGGGGTTTTTTTTTGTTTTTGTTTTTGGTACTGGGGATCAAACTCAGGACCTTGAGCCTGCAAAGCAGGGCCTGAACCACTGAGCTAAATCCTGGCCAATTGTTTTTATTCTTGATGCAATGGGAGTCCAAAATACATATTAAATTCAGTTATAAATATGGAAAGAATGCTACCTTTGTTGCATATCTCCAATTGTGAGCATGTTTAAATGTGTACCCATTTCCCACCTGACAGAACTGAGCTGGGCGAGGAGCTTTTCCTGTGTTTATGCCTTCAGCAGTATGGCCCACAAGGGGAAGGAGTGCACTTCCAACCCCTATTGTAACTATATTGATGATCCCTGCTTGGTCCTGACTCATAAAAAAGCTGATGTGGGTCAGTGACTCCTGAAGTGGACATAAATCCTAAGGCTGCCCTGCCTGACCTTTGACCTTTCAGCAGTTGCTGCCTTTAGGTAATTGGCTGAGCTGCTAGGAGTTAGGGTGGGGGGAATGGGGATGTTAGGAGCTCCATAGAACTGAGACCTCTAAATGGACTCCATAATTTTTGTTCCACACTTAAGGCAACTCTGGAAATTTATAGACTATGGGTTGGAAATCATTACAAGTACTGGATGTGGTGTGTGTTTGTGTGTGTGTGTGTGTGTGTGTGTGTGTCTGTGTACAGATAAGTTGTATCTTTCCACTAGAAATGGAGAGACTGAGCCACATGGAGAAACTGGCAGGCATGGCTCCTGATTGTGAGCAGAATAACTTGCTTCACTACTAAAGGGAAGCTTCAGTGCAGAGTGTTAGTAATTTGGTTATCTTCCTCTAGCCTGGCGAAGACTCAAATCAGGGAATACTGAGCAGAAAAGTCCCCAAACTGCTTACCTTCATATGACACTATAAATGTTCAAGATAAATAGCCTTTGCAACAAAGCAAGGTAAAACTGTATATGTATAATGCAAGTGGTCTTATAGAAATGCTATCGTGCATGTTACATTAAAAATTACCAAATGCACCTACAACGGATAATGGTGTGATCTCTGGGGAAGACTATAGACAATATTTTTCTTAGTGGTTTTCTATAATTCCTACATACAGAGCATATGCTTCCTTTATAATTAAAAATAACATTATTCTTAAAATAATGCATTTATTTCAAAATAAATATTTTATTTATTTTAAAATAAAATGAAACAAAGCAAAAACCAAACTAAACCAACCTTCAGTAGCCCCTGTCACTTTGCCATAAGCTCCCTGTTTGAGCTAGCCCTGAACCATAGCCTCCAAATCCCCATTCCAGAGTCCTGGGGCAACAAACAGAAGGCACAGTCCAACATGGGTAAAGGACATTAGACAACATCCCACAGCTAACATCCCAGAGCCTTAGCTCTCCACCTTTCTGAAAGAGGTACTGGGTACAGGTGATAGCCCACCTTGACCTGCCCAAGAAGATGAGAGATGGTAGTCCAGCCCCAACTCCAGCCCCATCCCTCAGGCAATGGCTAATTTGCTGGCTGGCTGGATGAACTTCTATTTAGCACCAGTGCCTGGGTGAGGAATCATTTGTACCAGGAGCTCACATATATCTTGAGTCTTGTGTGTGTTATAGGACTGATATATGGGTGCTGCAAACCACTCTGGATACTTAAAATCCAGGAAGCATTTTTCAAATTTTACTACCTATTGGTTATGTTTGGTGGATTAGAAATGAGAGTGTTGATATGTCCTGGAATCAGAGCAAACCACCCTCTGGAAATAGAAAAATGCTAGGGATAATGCAGGACCAAAATTTTAGCCCAGTATATTTATTTGCCTGGGGCTTGTTGGATTCTGTACTTCTGGGCTGGAGTCAGGGGCAAAGCCTTAGAGGAAAAAATGCACTGCTGTCCTGGTGTGATTGATGGCAACCTCGAATTAATATTCTACAAGAATGATTAATTTGAACAAATTCTACTACTAAAATTTGGCTGTGCATTGTCACTGCCAATGAGTTACCGGCAGGTCTGGAGATAAGAAGAGGCAAATTTGCCCAGTCTTCTGATCCACTGTTCTCACAAACCTTTTCATTAGAGTGAAGATGGGTATGCACTGTGCCTGGAAGGGTTTGCACAGGCTTTTCAGAATTCAAGAACAAACTCAGACAACAACAACAACAACAAAAAGAGCTTGGATAGCTTGTATCTGCATATCTATTGGTTGGCTTCCACAGGAATGTGGTTGAAAGATTGCTTCGGTGTGCCTGAGAGAGACAAAACAGGGAAGATGGTAAGAGAATGAGTTTGGAAACCTGGGTTTTTCGGTCATAGTTCAGCTGTGCAACTTAGGGGAAATTATTTAACCTCTCTGAGTTTCAAGTCTAATGTTAAAATAATAATAGAACTTCTGTCACAGAGTGATTATCAAGAATTAAGAGTTTCATGTAAAACCTTGGCATATTGTTGGGAATAAAGTAGATGATCATATAGTTTTTGGTGATGATGATGATGATGATGATGATGATGATGATGATTCTTCACTGAACTTGGCAGAACTAGCTGGAGGGGGTGAGATGTACTCTGGCCATGGTGCGAATATTGAAGATTTCTCAAGGGAAATGAACATTTTCACTCTAACTTGATTTTGAAAACTGTAATAAGGCTTTGTTGATAGGGAATAGGATGTTCTGGTAACATACTTTTAATGATATCTAAATGATATCATTTAGTGATACTTTCTTTGCAACTCAGGAAATCATTCAGGATCTTAGTGCTATGAAGTCATGGTGGAGGACAGGAGACATTGCTTTCACTGTCACTTCCTCCAATTTCATTGTCCAAGTGCCCCTCCCAGGCTCCTCCTAGAGTTTGCTGCTTTGAGCTTTCAGCTCTGCTCCTCCTGTCCATTCACTTCTGCTAATCTGGGGACCCAAGGTTATTGGGAGAAAGGGTCCTCTGAGGACCTCCCTGTCATTCCATCTCTGGGGAATCAGAGAGCCTATAGCATGGTCGGGTCTGAGAAGGTATAGGCCTGAGCAGGTGCTGCACTAAGATCCAATGGAAAGGTGCTGTCTGAGCATTGAGCTCCCAGACAGATTCTCCCCATGTCTTCCTTTAGGCCCAAGCCTTTGAACACTTCCAGGCAGTGGTGGGGTGGGGAAGAAACAGCCAATCCTGTTGGGAGTGGCCCTAGGGAATCCTAAAGAACTTCTGGTGGATCCCCAAGATCTGTCTGTTGCAGAAACTTGGCCTGAAAGTGGATAACACAGGGCCAATTATGGTAATTCACACCAAAGTTTCTAGTTTCCAATGGGGGGTTCACTTACAGTATCTCATCTTGTACTCACCCAAACCCCAGGAGAAAGGATAGAGAGGCCATCTGAGTTGATTTTATGTTCGAGGAATCAGAGTCAGAAGTTATAGGACTGGCCCAAGGTCCCATGGCTAGGATATAGCAGACAATGGACAATATGACCCAACTCCTAGAATATTTAAAAAAATATTTTCTTCATCCAAAAGAGGTTAAAAATAGTGCTTGCTAAAGAGCTTTCTCCCAAGGACTCCCAGCACCATATTAAAGACATCCCATTTATCCTCACATTCATCCAGGAGCAGCAGGTGGCTAATATTATAATGATTATAATGATAGCTATGACATGAAATCACTAGGAGCCTGGGGTACAGATTCCTTAATGCCATGCTTTCCTGTGACACATATGGATGCATGTACACACACACACACACACACACACACACACACATACTCCTCCCACAGGAACTTTGGAATTTCCAAGGATTTTCTAATGTACAGTGATAGGAAAGCTTTTGCAGATGACCTGCAAGAGGGAGTTTGCACATCTAGAGAAGTCTAAGAAGCCTTCACAGGCTCACAGGCAGGCAGCAAATACAGGTGCTGAGCTTCAGGGCTGGAAATGAGAAGCCATATCTTTTCCCAGGAGTGGGAAGGAAACCAGCATGTGCCCACGACAGGAAGGAGACAGCTGCACACATGGAAGCACGGTGAGCCAATCTCAAGATGGAATCCTGGCAGCCAGCAGCATTCAGCTCTCTCACTCTGTGATGCTTTCTCAGAGCTGAGATGGGAAGAAAGTGAGGAAGGGTGGAAAAGAGGCTGTTTGGCCTCTACAGTGTGGAGAGCAAAAGGAGAAGGGCAGACTTAGTGCCAGGGAACTGAGAGGGTGTTTCCTAGGGTCCTGAATGTTGTTCCTGGTCTAGCTGTGCAGGCCAGCTTTGTGACCACCAGCTTCTCACCCAGCCTTACAGAGTCACTTGCTGGGTCCTTCATTCTCCCTCTTAGTCAGTCCAAGGTAGCACTACAGACCACAGTCTGGGTGACCTAAGTAGCACACATTTATTTTGCTCAGTTCTGATGTCTGGAAGAGGCCCTGCTTCCTGATTTACAGACAGTGCCTTGTTGTTGTATCCTCATATGGTGGGGAGAGAGAACTCTAGTCTTTCTCTTCCTATGAACAGACTATCATCATGAGGGCTCCACTCCCACAACCTTATCTAAACCTAACTAATCTCCCCAAAGCCCCACCTCTTCATGCCACCCCATTGGAGGTTAGGATTTCAATATGATGGCTCTGAAGGAATGCAGACATGCAGTCCATAACACATGTATCTATTCAGGAGGTGTTTTTGAGCACTGTGCCTAAGTTGCTACAGTTCCATTTACTGAGAAGTAAACTGTAAATTATATAGAAGTGCTTGTTATGGCATGGGATAGGAACTGGGTACCAGGGAATATTTAACAGGAAAACCAACACTGTCTCAGGATATCAGGAAGGCTTCTAGGCTGCAAAGATGAAGGAGAGCACCCTTGCAGACATAGAGATAGTGCCAAAAAGCAACGGAACCCTCCCTAGGATTCATTCTCTCCCATTAACACAGATTCCCACCCCCTCCCCCACAACCCCATACTGCTCAGACTCACTGCTGGGGAAGTCATGAGTTTGTCACTAAAGATCCAGCAGAAATAGAAAATCAATATGATAGGTTCTTGCTGAGGAGGTACGTTTCTTTCTGTGAGTGATGCTTAGTTTTATGTGTCAACGTGGCTAGGCCACAGTACCAGATACTAGGTCAAACACTAGTCTGGATTACGCTGTGAAAGTAGTCTTTAGATGAGATGAACATTTAAATCACAGGCTTAGGAAACAAGAAAGCAGACCTTTTGGACCTGGCGAAAGGGGTCAGGGGTGGGAGTAGAGAAAGGAGAAGAGGGTAAAGGAATTGAAAATGATCAAGATATGTTATATACAAGGACAAATTGCCCAAAGCAAATGTAACTATTATTTATTGCAAACATACCATAATTTTTAAATGCAAATAAATCAGTAGGCTTTGAGTAAAGCAGATTACCCTCCATCATGCAGGTGAACCTCATCCAATCAGCTGAAGGCCTCAAGGAAGAGAGAATTCTTCTCCAGACTGTCTTCAGGCTGAAGCAGCCACAGGATCTCTTCCCTTGGCCTCTGGCTTGCCTGCCTGCTCTGCAGGTTTGGACTTGCCAGCCTTCAGAGAGCATGAGCCAATTCCTTAATGTGTGTGTGTGTGTGTGTGTGTATGTGTGTGTCTTAGTCCATTCCTGTGGCTGTGCCTAAATCCCTAGACTAGGTAATTTATGGACAATGGGCATTTTTTCCACACAATTCTGGAGGCTGGCAGGTCCACAATAAAGTCATCATCACACTGGGGCAAGGCCACTTTCTTCAATTTCCAAGAATACTTATCCCAGTTGTGAGGGCAGAGCACCAATGACTTACTCATTTTCTAAAGGCCGATCTTCTTTTTTTTCTTTTTAATTCTTTTATTGGTACATTTTAGGTATACAATACGTTTACATTTATCATTAGGTGCTTGTACCTGTACATGATGCATCTTGGTTCTTATTTTTCCCCCATTACCTGTGCACCCTTCACCCCCTCCACCCTTCCCTATTTACACAGACTTCGTTTACATTTTTTTTCTTTTCTGATAATTTTTCCTTTCCCTTCTTCCCCTTCTCCTTCCCCTCCCATCACCCCTACACCTTTGGACCTTTTCCTATTTCAAATTATCAATTATTTATTTTAATCATTTTAATCCTTATTTACACTTTCAGTTTCTCACCCTAGAGAAACTATTCGGTATTTACACATGTGTGTCCTATTTATTTCATTTAAGAGTATCGTCTCTATGTGCATCCATTTAGCTATAAATGTCTCTAGTTTCTTGTTCTTTATGGCTGAGTAGTACTCCATTTTATTTAAAAAACTACATCTTCTTTATCCAGTCTCCAGTTGATGGGCACTTGGGCTGCTTCCAAGCTTTAGCTATTACAAACTGTGCCACTATAAACTTGGGTGCACATATATCACTGTGGTATGATTGTTTTAATTCTTTGGGGAAGATCCCCAGCAGGGGAATAGCTGGGTCAAGTGGGACTTCCAGTCCTAGTTCTTTGAGGTATCTCCATACTGATTTCCACAGTGGCTGCACCAGTCTACACTCCCACCAGCAGTGGAGAAGGGTCCTAAAGGCCCATCTTCTACCATGTTACTGGGGATTAGGTCCCAACATGAGAGTTTGTCTGCATGTGTTTACAGGTGTATGGATGTGTACACAGTCAACCTTCCATATCCATGAGTTCCATACCCATGGATTCAACCAATAGCAGTTCAGAACTATGGTTAGACTTATGGATGTGTTTGTGCCGATGATGTAGACTTTTTTCTTGTCATTCTTCCCTGACCAATATAGTAACAACAACTATTTACTAAGCATGAGCATGTCCTAGGTATTATAAATAATCTAGGAATGATTTAAAGGATACAGGAGGATGTGCACATGACATACGCAAATACTATGCCATTTTAGATGAGGGACTTGAGCATGCATTGATTTTGATATCCACAGGAGTTCTGGAGAACCTGAATAATCACTGCACAGACACTTTAGGTTGCCTGACATGTGGTACTGTTACTTCTGATGAACGCAGGTGTTCAAACTACGATTGAAAGGGCGTGGTAGGAAAAAAAATCTGAGTTCCAGTCTTGTTGAGCCTATAATGAGACTCCAGAGTCTAGATAAATCAATTAACTGCCTGGGATTCGTTTCTTTACCTGTCACACAGTTGACAGTGGCTAAGGTGACCTGGCAGTGGAGGGACCCATTTAATAAAAATGACAACAGATACTATTATGCAGCATTTTCCAGGAACCAAGCCCCACTGTAAACACTTGTGTGCTTACTTATATTATCCCATTTATTCTCACAGCAATGGGTTAGTATCATCATCAAACCTATTCAAAAGATGAGGAAACTGAGACATGGAGAAACTTAGCTGTTTGACCCAGATTCACACAGGCAGTTGGAGGCAGGACTGAAGCCCAGCAGCTAGGTTGGGCCCTTCTGCTTCATGTCTCTGCTGGACCTTGGTGGAGACAGCAGAAGCTCAGATCACAGCGACAGTAGCTCATGTTTCTATTCCATGCCACCATACCACCCACCTCCAGGGACCCTGACTTCTATTCACAGCAACTACAGAAAGCAGTGCCCGAGTCAGCCAGGCAGCCCACAGGCCCTGCTTCTGCTGGCCCTCTCACCTTAGATCCTGCCTGCTGGACTGAAATAAAGACAGTGACAAGAGATTTGCTCAGTGAAATATGGTAATAGTCCAGCCAAAGAAGAAAAGGTGTGTACAACCACTTATTTCCACTAACAGGTGGAGTGGAAAATAATGTGCATTCATTTTTAAAAGTCCTGTTATAAATTAGAACAGCTGAGTTATAAAACCCTTGAGGAAGGGCATTCATCCAAATGTAAATGTCAACATAACCTCATCACAGCAGCCCCTCCAGGACCGCATTCTATAATTACGCTTCCTCTGGCTAGAGGTCACAGTGCCCGCTCACTTTTACTCCCTTGCCTCAGCCAGCGCACAGCAGCTGCTCACCGACAGCATGGGTGTGCAGCCAGGTCCTCAATTCCCTTGCACAGCATTTACTGCTCCTCATCTGCTCTGGTACAGCCGAGCCAATGTGCTGGCTCAGAGTGCAACCTGGGGGAGGAGTATCTATTGGAACAACGCGTGCCCACATGTAGCAATAATTAACAGTGATGCCAACAACAAGAGCAATAATATACTATGTGCTTATTACCAGCCAGGTAATTAATTCATTAGACCAGGTAATATTATTTCATTGAAAACAGACAATACTATATAATGATTAGGAGTTTGCAGTAGGCAACCAAATCACATTTCTGCTATTTACAATCTAGTGACTTAGCTTTCTCATGGGTAATATAGGAATAATAATACCACTAGTCTTTTAGTATTATTGTAAAGATTAAATGAGCTAATTTATTAAAAGTACTTATAATGATGTCTGGATCACTGTAAGCATGCACATGTGAGCAAAAATACTCAGCCCTCTATAGCTATAGGTTCCACATCCCCCATGGAAGGAAAATAACAGAAAACAAATTGTTCTACTAAACATGTACAAACTTTTTTCTTGTCATTATTCTTCAATAATGCAGTATCACAACAATTTACATAGCATTTACATTAAATTAAGTATTATAAGTAATCTAGAGATGATTTAGGTTATACCAGAGGATATCTAGTTTATATGTAAACACTACATCATTTTATAAAAGTGATTTGAGCATCTATGGAATTTGGCATTTTCAGGGGGTTTGGGACCAGGACCCCGAGGGACCACACACACACACACAATTTCATATTTATGCATACATATACTTTTATTCTTCCCAGTGGTCCCAAGAGGCAGCAGCATTGCTATTCCCAGTTTAGAGATGAGAATAGGATGCATGGTCTGCTGAGCCCCTTGAGACAGTCTCCTCCCCACTGTGCCCTGTCACTGCTGGGCTTGCAGAGAGACGGTCCACACATTATTCACAGTGCAGCAGGTTCTGCAGGTGCCCAGACTGGATCCCCCAGGCATTTGACCTTCCTCAGTACACAGACACCTTCCTAAAGCAAGTTTTCTCCAGTCTTCCCCAGACAGCTACTGACAAATGATGAGCAGAAGGAAGGGAGCAGGTGCCTCCTTCTTGAGTGGGACAATTCTAATGTGTGTTCTGTGTCAGCTCCTGCAAGTACTAGGGGGATGACACCCCAGCTGCCCATGGCAACATCCTGCTGTGCACACACCTCGTGTGACTTCCTTTACATCTCTGTCTCCTGTTCTCATCTCCCTATTGCTATTTCCTCAGGTTACTCCCCAAGTAAACTACTTGACTTCATAACCTTGTCTCAGGCTTTGGTTCTGTTAAAACCTGAACTAAGACGTACAAACGTGTACATGCATTTGGTATGGAGTTAGCTTAAATAATGACTTTTAAGTCTCTTTGTTTCCTTAGGAGCTGTAACAAATTATCATGAATTTGGTGGCTTCCACAGTAGAAATGTACACTCTCACAGTGCTGGAGGACCAAAGTCTAGCTTCAGTAACAGGGGCTGGCTGGTTGTGCTCCCCCTAGAGGTCCTAGAGGAGAGTCCACTCCTTGGCTCTCCAGCTTCTGGTGCTGCTAGTACAGTATACCTTGGCTTGTGGCCTTATCACTCCAATTTCAATGCCAGCATCTTCAAATCTTTCACTGCTATGTCTTTCATAGCCTTCACTCCTGTGTGTCTTGGAGGAGGTGCCCCTTAAGCCAAACTCTGAAGGAGAACGTGGTAGGATTTGTCATCTAGCATAGCAAACACAACAGTAAGTCCCTGACTTACGAACATTTGAGTTCCAAACTTTCACAGGTGTACTGTATAAGACCCATTTTGTTGGCTCATGAACAAATTGACTTACAAACAATTCTTCTGTAACAGAACTCGTTTGTAAGTCGGGGACTTACTGCAATAGTGGCTACTCAGCATCCATTCTCCCTGACTTCCTCCAGAAGACTGCTTGAGTTTTCTTGGTCATTTGAGCCAAGCTTTCTCTACATTTGCCTGCCTCCCATACAGATGGTGTGGCCATGGAGATGTGATGGAGGCTGGTAGAGAGGATTTCTAGAAAGTTCTTTAATAGGAAGGAACCTCAGTCCACATGCCTTGTGGCCCTTGCCCTTCCTCCTCCAGCTGCCGCAGCAAAGGTGGCAAAATCAGCAGTTGACGTGATGTGACATTTAGAAAGGAGGATCTGGGTTAGAGGGGCCTGCATGGAAAGTCAAAGGAGCATGTCTCAGATAGCCGTGTGTAGTTCCATGCTATTATGGAACTGTTGTCTCCAGACTATCTTAATATAGCAACCAGTAAATCTTTCACAGGCATCTGCTTTGGATTGTTGTGCTGGGTTGTTACTTGCAGTTGACCATGAGCATTTCAGGAAGAAAGCAAGAAGTGTGCACATGAAATTCACAGATGTAGGAGGTGACACTATGCCCAGGGGCTGCACACTCTTGGGCGTGGCTAGGTGGAAGGTATGGGAGGGAACGGGGTTCACTGATGAACTCAGATCATGGAAGCCTGTATGAGAAACGAAACTTAGCACTCACCTATAATCCCTGCACTCCCAGAGGCTGAGGCAGGAGGATCACAAGTCTGAGCCCAGCCTGGGCAACTCAGTGAGAGACCCTGTCTCAAAATAAAAAGTCCAAGGACTGGGGATATAGCTTAGAGTAAAGGCCATGAGTTCAATCTCAAGTACCAGGGAATGAAAAATAAAGCAGTTCCTCCAAATTTTAAAGAAATAAGCAAAGAAGAAACTAGTATTTGGAAGAGGAGACAAGAAAATTAGAATTCAATAGAAGCCGGTATTCAGGAGAAACATATTTATTGGATGGTCACAGAAGGTGGCTTCAGTAGCAGCTTTTAAATGCTCTGTGCTCACAGGACCTGGATGTCACAGGATTCTCCTTGGCAGCCTTGGCTCTGCTCACCCCAAGGGCCAAGTCCACAGAGCCTCTGACCTTCCAGAACTTGATCCAATGAGCTAACCCCTGTGCCTAAAGCCCCAACCTTTCCTCCAGAATCTGCAATGCTTCTGCCCTCCAGCTCTAGTTTTTTTAAGTTACTGTTGTAGACTGGGTAACTTACAAAGAATAGAAATGTATTTTCTCTCCCTACCAGAGGCTACGAAGTCCAAACTCAAGGCCCCAGCAGGGTCAGGTGTCTGATGAGGGCTGCTCTCTCCTTCCAGCAAGGCAAGCAAGCCGAATGTTGGCAATCCCCCTTTATAAGCGCTATAGGGCCCTTCATGAAGGGAGAGGCCCTTGTTCTCATCCCATTGGGTGTCGAGTTTCAACACCTGAATTTTGGAAGAGACACACTCAAACCGTTGCTCCTCCTAAGAGAGGGCACATGGCCACCACTGTGCACACCTTGGGTTAGAAGGTGGCTATAAAACTCTCTTGGTGGGGAGGACACAGAGTGCTATGACGTGTGGGCTGGGGTGCTCACCCCCATGAAGGTGAGTCTTCCAAGGTGAGGCATGGAGCCAAGGGTAGGCTAAGAAGGAGGTGCTGTGGGCCAGGGCTTGCTTCCCTCACACTCTACATCTGATGAGGAGAGACTCAGGGTCCAGAATTGTGATTCGAACTTGGTCTTCCAGGTTCTTCTAAGGCTGTGTTTGTAAAGGTAGGAGAAGAGAACAGATTTCGTTTAAGAGCTTGTTAGCTTGATCTACAACTTGTAAGTGTAGAGACACTGCTGTGGGGTGGCAGGTGTTGCCAGTAACTCCAGAGCGTACCCCTTTTCCTAGCACCCCTCCCTCCTCCACCAGCATCCTCCAGTGCTCGCTCTGGCAGCACATATACTAAAAATTGGAACAACACCAGCATCTTCCATCCCCTACAGAAGCAGACTCTGCCTGGGTTGCTTCTGCAAGAGTATGTCTTCATATCCTCTCCTCCTCTGGTTCTAGGGACCTCAAAATTAACCAGCCTTACCAGGGAACTCACCCTTACCAGGTGCTATGGTTTGAATATGGTTTGTCCCCCAAAAAACTCACATTGAAATTTAATCTCCACCATGAGAGATGAAGAGATTAAGAGTTGATTGGGGCTCTGCCCTTCTGAATGAATTAATCCATTCATGAGATACATGGATTAATGTGTTGATGTGGTGTCTTGAGGAAAGACCTGCTTTAAAAGCCAGTTTGGCTAGGTCTCACTCTCCATCTCTGCCATGTGATGCCACTGTGGGATTCTTCAAGCAAGAATGTCATAATTAGATGTCCTTGGGCAAGAACTATGAGCCCAAATGAACCTCTTGTCTTTATAACTTACCCGGTCTGTGGTCCTCTGTTACTGACTGGGAAACTAAGAAAACCCGGCTCAGGGACCCAATCAGTTGCTCAGCTTTTTCCCTGGTGTGTTCCTGCTTTTCCCATTCTCTGAGAAACCGACCTCTCCCTCTGGGCCTCTGCATGTAACATTACCTGTTCCTAGGACATCCTGTCCTCTCCTCTCCACACCCCCCTTTTAAGGTCTATTTTTCCCTCCCCTGTACTCCCCTCAGAGCTCTGCGCTTACATATGCATGCTGTTATGGGATGAATTGTGTCACCAGAAAAGATGTTCAAGTCCTAACCTCCAGTTCCTGTACTTGTGACCGTATTAGGAGATAAGACCCTTGCAGATAATCAATTTAAGATGAGGACAATCGGATGGGCTCTAATCCAATATGACTGGTGTCTTTATTGAAAGAGGAAATGTGGACCCAAAGACAGACATAGCAAAGAGATATGAAAACCCAGAGAGAAGGCCATCTACAAGCTGAGGACTACTGAAGCCACCAGAAGCTAGGAGAGCAGCACGAGGGAAATTCTCCCTCACAGCACTTAAATAAGAAAACTAACCTGCCCTCCAAAGCTGTAAGATGACAAATTTCTGTTAAGTGACCTCATTGATAGCACTTGACTATTCAGCCCTAGGACTATTAGTACAGGTACAGTTATCGCCACATAACACTTTAGTCAATGACTCGCCACACATGTGCATACAGGACAGTGACCCTGTAAGATTATAACAGAGCTGAGAACTTCTCATTACCTAGTGGTGCAGCAGCTATGGTAACACCCTAGTGCAACACATGATTTGTGTCAGAGGCACTACTGGTGTAAATAAACCTACTGTGCTGCCAGTTATTAAAAGTATAGCACATACAAGTGTGTACGTTACATACTACTTGTCAGTGACAATAAAGGATTTGTTACTGCTTTATGTATTTACTGTACTACACCTTTTACTATTATTTTAGAGTATAATCCTTCTACTTATAAAAAAATGTGTCCCATAAAGAGTATGGCATGTTCTGCTAGCTGCAGTCTCATACATCTTGTTTAAAGGATTTTTTTTCCTGGTTGAGGAATGAACCCAGAGCCTCATGCATGCTCAGCAAGTGCTCTCCCCACAGCATTTACTGAATTTTTTTTTTTTTTGGAGGGTAGGTATTGGTTTTTAATTTTTATTTATTTATTTTTCCTTAAATTCTTTTATTGGTACATTTTAGGTATACAATATGTATATTTTTATCATTGGGTGCTTGTACCTGTACGTGATGTATCTTGGTTCTTATTTTTTCCCCATTCCCTGTGCACCCTTCACCCCCCCTGCCCTTCCCTATTTACATAGACTTCATTTCCATTTTTTTTCTTTTCTCATAATTTTTCCTTTCCCTTCTTTTTTTTCCCCTTCCCTTCCCACTTCCCCCACCCCTTTGGGCCTTCCCTTACTATTTCAAATTATCAATTATTCATTTTAATCATTTTAATCTTTATTTACACTTTCAGTTTCTCATACTAGAGAAACTATTATGTATTTACACATGTGTGTCCTATTTATTTCACTTAAGAGTATAGCCTCAATATGCATCCGTTTAGCTATAAATGACTCTAGTTTCTCGTTCTTTATGGCTGAGTAGTATTCCATTTTATAAAAAAACTGCATCTCCTTTATCCAGCTTCCAGTTGATGGGCACTTGGGCTGTTTCCAAGCTTTAGTTATTACAACTGTTCCACTATAAACTCAGGTGCACATATATTGATATGGTATGATTTTTTAATTCTTTTGGGAAGATACCAGCAGAGGAATAGCTGGTTCAAATGGGACCTCTAGCCCTAGTTCTTTGAGGTATCTCCATACTGATTTCCACAGTGGTTGCACCAGTCTGCACTCCCATCAACAATAGAGAAGGGTTCCTTTCTCCCCACACCCCCACCAGCATTTGTTATTGGTTGATTTCTTGATAGCACCCATTCTCTCCGGGGTGAGGTGGAATCTCAGTGTTGTTTTTATCTGCATCTTTCGAATGACCAGTGATGTTGAACATTTTTTCAT
>NW_004624748.1:9167658-9180381 GCF_000247695.1 Heterocephalus glaber | reverse complement strand
TTCCTATGCCAATGTCTTCAAGAGTTCTACCTAACTTATCTTCCAGCAAGTTTAGTGTTTCTGTCTTAATACTTAGATCTTTAATCCACTTAGATCTCAGTTTAGTGCATGCTGATAGGTATGGGACTAGTTTTAATCTTTGGCAGGTTGAAATCCAGTTTTTCCTACACCATTTATTAAAGAGGCTATCTTTTCTCCAATGATGGTGGTTGGCTCCTTTGTCAAAGATGAGGTGGCTGAGTATGTCTGGAGTTGTTTCTGAGTTTCTTGATTGCATCCAGAGTCCACATCAAGTGAATGCTCTCTTCCATCTAAGTCTGTGTAAGTTCACACTATGATGTTCGCAAGGTGTAATTACCCAAGGATTTGTCTCTCATAATGTATCTCCTGTGGTATACAACACATAGGTGTACTAACCACCCAACAGAAAGTGTTACATTTATTTGATACCTTATCTCCACAACCTAACCATCAGTTTCTTAAGGGCTGGACCACACTACCTCAGGGCTAAAGACAGTACCTGTCACACTATCAGTCCAAGAATGTTGGTGCCACAGAATAATCAGACTTCAAAGTGGAAAACCAGTGCAGGGAATTTAAACCATTGTCCTAATTAACTGTAACAAAGATGCTAATTATGAACAAGTTCTATGGAAATGACTCTGTGGCCCTCTTAATTATATCGTCACCTGGATATAGCCCTCCAGGAATAACTTCTCAATTATTGGGTTGATAATCAATGAGTGTGGGATGGAAAGGCAGTCAGGAGAGTGTCTGTGGCTCAGCAGTGGGGTAGGGAGAGAGAATGAGAGCCCATGCTGCCAGTGAAATATCCAGGTGCTCTTTTTCACATTCGAAATTGATCTCTGGTTCTTATCTCTCAGCACTAACTTCCATGGAGCAGCAAGAGTGTCTGGGTACTAGCAGGAGTAATTTTATGAGGGCCATCAGCCGCTGGCCCAGGGACCACCTACCCCTGTGTGTTCCTAGCTGGGACTCCATGCCTTTGCTCTTGTGCATGCGTCTCTTGCTGCAGGTGACACATGTACCCAGGGTGTCAGAGAAATCTGGCTGCTGGAGTTATGGGTGAAGCTCCCTAGCACTAGTCCTGAGTCTGCTCAGCTGCTGAGACATGAAACTTTTGTGAAGTCACTAGGGTATCAACTCAGACCTGCATAATATCCCACTGCCACAGGTGGGGAACAATGAGCAGAAAAATTGCAGTCTCTCTGGAATGTGATTTGAAGACTTATCCCAATATGATTTTCTTAGAAGTAAACATATCTCCTCAGTAATCATTCATTATTTTTTCCAAGTATAAAAGGCAGCATATTATCATTTGAAAATAGACTTGAGCCAAAAGGATTAATTTTATACTTAAATAAACTGCATTTAAATTTGAACCTTTTCTGATCTAAGCTCCAAATTAAAGGGTGATCAATGTGGCAAAAGAGTGAGCTCAAGTTTTCATTCTCAAATATACATACAGAAAGACTAAGAAAAAACGAAGTAATATTAATAATGGTTGCCTTTGGGCCATAGAATTGAGTGATTTTAATTTTTTGTATTTTTAATTTTCTAATTTTAAAAATGAACTTTTTTATCATAATCAGATAAATTAGGATTTATCTGCAAGTCATCTATAAGCCAAGAATTCCTGAGGCCAACAGAAGCTAAAAAAGAAACACAGGACAGATTTTCCTTCATAGCCATTAAAGGGAAGTGACCCTGTTTATGCCTTATTTTCAGCCTTTCAGCCTCTAGACCGTAAGCCAATAAATTTCTGTGGTTCGAGTGACCTAATTTATGTACTTTGATACATCAGCCCTAGGACCACTAGTAAGATCCAGTCACATGGCCTGGAATGACATTTCAGTCAGTGACCCTCACACATGTGTGCACAGGACTGTGGTCCTGTCTGCTACTGGGCTGGGAGGCAGAGCCCCGTGCTCTTTTGGAAACACGCTTTAAAGCTGCCACATTCTTGTACCCCGCTTCTGCCCCCATGACAGGAAGCCCGACCCTGAAATGTCACCTCCACGAGGTTCTCTTTATTTCCTTTATTAAGGAAGCAAGTGCAATCCAGAGACCACGAAGGTCTATGCTTGGGTCACCTACAGAGAGGAAACACTTAGGGACTCTTAACCTCCTTCTCAGACACAGAGCTCTTCCTCTGCTATAGATTAGAGCTGTTAGCTCTTATCTGAGCCTCAGCAGAAGGGGCACAGCATTCTACATCAGTCCTGAGTCTACCTGAACAATAGCTAATTATAACTCAGATTTGTACGATGCTTGACAGTGGTGATTTCTTAATTCTAGTTGAACAATCGAACTCCCTGGGGAGCTTTTACCAAAGTCACTGCCTGGTTCACTCCTGAGAGCTGACTTAACCAATCTGGCCAGGGCCCCCAAAGCTGGAGTTGGGTGAAAGCTCCCGGGGTGATTCTAATATGCCTCCAGCGCTGAGTGAGCGTTGCTGCTTCTGAGTATTCAGAGCACTTGTCCACTATTTCAGCTAATCCTCAGAACTGCCATAGGCAAGGCAAGTCTGCCCTATTTTCCCAGGCAAGTCTTTTTATAGCTACTACTTTAAAACCTTAAGTCTCATTCTATTTCTGGAGGTTTTCCAATTTTCTTTCTCTTTCATGAAATCTACAATGGATATGCCTTCCAGCTTGAAAATTCTCCAGGTATCTGAATATAAACTCTCAGCCCTTGAGAGCTTAGTCTATTCTGTGAATCCCCAGGCACTAGAAGCATTTTGGTTTCAACATTTTTGCTATCCACAGACACCAGGAAGCCTTCTTGCCTGTCTGGAGCTGGCATTGCTGTTTTCTCTTTAAAGAAGGGTCAGAAAACACAAATGCCTTTGGGGCAGCCCGGCACTGTGGCTGTGCAAGTGTTGCCCTGGTGGTTGAATCCAGGTGGGCCCTGCAGTCTGGTGAGCGGGGCTGTTGGGGAGTCACAGGCCTGCGCCGTGAGCTACGACCTTGGGCAGATTATTCACGAGCTCCCTCCCTGCAGTGTCATCAGGACTATGTTTTAGTAGTCTCCATAGCAGGGCCTACAAAGTTCAAATATATGTTTTCATCTGTTTGATCATCACTTGGTAATTTAAGAGCACTTTTTACATTCCATTTTGCATACTAGGTACTTTAGACTTAAATGAACTTAAGTTTCAGTTTTTAAAAACTCACACAAATAGAAACTGACCGAACTTGGTTTGGAAGTCAGTTCCTTTTAGTTTCAATCCCTTTGTTTGTTCCACTGTTCCATCCCAAGTTCTCGAAAAGTGTCAATCAGGATCCCTGCCTCAAAGGACTGTTGGTGGGACTGAAGGTCAGGGAACAGCCAGGGGGCCTGCCCCCTGGCTGTTGTCAATAGAGCATTGCGACTAATAAAAATAAGAGCAAAGGATGACCAAAGTGCTGTGAGATAAGCTCTGTTTCCCTCACTTGTCACCATATTCTTCCCTTCTTTCCCAGGCTCTACAAGCTCCAGGGGTCAGGGCCTGACTTCATATGACTAAAGCAGAATCTCTGGAGGTTGGGGCTCAGGTTTCAGCATTTTATCTTTGTTTAAGTCTCACTAGATGAATCTGATATTCATGTGGATGGAAAATCACTGAAAAGAGACCACATGCTAAATGTCTTTGTTCCCCCAGACCCATGCAGCCCAGCACAGAAAGAAGGTAGTGTAGTATACTTATGGAATTGGGAATCTAGGTTAAAAGCTAGCTCTACCACACATGAGAGAAAGGAAATTATTTTTTTTGAGCTTTAAATTCCTCATTGATTAAAAAAAAGAAAAGACGAGAAAAGGCCAACAATGACAAAATCCAATCCGCCCTGTCCTGATTCCAGGGCTGGAGTGGGGAGTGACAGAGACCAGTGTGGTGTGCTAATGGGTGTACACGTGAACACTGACACATTTTACAGGGGGGCTGTGTGACAGTATTATAGGTGCTTAATAAATACTATTGATCTTCATGAGGTCTTACCTACCCATCTTTTCTTCACCCTTAAATATGAAGTCGGGGGAAATAAATAAGAAATATAATTGCACCTAACACTTCAGGACTCCCTAGGCATCTTGCATTAATAGGTCTCTTCAGTCTTCCTCTAAGTGCTAATAATTCCTGGGCATTTTGATAGTAGCACTTTCTCCCCAAGATGAATTGACCACAGCTAAGAGCCAGGCTCCTTCTCAAATCTCATTACAATCAGCCTCGATGGGAGCCAGGCTTCAGAGTGTAACAAAATTAGAGCTTTTAAATCATTACCTCAATCTGGGAGCATCATGCTAATAAATGGATGTAGATGAAAGAGAAGAGGCAGGATCCAGCGTGCAGCCAAGGCACCAGAGCCTTGCCCCACACTCCTCACCCTCTGGGGAAGAGAAATCTGTTGAACTGGAGCCAGGAACACGGCTCCTACCAGCCTGGGGATGTGCTCCGGCTTGCCTTGCAGTCCTCCAGTGGACCCACTTGACCCACTTCCCCAGTTCCCTCTCCTGATAAAGGTAACAGTAGGGAAAATAAATGAGTCAGTGTCTTTAGGAGATGTCTTTGTGAGCAAGTAGGCTGCAGGCCTCTTGGCTGTGACACTATCCCTCCTACTACTTTCCTGAGCTTCTGACAGATTCTGCATCTGCTCATTCATTCACCAGCAGTAGTGCACACCTACAGTCAGGAAGGTGCCAGGAAGGGAGCATTCCAAGAGGCCAGTGTGCTTAGCTTTGACTTCCCACTTACCTCCCAGGTCTGCTGTGTTTCCCACCTCTTCATGGTTTGGGTCCTTATCATTCCTTTTCTGCGAATTGAGACAGCCTCCAGCAGATCTCAGGCCACCTCCCCTCCATGCTGTTGTGACTCTAATACACTCCTGTCTGTCTCCCTCTCCACTCTCCTGCCACAGAATTCCCAAGGCCTGAAGGCAGGGTCTCTTCTCAAAGACGTTTGTGTCTTGGCTCTGCTTTTTCCACAGGTCGGTCCTTCCTCCTGCTCCCTTTCTCCCCGGCCTCCTCCTTTAAGATCCAGCTGTCCTCCAACCTGGTTCCCACAGCACTCGAACCTCTGCCTTCCTTCCTGTGGCCAGAAGCACCCAGCCCAATGTTTTTGTTTCATGGCCTCCCCCAGAGCCTGGTGTGACTAGGAATAATCTTCCCATTCACCCATTATTTCTCTGGAAAAGTCCTTCTGGATGACCCAGTCCATAGGAGGCTGTTTCAGTTTTTGTAAAACATCCACTCCATTGCTGGAATATTTATTTATTTATTTTTATTTCTCTTTGGACTGGATCACAAACCTTATTCACTAATACATCCCCAAAGCCCAGGACAGTGCCGAGGACATAGCAGGTATTAAGTAAGTGTTTAGGTGGATGGATGAATGGATGGATACATGAATCAGCAGCTCAGCAGCTTTCCTGGCAAGCCCTCCTCTACTCTCTCAGCTGTTATTGTAGACACCCAGTTTTCTTTTATCATTTGTATCATCTCTGCATTGCAGCCTATACCCCACAGTAAAGGATTACTCCACAGTCATAGCTCCTAGCATGGTGGATATTGTTAAATGTGTTTCCTCAGTGTGAACATAGATTTGCCCCCAAGGAGATTATGATCTTGAAGGAAAGGCTGGGCATGTTCAGGAAACCTAAGCCCTCTATGTGATTCAAAATACCCTAAAGGGAAGAGATGAAGTAACAGGGGCCCAGCAGGCTGTGGGCTGAAGATGTCAGCTCCCTACAGTCCTGGGGAAACAGGCACCCGTAAATTAAAACCAGGATCCGTCTTGACTTTGGGAGTCATAGGAAAGTCTCTGAACCTGTGGACGGGGATGAACTCTGGGGACTAGGTTAGATTACAGAGTAACCAACAGCCTGAATTGCCCGCCCACTACCAGTTCCTCATTTCTTCCTGGCTAATAATGCTTCAGTTTTGTTCATAGCAGCTTAGTGGCCCCTCCCAGGTCTAAGCTATCACTGCTCTTTGTTTTCCCAGCCTTCTTTGCAGCCTGGTGGCTATGTGACCCAGCTAAAATTTGTAAAACTTAAAGTCTGTCTTCTGGAGGAGAGAATTCTGAGAGAACTTTTGCTTTCTTATAGAACAGAATAGTCTCACCCTTTCCCTTTCTGTTTGTCTTGAACACAGTTAAGATGATTGGAGCTGCAGGGACTATTTTGCCACCATGAGGTGATGATCTGAGGGAAAGGGCAAGAGAATCACAGAGAGGCTGGTACTGACATTTGGAGCATCTGAGGGAATGCTAGAAACCATTTACTACCCCCAGACTCTGTTTTGCAAGAAAAACAACTTGGTTTTCTATTTGTTCAAGTGAAAAATTTTGTAGAAAAGCACCACCCAAACAAGGTTGTAGCAACTGGAGTGATGAACCTGTTTAATGACAATGCAATGTCACACTTCTGTGAAACCCTGAAAAGGAGGCAAAAGCAAGTGTCATTGGATAGGCTCCTTGTTAAAGTTGCACAAAAAGAAAAAGATTTCTTTGAGCCAATAGATAGCAGTGATTCCCTTAGTGATAGTGCATGTCTTCCTACACAGTAACCCTCCTCTCTCATCTCCCTCACACCAGCCATGAAGATTTTCAAAGGTAAGTACAGGTTAATTTGTTTATTTTTCTTTCTATTTTCTATTTTCTTTATTTCTTTGCATTCTATTACAATATTATAATCATTTTTGTATAAATATTTTTGGATTGTGGTACAAATCATCTGAGTTTCCATTATTTCTTGTGGGGAAATTTGTTTGATATACAGGTACTTTGGATTGCAAGCATGTTTCTGGAATGAATTATGCTCACAAGCCATATATATATGACATGAGAACCACACCCTCCCAAGCTCTCTGACCCAAGGTGTGGCTCTGTCCCTCTATCTGGCTGAGGCCAGTCTACTCCCAATATTTACAGCACATGGGCTAAGGGTCACATGGAGACCCACATACTGTTTGTCCAAATGCTTTGGAGTTACAAACTAACCTAGCAGACTATTGAATTCAATGCAGTGCTTTCCCACTTTTGCTGGAGGAACATAATATCCCAGAATCCAGGTTTGAAGTGAGATTGCTCAGCCATGCTGAAGTTCTGGAACATGACAGTGGAAAGAGTTGTCATGGCTCCACAGCTGCCACTTTCTCTTGCTATCCCTGACACCCAGTGTACATAGCCACCACATCTTCTTTCTGTCCAGATTCTCTACAAAGAGGTAGCCTTGAGACTCACCAAACCCAAGGTAGCTGACCTGCAGAAGATGAGCACTGGGTACCCCTGTAGGGGTCTAGAGAGAAGTGTTAGCTCCAGGAATAGTCACTTGGAGCTACAGAGTCCACATCCCATAGGTAAGAACAGCCCAAGTTGGACTAGGTGGGACCTATAGATCTCAGGGGTTGGGGTATCCTCCTGCCTCATCCAAGGGAAGTTCCACAGATGTGAGGTCATTTATGCCAATCAAGACATAATTCTCTTCATTCCCAAGTTCATTCTAAGGAGTTCTGCTTGGTTAAAGCCCTTTTCACAGAGATCTCCCTACACCAAGGCAATGATCTCACACAGAGGCAAACTGAATGGTTTAGCTCTCCAGGGTCTTCGGTTTAGTGCAGAAGCTTGGTTGGTTAACAGTTTTGTACCATGATAGAAATATACCTAGAAATCTTAGGGAGGTTCCTGGCAAGACATATCATCTTAACATCTTGGAGGTTGAGAAAATACTAACCAAAGAGGCAGGGAAAGATATTTTGGAGAGAGAAGAGAGTGAGTCATGAGGGTCCATGGGGGACTCAGAGGCCTCCAGCAATGAGAAGGTATGAAAGGTGACATCAATGGGGACATCAACATATGCTGTAGCAGGAACGTGGATCTTACTTCCAGGGCACAGAAAGTGGGATATTTGGAAATTGATATTTATAGCCCTATGACTCTGGCACTGATACAGAAACAATGAAGGTGAAAAGGTAGAAAATAACCCAGACGGGTTAATAAAGGGCTGATTATTCATTGAGTCAATAATTATGAGCTGAGTCCCCATAGTATGCTAGGTACTGTCCCATACTGGGGATACTACAGTGGGCAAGACAGAAAACAACCCTGCTCTCAGAGAGTTTACATTGTAATGAGAGGTCAAGGACACCATTGATACAGAAAGTGATAAACACATTGGTTATGTCTGACAGAGTTAAAGGCTCTGGATAATGCAAATAGAACAGAAATGATGGAGGGGACACGGGGAGAGAGGATGGAGTGGCTTATTTGTTCATGTGTTTATTTATATTTACAAACATATATCTCTTTACTTGTGGAGGACTTACCATGGGCAGTAGTCCTATCATGGGAAGATTAAATGGACACTAACCCCAAGCATTTGTGTTTCACAGAGGAGTAAGACAATATTTAAATGCAGTAGTGAACTGCATAACAGTATATCTCCCAACAATAGGTAGTATACAGGATGATGGTACCACAAGGTTCTAATGGAGCTGAAAAATTCCCATCACACAGTATTTCTACTATACCTTTTCTGTGTATAAATGTGTTTCAGTTGCCTACAGTATTCAGTACAGTGACATGTGTAGAGGTTTATAGCCCAGAAGCAATAGGCTACGTCATTTAGCTGAGGTGTGTAGTAGGCTATAGTAGGCTGTACCGTCTAAGTTTGTGTGAGTCTACTGTGATGTTCACATAATGATGAAACTGTCTACTGATGTCCTTCTAAGAGGTGTCCCTTCTAAGAGGTATCAAGTAATGTATGACTGTGTTGCACTGCTAAGATGCATACTCCAAAGGAAAAGTGATCGGGTCTTTGAAAGCATATAACCAAGGAGCCTGACCTAGACAGTGTCTTAGCAAAGCTCACTTTGGGAGGGTGGAAGAGCATTGTAAGGCCAGCAGTAGGAGGGGAAAAGAGAACATAAGGGCCAACTGGCCAATCAACTGGACAGTAAGGGGAAAGGAGACATGAACTGAAGCTATCCTTGACTTTGCCTTCATTTCAAGTGAAGATTGTTAAGTAGATTATTCAGTGGTATATTATTACATGCACAATGTTGTGTAATCATCATCACTACCTATTTCTAGAACATTTTCATCACTCTAAACAGTGACCATTAAGTTACAACTCCTACTTCCCCCTCCTCTTGTCCCTGGTAACCTCTTAACTATCTTCTCTTTCTATGGTTCTGCCTATATAAGCCATTTTGCATAAATGGAAACATATACTATTTGTCTTTTTGCATCTTGTTTCAATTAGCATAAGATTTTCAAGTTTCATTCATGTTGTAGAGGGTGTCAAAATTTCATTCCTTCTTATGGTTGAATAATATTCCATTGTGTGTATATATCACTTTTTTTTGGTACCAGGGATCGAACTTGGGACCTCATGCTTGCGAGGCAGGCGGCGGAACCACTGAACTAAATCCCCAGCCCTCCCTATGTATCACATTTTATATATTGATTCATCTGTTGTTTCCACCTTTTGGTTATGTGAATAATGCTGCAATGAACATTTATATGTAAATATCTGTTTGAATCTCCATTTTCAATTCTTTGGAATATATACCCAGAAGTGGAATTCTGGGTCATGCAGTAATTCTGTGTTAATTATTTTTAAGGAAACTCCACCCTATTTTTCTAGCAGCGGGGCTATTTTACATTCTTTTCAGTAGTGCACAAAGGCCCCAGTATCTCTCCATCCTTGGCAACACTTGCTACTTTCCATGGACTGCCTGTATCCTAAGATCTAAACCCTCTTTCAGCACCTCTTCCCATCATGCAGATGTGTAGGCTATCTGAGAAGTCCTCACTTCTTGGTGGGACTTGGAAGAACATCCCTTCTGGTTAGTTGAAAGAATTCAGGGAAATCTTGCTCCATATCCCTAGTACCAATGTCAGCTAGAAAGCAGAGACAGAGAGGACAGAAACTGGATAATAACTGGGAAACTGGTAAAGAAATTGAGATCTAGCCTGTGAGAAGACTGTTTCAGTGGGCGTCTTTTTAATCTATTATGGTACCATTTCCTACAGCAGGAGCTCAATAAATAAATCTATGCTCATAGCAGGTGCTCAATAAATAAACACTTGAATAAATGAGCTGCTTTACTACCTTTTCCCCACCCCACCCCCATCATCCATAGTACAGATTATAGAATGATCCATGACACTTTCAACTCTTTAGAGACCTAGCTTAAGGTCAGATTCCCAGGCTCCTTAGAGCAGGTTTGGTCCCTCCCAGGCCCTCAGGCTATTGTCCATCTCGTCCCAGCAAACCACCCTGGGTCTTTTTTGTACCGAGCCACCACTTGCCATGACAGCAATTCCACATGAAGGTCTTAGCTTTGGAAGATGTTAATAAAAAATTGGCAGGTTGCTTGGAGTCCCTTTCAGAACAGGGCAGGGTTAAGCAAACAAGAGGACCAGAAAGGGGATAATTTATCCAAATAATCCTCTCCACCCACATTGTGGTATAAAGACTGCTTGCTGAGCTCTTTGCTGGCTATTTTCTCATTTGATCTTCCCCATCAAGCCATGGAGGCTGGCAGGGTAAGTGCTGCTATCCATCCCGGTTTTGCAGGAGGGGACAGACTTAGGAAGGAGAGATGACCTGCTGAAGGTCAGCACTGGTAAGTGCATGAACAGGTCTGAGCTTGTGCCCAGAGCCAGCTCCTCTCCCAGCAAGGTGATGACTCACTTTGGCTCCACTGGCCCCATCCTGCTCAGGGCCTCCCGAAAGGGCTCAGCCAGGCTTTAACAGTCAATCAAGAGTTTTCCTGGGGCGTCTGCACAGACTTTTGGCTAGTCTTCTCAGAAGCTGCTCTTGCAGAATGCTTTCTTTATTTTTGCCCAACCAATACTGATGTCAAACACACACACACACACTTCCATTCTGTACCAGTCAATGTGGCAAAGCCTATTTCACTCCTGAAATTCAAATTGGAAACAGCCTTCTGTTCCCATTAGTTTGGGTTGTAACAGTCATTACATTCTAAACAATTAATCCCTGAATGCCAATTTCTTACTAGAATTATCCCGGACTCAACAACCGGTTTTGTTAGCAGCAGAGCTGAAACAAAAGCCTAGCTTTTGTAACTAACATACTGGGCTTGACACTTTGCAAGGTCTTAGTGATCACTGAGTTATCAACATTTATCTCTAACAGGGGAGAAAAAAAGGCAGTCCCATTGCGAGGCCCAGCAATTGTGCAGGCCTGTTTCCTAACATCTGTCAGCTCCTAGCGCTTCCTCTACATGCTTGGAGAAGATGGAGAAAATCCCCTGGGCCTCAGACCCTACCGAAAGTCACAAGTTAACACCAAAACCTAACGTAATTACCCCCCAGAGTGCCAGGTTGCAGGGTTACTTCCTCTGAGCTCGGGCCCTTTCTCCTTCTTGTGGATGCTGTCCCCTTGGACTCCTAGCTAGGTGTGTGTGGGATATCAACTTTCGGTCCAAAGCTAGGCCATCGAGCATCAGTCCTAGAATCTGGGATAGTCTATGGCAGTGATGGTGAACCTTTTAGAGTTGAGTGCCCAAACTGCAACCCCAAAACTCACTTATTTATCACCAAGTGCCAACACTGCCACTAAACCTAAATACTGAGGTTTTAGTTTAGAAAAAAACAACTCATACATTAACATCTTTTGTCTTAAAAGAAAAACAACACAGGTGCCATAGTTTCACCACCACTGGTCTATGGAATCTCCCTTCCTCCCAGCAAGAGATGCTCCTGGTGGGACACTTGGAGACCAGCCAGCATCTCACCATGGGCCAGAGGAGGTCCATTTACCTCTTTGGTATTTACCCAAACTTAGGTCTTCTGGAGGGTGATGGAGTAGGAGACACAAGAGACAAACTGATCTACGCTCCTGACTTCACAATCCCAATTCCATCACTTGCTACTGTGTAGCCCAGGACACGTTACTTACCTTCTCCGTGCCTCATCAACCTCATTTATAAGGTAGGGGCAATAATAGCTTTATTTCACAGGGATGTTCTCAAGATTGAATGAGGTATGTGTGTATTTACAACAGTGTGCCTGCTTCATAAGTGTGTTTTAAATTAAATAAACAGAACTTTCTTTTAATAATTAAAGGGCCTTTTCTTCCCCTTCAGATCTGAGAGCCCATAAAATGGAACAGAACAGCAGAAAGAAAATGAGTGATCCCCCAAACCCCAGGTCCCCCTGGTTTATTTGAAGGCACCCGGCAACATCCTTTGGCACTATTTTGACTGTGACTCTTCCACAGGCTCTCACAAGATGAATGTAAAGCATTTTGCCTGCAGATAGAGAATCAATCTGAAGATTATCAACTCCTAGGCAGCCAAAGTTACAGCAGCTACAATACAGAATCTGGGGCCAGAATCCACTGTGTTCTTTCTCCTTTTGTTCCATCATCATCAGAACCCGTGGACTTGGTAATGATAATAATAACAATAGCAATAATAATAGCTAACACCCATACAGCATTTGCTCTGTGCCAAGCATTGTTCAAAGTGTTCTTTGTATTAACTCATTTAGTCCTCAGAGCAATGCTAGGGGGCAGGAACTATTGTTCTTCCCATTTTACAGATGGAAAACTGAGGCCCCAAAAACACTGACTCCTAAATCCAAAATCACACACCTCACCCCAGGCTGTGTGGCTCTAGAGTCCAGCACTTAGTACTGTGCACTCTATATTTTCTTTCTTTTTTCCTTGTATTAAATTCTTTTATTGGTAC
>NW_004624748.1:9134878-9146594 GCF_000247695.1 Heterocephalus glaber | reverse complement strand
CTCTAGATTTATTAATCATGTCTTGCACTATGGGCACAATCTTTGCTGTTATCTGAGAAATTATTTCTGATTTCATTTTTTCCAGAGCCTCTTTTGTTGCCAGTTCATGGAGTCCAGGTGGTTGAGTATCAGATTGTTCCCTCTCATTTCCCTTTGGGATTATTGTAGGTGATCTAGAATTCTGTTTTTGAGGCTTGTTTACCTGTCTTCTCATTTCCATTGGGTGGGTGGTGGTGCTGCTGGCACCCACACGGCTCACCTCCTCTGCCCTAGGAGAGGTGGTCCTGGCTCAGTTTTTTAAATGAAATATCATATATTCAATATTAGTCCTAAGGCCAAGCAGGTTGCTGTGAAGGGTGAACTCTAAAGGATGACATATCAAGAGGTGCTTAGGAGCACAAGGTTTTCATTTAAAAAAGAAAAAGCTCTCCCACAAAGAACCAAGTGACATAGAGCCAGCTCTTTAACCTCCGTGTATTTTGATACTGTGTAGAGAGGAGAGTGATAATAATAAACTACTTCTCAGTGACAATATTAAATGGAGTTCCTGGACACAGCACCCCTTCGGTAAATGGTAACTGTTATTGTCATGACTGCTATTACTGTGTGTATAACCGAGACAGTAGAAAACTTCACGATGTTAGCTGGCTGAACATAGGATAAACCACCAGATATCCTTAGATGACAGAAGGAACTGAGGTTCTGTAGGGCTACTTGCCGTGGACTTCCTGGCACATCTAGGTGAAGTTTTGCGAGTTAAATCTGAGGAGCCGTGAAGTCTGGTAGCAAAGCTAGCAGATAGCTTTGCTTGCTAGTGAGTCTGTTGTAAAATCTGCATTAGTGACCTGGATTTAGTTCCATCTCTGTGGGGCCTTCCCAATGCCAAGCTATCCCCATATCCCCTCTCTAAATATGCTCTTCCACAGAGGGCTCTCCCTGCTTCATCCTGGGAGGGCGGTCAGGGCCCTCCCTATCAGGCCACTCTCCTTGCTGGAGTTCCATGCCTCAGGGTGCTAGAGAGAGCCTGGCAGCATGTGTTGCCTCCTCACCATGGGTTCAAGATTAAAAACACATTAAAGGATCAAGAAATTATTAAGAGATACAACTTTCAAGTACAACTGACACTTCCAGTTAGACCACTATTCTAAATTATCCAGAAAGACCCTGTTCCTCTGCTAAACACATTAGGCTGGTTTCTGATCTGTTTTCTGCTGGTGATTTCCTGCTGGGTCCATAGTCAAGAAGAAATATAGCCTTTGGTAGCACAACTTGATCCACCCTAGTATTTGACAGTTGGGTTATGACTGCATGGTTTTGGTGACTTCCTATGGAGCCTCATCTTTGTCCTTCAATTATATATCTGTGCCTGCACTAAGGACACAAGGAACATTTGCTTCTTTAATGTTGCCCTAGCTTATCGCTTGTCAACACACCAAAAACAAGGCCCCTCTGGGAAGATGTACAACACTGCTGTGAGGATATACTACAGGGGCAATGTCCAAAGCGCCCATCCCCTTGCAGTGGTGGCACAGAGAAACAAGGGTCTGAAAGCAGAGCATGAGGGTTAGGCCTGGCCTTGCTGCAGGCCTACCAGCTGTAACCTTGGAGACTTTATCCCATTGGGCCTCATTTGTTAGACTCAGAGCTTGAACTAGAACATTATTCGGGAGTCCTTAGCTTGATCACACTCTGCTTCAAATCTTGGTACCTCAACAAGTAGGTCCTTTGACTGCTGTATCTTCCCACTCATCCTTAATCTCTAGTTTGAGAAGTTTGGCCAAACAACTTGGTCAGGTCTTGTGCATCAGGTAATATGACTGAGGAGCTCAATAGCACTGATAGTATAGTTACCATAGATGGAGTAGGCCAGGTGCTGAGCATTATATATATGCCATGTTCTTTAACCAGCACAACAACCATTTTACTGGTGAGAAAATGAGGTCAAAGTTATTGCTCAAGTCTAGGTTTCCTAACACATAGAAATGATTGATGTCCAAGGAGGTGGAAATGATAACTACCCTGATTTGATCATGGGACATTGTATACAAGTGTTGAATTATTGCACCATACCCCACAAATATACAATAAGTATGCATCAATTAAAAATTAAAAAGAGATACTCAAGGAAAGCAGCACTGGATTCAAACTCAGATCTGTCTTGACTCTAAACCTCAAAATTAACAAAAATCTTACTTTTTCTTTCCCAGCACTGCTGTGTCCCTCCCCTCTCTCCTGGAGTGGCCAGTAACAGCCAGGTGGGGAAAGGGTCCTCATCCTTCCTCCCACTGTGCTGGGCCCAGGCTGTCCATCCACTGGGCTCCACCTCCTGGGATCTTACACTACTATGCAGGGACCACTGCACCCATCCATACAGGGTCTCAGAGTGGCCCACCATGTGTATGCGTGTGAGAGTGGCTGGTGGGTGGGGTGGAGGAGCCCGGGCCTAGAGGCTGGCTCAGTAATATTAGTCCTCTAACAACAGTGAGCATCTATGATTCTTTCAGAGATAGGACAGGTCAGGGCTTCCCTCTACACACTCCTTGATTCCAGGGGCTGCAGCCCCCCACTGAACATCACCTCTCCCATCCCTGCCTAATTCAGAGAGAAGCCACTTGCTCAAGGTGCAGTGGCCTGAAGAGCAGAAGATTTACCATCACACAGGGAGGCTTTGCTTTCACATCTGTCCACCCTGGTGATGAGCCTGCAGACGCACACCCTGAGAACCAGGAGCCTCTCACAGAACCACCTGGCTGCGTGCTGCTCAAGCTGCTGCTAATGAAAAGAAGCCATGCAGAAGTCACAAGGGGCAAGTTTTCAGGATGGGTGGAGAAGGGGATTTATCTGCCTGCTGCCTGGCCCTGTGAATGACAGAGCACCCAGCTCACCTAACCCCTGTCTCACAGCTGGATCTGGTCCTCTCAAGACCCAGCCCCTCACTCACTGGACTTCTGGACTCAGAACTCAATAGGAATTGGTTCTTTCTTTGAAGCTAAGCATTAAAGAAAATTCTGACTTCTGCATAAGGCAGGAAATTATTCTATTCAAAATTCCCTTCAAAGCTAAAGGTAATTTATGAATAACAGAAAGTATCTTTGAGCACAAGGCTTGCAGAAAGGGAGGGAAGGCTAAGGAAGGCAGCCAGGAGGGGAAGGTGAGAATGAAGGCAGCTTCCCAGAAATACTTCAATTCTGATGATTGTATTAGCAGTGACTGCTGCTGCTTCTGACTCTCCTCCACAGCAGACGTTTGCCTGATGGGAGCTTATCCAATGCTGCAGCCACCAGAGAGGGGGGCTTTATTTTCTTATCTTTATAGATGAGGAAATGGAGCTGCTAAGAGACTAAGTCATTAGTTCAAGGTCATGTGTCAGCAAGTGGCACAGTCAGGATTTGAACTGAAACCTATCTCCCCCAGAGCCCGTGAGTTTTCCCAACATGCATTGCTTCTTCACACATTGGTCTTGTGGATTCATAAAGTAGGCACAAAGGACAAAGTAAAAACTTCTATCCTTTTATGTTGTACCTCCTTTATCATTTGATTTTTAAAATATGTTATGCATACATTGTATTTTTTAAAAATTAATTTGAAAAAGAAAAGGAAAGAAAATTTATGGAGAGAGTAGAGGGTTAAGGGAGGATGATGATGTGGAAGCTCTGATTTGTAGGGAATGCAGGTCTGGTGGGGGGAGCTAGGGTCTGCACTGCAATCTAAGAGGTCATGCTTCTGGCCCACAGTGGGATGGTAGCCCCAGCAAGGGGCCCCAGCAAGGGGCCCCAGCAAGTTTCTGCTCCAGAGTATGTGTCTGGACAAGGGACATTTACTTGAAGGCTTTTGAAGGGGGGAAGTTCAGAGACATAGATCAGATTTAGATTCTCATCTTAATTCTGTCTGTAAGTAGACTAACTTTTCCAAAGCCATGTAGCAAGTTGAATGGTGGTCCCTAAAGATGGGTCCACATTGTAATGCCTAGAACCTGTGAGTGTTATGACTATCATCTTGTATTTCCAAAGGTGTGAGTAAATTAAGCTTGGTGGTAGGAAAAGTTTATCCTGGATTATCCAGGTGGGCCCAAAATGCAGTCACATGCATTCTCATAAGATAAACACACAGAGGACAGAGGAGGCAGTGTGACCACTGAAGTAGAAACAGGAATGTTGCAGCCACAAGCCAAGGAATGCATACAGCCATTAGAAAGTTAGAAGGGGCAAGGAGAGATTCTGCCCTAGAGATTTCTGAGGTAGTGTTGCTCTGCCAACACCTTGATCTCAGACTTCTGGCCTCCAGGACTGTGAGACAATACATTTCTGTGCTTTAAGCTGTCCAGTTTGAGTAATTTATTATAGCAGCCATGGGCAACTTGTTCCCCTCTCTGGTCTGTTTCCTCAATTGTAAAACAAGGCTGAACTTCCCAGCTTTGACATTCTCCTTATCATTCCCTGAGCCAAACACCCCATGGGAGGGAACGTCTCCATTCTCCAATCTCTAAATAGGTCATTGCCCTCTTTAGGAAACAGAGCTGGGGAAGCCAAGGTGACTTTTAAAGCTAACACTTTCATGGACACTTACATTTTTCTTACTGTTAATTGCTGGAAAAATAGTCTGCCTTATTTTAAGGAAGCCATCCAAGTCACTCTGACCTCTCTGTGGGTTTCAAAGGAAGCTTTCAGTATCAGTTTTCTAATTCCCCACAATGGTCCCTGCAGGTTAGGGGATCGTGGCTGAGGGAATGCCATACACCGTGCTTGGGGGGCTGCTGAATAAATGCAGCACAGAGGTAATGAGCTCCCCTCTGCATGGGTGCCCGTTTCAGCCTCCTCTGCAACTCAATCACTGACACACAGCTAACCAAATTACTGCTCGGTGCTGGAGCCTCCTGTTATGTGGCTCAGGAGCCTCATTTGCAATCACCATTAACTGGAAAAGCTGCATGCCTGCTCTGTGCCCAATAGAGTCCAGTGTCATATGATATCCACGGAAGCCAAGGGGTTGGAAGGGGCTTCAGAGGCTTCAGAAGGAAGCTCATAGAATGCAGACCACCTCTCTGGAGCCCCCTCTCCTTTCCCTTTCCCAGCCCTTCTCAGGTGCTCATGAGCAGGGAAGAGGCTCCAGACTGCGCAAAGGAAGACGATGGTGCAATGTTCAGTGGGCTGGGAGTGGGACCCTCAGAGGTGGCTGTGTGCACAAGAACTGGGAAACCCACGTACCAGCTGGTACACAATCCTGTCAGAAGCCGGTGACTGCTTCAAAGCAGGTATTCATGTGGAACACTCCAAAGGCTGCCTCGGAATCTCTATAAAGACTGATCAGGTCTTCTGCTTTTCTCATGCCACTTGCTGTGCTGTGTCAGGTAGAGTTAGCAAAGTCCTGGGATGGCTCAGGATTTTCAAAGATTACCCCACAAAGGGTAGAGGCAATTTTTGGCTTTACCGTGCACTTCACATCTCTTCTTTTCTCTCCTTTGAGATATCCTGAACTCTCCCCATTTCCTACATATAGCTCCCCACTTCCCACCTCACTCAACACACATTGATCCACAAAGACACTCTCAGATTTTATATCTGCCAGACACTTAAATTAAACCACATTGTCCTATAGCTTCTCCTATTCTTTGCACGCAGTAGTGTTTGTGTGTGTGTGTGTGTGTGTATGTGCTTCTGTTGATAGTCCCAAGGTTAATGGATTACAACTGACAAAAGCTGCAGGGACCTGGCTGGCTGGAGGGAAGAATAGTCTTCCCTCCCCAGGGAGGTGGAGAGACACCCTCAGGTCTGGATGCAGAGGTGGGCACTGCAGTTTAGGGGTGGGTGGCGCTGGCACTGGGTGGAAGTATCAGAGAGAACCATTCAGAAGTTTGCCAGAAAGCATTTTGCTAGTCTTTTTTCAGAAACTGTTTATCAGAGCCTGTGGTTAAGAGGAGGAAGTCTTACAGCCGCCTCAGTTTAGCCGCTGTCCACTTGTAAAGTGCTGAAGACTGACCTCAGCGGGCTGTGGTGGACACTACAGACCCTTTCCTGGAGCAGCCTGGGTGTGGTGACTGGCCACTTCACTCTGCAAAGGGCATCTCTCCAGACAAGGTAGCAAGCAGGGTTCCCAAGGGGAGCTGGTGCCTATGGGAGAGGAGCCAGGAGAGAAGGGCTTCTAGATTTGGAAACAGGCAAAGGATGTGAGGGAGGAAGGAGTGCTGAATCAGGACCGGACACCAGAACCTCAGGGGCGCCAGCCTGCAGCTGGCTCCCACACTGCAACAACCTATGAGAATGAAGAAGCAGGGGCAGCCTGCCAAGAAAGCTGGCTCTTTGGAGGCCACTTTTCCTGGGGAGGGAAACAAAAGTGAGGGCATTGTTTGGAACCCTGTCTGTGCAAGGAGCCATCTTTCCAGGCAGAAACAGTCAGACATGCTGAAACATAGTCTTATTTGCTGCACCATCTGGAGCACCATGGACTGTACTGGGACTGCTAGCACTACCTTTTTTTGAGACAGGGCCTCACTATGTCATTCAGGCTGGCCTTGAACTCACTGTGTAGCCCAGGCTGGCTTCAAACTCACAGTGATCCTCCTGCCTCAGCCTCCAAAGTGCTGGGAGTACAGGTGTGTATCATCATCCCCTGCCCAACACCACCTTACTTAAAGCTGAGGTCTCTCATGCTCAAAACCAGCTACTTTAAAGGACCCTTTTAATTAGGGTGGGCTTAATATGTAATGTATCTAAAGAGGATATCTGCAGGACCTGGGAAGGCTCTGCCTTCCATGTAGAGGGGAAGGCATCAGGCTTGAAGGAATTCCAGGTTACTGAGTAATCACCATAATAAGACTGAGAATGAAGGTGACCTATAGAAGCATGGTAAATATATGATTTCTCTTGTCAGTAAGTGAATTTTGATTATAACTCAGTACTTGCCTCAGGTCCTTAAATGCTGTTAGAATTCTCAGGAAAGCCCAGGATAAAGTGTAAAAGATGAAGTGTAAAAATGCTTCCACAAAGAAAAACACAGGCTTCCCAGCCTTCTTTGTACCTATGTGCAACCCAGAAAAAGAAAGCAAGGCGGTAGTCTTTCTGTCTTGGTCACAAGTTCATGTACCAGCCTGTCATACAAAGTGCAGGGAAGCACCGCAGATCAATAGTTATTCTGGGTTAACATTGCCGCAGCTTTCTATGTTTCTTTAAAAGAAAAGGATTTAAAAAATAAACCATAGCTTAATGCAATGAAGGCATATTTATGTTGTCTACTTAAGGAAATTAGGTTTAGAAAGAACTCTTTTTGCACTTCTGGGTACTTTTTAATCTAAGCAGTGGGCAGTAATTCTCCTAAATGGTTATTTCTTTAGAAACCCTGAAAAAGGCTGTTAGCCCTCAGGTATGACAAGTGGGTAAACTTACCCACCAAGCCCCCTGGACCCTGAAAGAGTGCACAGTTCTTGTGGAGAACCCCACAGAGCCAGCTCAGCTGCCTGGGAGCAGCCCTCTGTACCCTGTGTGCTGTGCCCCAAGACTTGCTAACATGAGTAGCACTTGATGCACTTTGTTTATCTGCAGCAATGTTCCCGTGAGCAAAATCCCGAAGTGCTTTTTTATAGGAAATGGAGAGCCAAATAAGAGTGTATGTGAAACAATGAGCCATGGAAAATAGCCTCTTAAAGCATGTGTCACCTATTTTTATGTTCTTGCTTATATGATTTCTAACTTGCTTAAAGGCTTTAAGTGACAACTTTTGAAATTCCTACAAATTATATGCGAAAACACATATTTTCTTTTTAAAGGAGAATGTTACAAAGTATATTCACCCTAGCACCTCTGGCGGCCTCACAAGGCTTTGGGGGAGGTCGGACAGGGGAAGGGAAAGCTCAGAGAGGTTGAGCTACCCAGGGTCACACAGCTGACCAGCACTAACTCGAGGTGCCCAGCCCTGATTCAGGACTCCTGGGTTGGGGAGTGAGGCTAATATCAGGCAGACATTGCTGGAAAACATACACAGATCATATCCCTACACACTATACCTAGACCTTAGCACCCATTCCTTTCCCATCATCAGCTACAGTCAAGGAACTATCTAAATTCAAACTTCAGAAATGTTAAGTCTCACACACAATTTGAAAGGCATTAAAATGCAAAGCAGGAGTAAACAAAATTTCTTGCCACAGGGAACTAACTAATGTAAAGTGACAAAATAATGAGAGTTCAAATGCAGTCTCAAAAGTGGCCATAAAGTGGAATTCAGAATTATATTTCAATATGTATACTATACATTGCTTTGCTAAGGATGACTGGTAGAGAATTCTCATTTATGAAACTAAGCCATAAAGGAAAAAAAAATATTGGGATGAGAGCAGAGAGAGAGAGAGAGAGAGAGAGAGACAGGGCCAGTTGGTGTGAATGGTTGGATGAGACGGTATTAGTCACAGCTTAGGGACCACAGAAAGCCCATTCCTGGGTAGAGCAAGGCATAGCAACACAGCACAGTCTGTGGACTCCACTTATGACCGGCCTTGGTGCATGGCCTCAGGAGCTCCAGGCAGTTCCTCGAGACTTCGAGGAGTTGGGCATGGGGAGGCAGCACCGACTTGCAGGGCTCCAGCTGAGGACAGTCTGACTGGCGAGTTTGTAAAGTGATGAGCAACACACAGCACTGGCCAACTGCAGTGGTCGGAATCACAGATCTGTCTTCACGGAGACATCTGGCAGCCCTGCTGCAGACACGGCTCCTCCCTTCTGTTCCCCCACCATCCAGTACAGTGAGGAGTCAGGAAAGCAACTCCTTACAGCACCTCTTTTTATTTTAGAACACAGCCAGTGGCTCGGAGTCTTGTGTGTGGGGAGTTCAGCTGGGCCCTCTTGCCACCTCTCACCCCTGTCTTCCCCTCCACCTCTCACAGGTGGCTCATTCATTTCCCCTCAGTCTTGCTGTGACACACGTGGCCGTCCTTCCAGATGCAGGTTAACAGCCACTTAGGCACCAGTGCAGGGGTGGCAGCCAAGCAGTGAGGCAGCCACTGGCACCTCAGTGCACAGCCACCTGCAGGGCTCCCAGCAACAGTGGCTCCAAGCTGCTCTCAGTATTATACAATTGAAACACAGCCGCCCTCTTCCTCTGGCTCTGTGTAAAGTGCACATCTAGCTGGCAGGAAGGAATAAGCTAAACTCCTCTCAACACCACATACACACACACACACACACACACAGAGCCAAGGGTAAATACTTTACAGAAAGTGTCCCCTTGCCTCATGGATTCCCAGGTCCCTGTCTCAGTTTCCCAGCCCTGTAGCTACTTCTGTATTAGTCAGAGGGACTTCCAAAATCCTTGTACATAGCTACCTTTCCCAACACATGGTCAGACAGCAATTTGGGTAACTTTTCAAATTCTATCTTCTGAGCCCTTGCCCACAAATATTTGGGAGAGAGGTTAGGCCCTCCCCCGCTTTCATCCCCCATACTACTCAGGCTGACAGTGTGGGGAAGACCCTGGACCTTCGCTCCAGTGTTTGCTGCCAGTCAGGGAAAAGCACACTGTCACCAATAGCACCAAGCCACCCAGAGAGAGAATGAGCCAAGGCAAGCAAACCCAGCTGCTACTCCATCCTAGCACCAGCAAATCAGTGTTTTCAAGAGCTCCGCGTGCACACTGGAGGGTACTGACACCTCCGGAGCAAGAACTAGAACCTGAGCGGAATGAATATAAAATGATGAAAGACAGTGACTCACCTTTAGGTTGTGTGTGGGGTTGACGACACAGACAAGTTGCCCAGCGGCGGAGAAAACCCTTTTAGCTTTATAGTGCTGAAACCGGAGGTGAATGAGATCCAACACAGCTCCAAAGCACTGAGTAAAGAAAAGCATCACAACTTTTGGGGGGGGTTTTGGCACAGGAAGCCAGCGAAGGAAGCTGTAAGTCCTTGGGCTCTGGAAGGAGTGCAGCCTCTGAGACACTCCGCTCCAGCCCGGCTTAGCGTGCCTTCATATTCATCATCAAAATAAGACGGTTAGAATCTTGCAGCAGTGAGGCAGCCAATCAAAAGGACAGAAATGTTATCCTTGAGGTGCAGAGACAGCCAATAACAAATGCCTCCCCTACTGAAACTCCCTGATGAATTGAGCCTGACGGAGAATGTATTATTGAACATTACCATAGATCAGCACATTGCATTTATCTTGTGATTACAGCCAACCATACATAATGCTGGGGAGATAGGCTGACAAAATTGATTGCTTAATGTGTCTCCATTTATTAATTGACTTAATTTAACATGAGAGCCTTTCTTAATGCTCTGACAAAAAACGTAAAGCATTTAAACTGCCAAATAGTGAAACACCTCGCTCCAAACTAGGCAGATGGATAACGAAGATCGTGGCTCGGCTCACCAGATCTGCTTGGGAGAAAATCAAATATTACAAGATTCTGATTCCAGATAAGGATTTGGCAGCAGCAGAAATGTGTATCTTTCAATCTTGCACTCTGATACTCTATAATTTGGATTTACAGCCCCTTGATAAGTCTGTCTCCACTTTTTATTTTTAAAAAAGCCCTCAAAACAAAAACAACAACAAAAACACCTGACCAATGCATTTGGAATTGGGAGAATGGAATGCATATATGTATTTTTTTCAGAATACTGTAATTACTGAAGTCTTTTTTATTAATGCATAAAAATGCACAGAGAATGCTTCTAAAAATAATGAAATCCCTGATGCATGAATGCACACACAAAGAAAAACCTACATAGAGAAGAAAGTGTCTTGTAAATCAGCAAAATTATTACAGATGCAGAGAACCTTTGCCTGTCATTCATTTGCATATTGGTGGGCAGCAAATTGCTAATTAACCACAAGATTGTTGGAGACATTAGAATAGAGTTTAAGAACACACAGCAGCATTTTTAAGTGCTGGAGCAGGCAAAGGGACATTCCAGTCCTCACACTGCAACCCAGCACTCACTCCCTACCCCTCCCAAGATGGGAGGCACCCCACTGGCTCTTGAAGAAAGCCTCCCAGGCAGGACATAGAGGCCTTTAGTGTTTCTGAGATTAAGCCCTGAAAGTTTGTTTAATCTTTGCCACTAAAGCCAGGAGAGTTACGTGTTTTGTATTTCTCCTCTTCTGGGCAGACTGCTGTCTGGGGCAAGATTAGCCTCAGGAGTGGACTGCTGCCTCCTCCGAGTGTGAGCCCATTCCTCCTTCCCCAAAGCCCCTCTGCTCTGCCTACACTGCTTAGGGTGCAAAGTATGGAAAGCATGTGGACATCTGAGATAGCTAAGTTTGTGACCTGGTCCAGCACTGAAACTAAGAACAGATTAAAATAGGAGAGGGAAAAAAAATGTACAGGCTTAATGAGACCACACAGAGCCCAGGTTATTTTAACTTAAATTTAAAACCAGACCAATATTTTAAAGGACAAGCTGAACATCAAGTAAAATTTTTAATTTGCACTTTTAAAAATAATTGTGCTATCAGAGATATATGTGCACCCGTGTTTATTGCGGCACAGTTTGTAATAGCTAAAGCTTGGAAACAGCCCAAGTCCCCATCAACTGGAGACTGGATAAAGAAGATGTGGGGTTTTTTATAAAATGGAGCACTACTCAGTCATAAAGAACGAGAAACTGGAGTCATTTATAGCTAAATGGATATATATTGAGGCCATACTCTTAAGTGAAATAAATAAGACACACATGTGTAAATACTGAATAGTTTCTCTAGTGTGAGAAACTGAGAGTGTAAATAAG